>CM077881.1:2500000-2515000 GCA_039720435.1 Amazona ochrocephala | reverse complement strand
GGAGATGGGAAATGTATGAACAGCGGGAGTCACACAACTTTAAATTTTCATTATAGGCCTTTCAGCTGCCCTTCCTCTTTTCCTTAATCTTTCCTGCATCCACTGTGTGAGTCTCACAAAATAATAATTAGGATGGATACAGGGTCAGTGCGGTGCGACACATCAGGCTACCACGTAGCGTAAGATGTGTTTAGGAAGCTGGCAAGCAAGGTCATCTGTGATGTGAAAAACATAGTGACAAGCTGGCTTTAAACCATGGGCCCTTCCTGTTAATCCTTGCCTCTACAAGCCAATGTCTGGAGAAGTTGGTGCCATTTGGCCGCTGGCAATGACGTTGAAGCCTTTGTGCCGCCTGCTCCGGGTGACACCAGTCCTGTGGCTTGGGTGCAGGAAACCCAATTTTTCCTGGAAATCCTTTTTTTTTTTTTTCCTATATCTTGAATTTTTTTGTACTTATCTGGGTTGGGCTAATATAGAGCTGAGCTGGGAAATGTGTGAGAATGTGGTGTTTGGTGTGCCATCCCGCGCAATAACGGTGTAGTGCTCTACTGCAGAAGCAACAGGCTGAAGCTGCAGTGAGAAATTGGTCTCTAATATTGCTTATACTTCAGACCCTGAGTTGTTTGGGTAGGGGTGGATCTCTGTGTGTGTGATTTCAAATCATTTCTATTTTATTCAGCTTTATACTCGGGCTCAATTTTACTCCAAAGCTGTGGTGGTTGGCATAGATTTTGAACAACATTTCTAATCAGAAGTTACACAACCTTCAGTGCTTCTTTTCTTGCTTGGGACATCCTCCTTTAGCTCCTGACGATTCTCACTAACTGAATGTATAAAGACCAGCAGAGAAATAGTTGGGCATTGCTTGGTCAATGGCTGCAGACCACCCCAAATGCTTGTCAGGATGTTTCTCTAAAATTACCCCAAATAATAGAACAAACTTTGTAATCCCAAACTGTAGACAGTATATTTTTCCCATATTTTTTTTCTCAGCTATTTCAGGCTCCATGTGGTTAATTGTAGCCTCTTAGGTTTTTTTCATCATTATTTAAGTACTGAGGTTGATGTAATGTATGAAGTTACTCACTTGTCAAACAGCTTTACTCAGGAGTTGTGGGGGCAGCGGCCCTGGGTGGTTTTGGAGCAGGCACTGCATGTTTAGTCTTATGTGGGGCTTCCTGCAGCTCCACCTGGGTGACTGTAGGAGCTGCTCTTGCTTGGCCTTTGCTATTAGCTCTGAGTATCTGGTAGAGGGGTGCAAGTGCTTCATGCATGTGCTGTCACCCTCCCTGACAAATGGCTTTTGTTGAGCTGTCACAGTACATCTTGTCAGGTGCCAGATGCTAGTGTTGGGACCACAAGGCTACCAGGCGGGGATGAAAGTGCCTTGGCGTTGCTCACCCTGACATGGTATGTGGTACCCCTTGGAAGGCTTGAAATAATAACACTGAGCTTGACTGGGGGTATTTTCCCCCCTCTGTCTGCCCTTACTCCTGTTTTCTTGGCAGCTTCTCACAGTACTTTCCAGGTCTCACTCACTTGTTTCCTCCCTCAAGCAGAATATTGTGTCCTTGGTACTTGGCTTCCCAAGCAAGGCAGAGAAGACATCCACATATTCCCTACACCATTTTTCTCTTTAGTGGATATTAGCAGATGTGCTTCCAGCAGACTGGCTAAGCATAAACAGGCTTTTAGACTTGACAGGTTCATGAACCAAGGGCCCCGCTGGTGCGCTCTTCTGTCCCTTGCTCTGCTCACCAGCCTCGCTGTGCCCCAACCCTCCACACCGCACCAAGTACACCGCCGGAGCCGAGAGCCTCAAAATATCCCTTTCCCAAGGGCTTCTGCTGATTGATTTCTGTTTCTTCCTCCTTGTATTCCTCCTTGCTACCCACCAACCAATGCCTATGAGCGCTCATGCCACAGCACCGTGGCTGAGGCTCACTTGCTGCTCCCAGATAAGCACACTAATCCTTTGTCTTGTGCAGCAGGATAAGACACCAGCCCTTACAGCGGCACCACATCATGGTTTTGAGTTGCTTTCTCAGAGGTCTCAGAGCAATGGGTCTTGGCCCATTGCCCCTGTGAGCCTGTTCCCTTAATGGATTAGCTGGACTTCAAGGAAAAATCCTCCTGTAACAATAGTGAGGAATCATGCGGTTCTTGGTCTACCCTTAGGGGAGGTGCCAATGTTATTTTCAGCTACAAGAGAATCTGCTTGGAGTTTTTGATCTGATTTCTCTCTTCTTGATTTTGAAATCTCTACAAAAGCCATTGCAGATGGGAAAGGAAAAACAACCCCAAACCCAACCAAGCTACCTTCGTTTTCTGTTCATTCATTTTAATTTGAAGCTTTCCCGTTTTTTCCTTCACCTCCCCCCCACCTTCCCTGCCTTGAGCTGCTGAGGCATCCTCATGGAAGGGAAACTAAATCGCTCTCCTCTTGCTTTGGGCTGTTTTTCGTCACTTCTTCTATGTGTTTCCTGACCCCAGAAAGCAGACTTAAGTCGCTACATTCCTCCTCCTTCGCCATAGCCAGAGACACAGTTCCTCTAGTTTCAGCAGATGTGCCAAAGGTACTTCATTCTCCCTTGAGCTTAACTTCACATTTTGGCATATACAAAGCTTGGACGTTTTCCAGGAAAATGTTTTTGTCTTGAAGAAGTGGGGGGGTTTGTCCAAGAAGTAATTGATTTGAGCTTGAAATGTTGTTTGGAACATCTCAGGTTTGATGAGACCATTAGAAATCCAGTTTTCTTCATCTGTGAAGGGAGCTCTCGCTGAGCTCCAGATGTTTTGCCATTGACCAGCAGCTTGGGAAACGGGTAGCCAGGCAGGGAAATTATCATTCCTCTCAGCCTTATCTACACCAGAAGGCATAAGCAGTGACACTGAAAAAATGTCAATTAACCTGTGCTCTTGGTAACCTCGAAGGCTTCTCTTTGCCTGGAAATTTCCTTTCTCTTGGAGAAAGATTTCCATGCATGTGTGTGTACGTGTCTGTGGGTGTGCACATAAGCAAATCCACGTATGTGAAGCTGGAACCCTGCTGCCTTTGGGCAGAGTTAGAGGTAACTAAAGCCCAGCTGTGCTACACAGCCAGGAGAATACAGCAGGGCTAGCGCACATGAAAGCAGACACGAGATCCTTCATGTCTCAGACTAAGCAGCAGGCATACTTCAGGTGTTGCAGAAAATACTGAACTGATGTGAAACCCTCTGATGGTGAAAATAGCGGGAATTTCTGCCACCTGTCCTTTGCATCCATCTTGTATCCTTCTCAAGTCAGCTCATAACCTATTCTTGCCAAGCTTCCAGCTGTTTGGCATTTCTTGTGTAAAATAATTAATGATTGGAGGGAATGGAGATAGTGGTTTTGGGATAGTCATGTCCGGGCTTGGGCATTTGTACACAGGCACTTGTGTACATGCAGTGTTCAGTAGCAGTGAAAGGAAAAGGAAAAATAGGCAAATAACATGAAGAAATATTAGGAAAGATAAAGAAAAGCACAAACATGGGTATATAAACCTGTCATGAGCTTTCACATAGAGAGTATATAGAGTATATACACCTGCAGTCCTTTCATCTGGTTATAGACAGAGGCCATAAGGCAGGTGAAGAGTGTGGAGTGGCTTCTGCGTGGGACATGAGGCAATGTGAGGACTAAAAGCTTGGAGTGTGGGCCAAAAGTTATTCGGGCAGGACTCTGTGTTACTGAAATCTCTGGGAACTGGGAGCACAGCTGCAGGGAGCGTTCCTCTCTGTTCCAGCTCTTGCTGTCCTCTGGCTCTGGGCTGGAGGCAGGGATGGGCACTGGGATGGATGGACCTTTGATCCAGTCCAGAAGGGCTGGGGGCCGGTTCCATGCCATCCCTTGTGCAATCGTGTTTCATTCTATGTGCTTTGTTTCTAAATAAATGATGAAATGGGAGTAAATAAATACACAAGAGGAAAAATGTGCATCAGAACAGTGGTTCATGTAAGGATCCTTTTAGACCTTAGAAACACACATGGTGTGACAGTGTGCCCTAGAAATGCCCATTCTTTGGGCTTGGTGCCCCAGCAAGATCCTGTACATTGCTTCCTTCACCATCAGGGTAAGCTGGGAAGAAACTGCTGGTTCATCCATGATAATATTTGAGCTTTTAGTACATACCGGAAGAGCTGTTGAGGGGCTGACCAGAAAAGTTTTCTTCATCTGAGTGGGCTCAAGCATGCAGCCCTCTTGTTTTGCTTTGGATTGATGTGTCTGAGCGGTATATCAGCCCTGGGATGGTGACTCTGCCTGACAGCCTGAGCTTGCTGGGTTTGGCTTATTTTGTGTGACTATCTGAAAACTATGGCACAGAGAAACAGGAACTGGTTCAGTGTGTTGGTGAGCTTTTGATGCTCTATGAGACACCTTAGGTTCAATAAGTGGCTGTTTCCCTGGAAAATAGCTTAATCAAAAAACTCCCAGCATCCCCTAATTGTACACCAACAACGGGGTTCAGGGTGAGTTCTTATTTAAATTGTGTGAATATAACTGTACAGGAGTGAGTTGAAACAATTGATGCCAATTGTTACTCCATTGTGCATTGTGCCTGGACCCCAAGCCCATGACTAGTGTCTGAATGTCTAAGGTTCTTTCACAGTGCAGAAGCCTGGACACAGCCCCCATCTGCAGGGTGCAACTGAACAGAGTGCATCAAGACCACGGTGCCGAGTTGGAAAGATGAGAATCAGTCTGTAGGACTGTGTTGGAAGGTAGTGCACATATATATCACAATTACACTTCCCTGAGACTGGAAATGCTGGGTAATTGTCTTTCCCTGCCAGTGTGCTCAGGGCGCTTTACAACAATAAATTTCACCAGGAGAGCAGAAAACCAGAAAGCACAATAACATGAAACCTGCTGCTCCAAAAATGCAAAGGAATGATGTGTTCAAATCAAAACTGGGGTCAGGATGTGCAGGGTGGTGGAGCTCAGGCTGCTGTTCTGAGGCTGGAGCTCTTGGCAGTGGGTACTGATGGGGCAAGGAGGCAATGGCAACCCGTACTGCTCCAGTCCTGCTGCCTGTGATGCTTCTGCAAAGCAAGAGAGCTCAGGGCTGAGCATCAATTGAGAGGAAGGATGAGGTTCTCTTTGCAGCCAAGGCAGAACTGTGTGCCAATCAGAAGGGTGATAGGCAGGCTGTGGTTGTCCTCCAGGGAGTATCAGAGGACAAATATCCTTGAAAGAGAATTGGAAAATAATCTCCAGGGAAGGCAGACGAGCACTGCTGGGACTTCTGTACCACAGTGCCAAGACCCCTGAGCATCCACACAGACCTCCCATTCAAAGACAGCTTTAATTTTGCATCCTTTGTTTGCAAAGCATCTTGCTTGCTAAGAAGCAATATGGGATGAGGTTTGAAAGGTTTGGTGCTTGGCTCGGTGCAGACCCTCCTCTGGGACTGGGGTAAACCCACCTCCAGCCCTGCATGGGAGGGGAGAGTGGTTCTCTTCTCCTCTGTCCTCTCCCCTCTATTGGTGGTGGGTGGTGAATGCAAATCCTTCCAGCAGGTGCCTGTAGCTGCATTTATGAGGTATGTTTTACAGCAGGACCTCAATCTCACTAATAACAATAGCAAGATGCAAAAAACCCAGTAAGAATATATTCAAAACTGGACAAGAGAGGGTAGCTGGATAGTTTGCAATGCCCATTAGATAGCTGTTACTAGCTGTGTTTGCTCTATGTGGTTCAGAGGCATCCATAATTAGAACATACTTTTTGTGACTCTATCTTAGAGTTGATTTGATTTTTAGGAAGGAGAAATGTCACTAAATCATTATTATTCATGTGACAAATCCTGAAGGGTAAATTTTTTTTAAACACCACCTCTATCACTCTCTCCCATGTCACCTAACTTTTATGCAATAACACTGTTCCCTTAGAGATACCGTATAAAATATCTCTCACTTCCCAATATTATTCATAGAATTCCCATTATAGAACATTGAAAACCCAGATTAGAAGAGTACAAGAATATTTTATGACCAGTTTGAAAATGCTGTTACTGCTGCAATAAATTAAGAAGTTAAATTACTCCCACATTGAGTATTGATATACTGTGCATGAAAAAAAATTCCTTTGAAATATACCGTACAATACATATAGAGAAATTCCAGCCCCTTTGATGACTGCAGTGTGACTGCCAGCAGAGTGGTTTGTGTGCATATGGGGGTGGGGGATTGGGTTGCCAAGTCTGGTCTTTAAAGCAAGGAGCTGAGCAAGGGCAAAATCAGAACAGTAAAATATTATATGGTTAATTGCTAATATTGAGATGTTGCATTTAATGGCCAAATCTCCGCTCTTCATTCTTCTCACACTCAGTTGTTGTGAACTCTACCTCTACAGATAGAATATATCACGGACCAGCAGACACAATTTCCCATAATATGATTGCTTTTGCATATATCTCTGCAGACATCTATTTGTGGCCTTTACCTGGCCATGGGAAGACTGGATCCAGTCTAGCTGATGGGATTCAGTTACCTTGCACTTTTAGATACAGAGCCGCTCCACTAATTAATTAAACCAACTTTTAATTATTGTAGATATTGTAAATCTTTAAGCCATATTTACAGTTATTTGTATTCTTGGAGTGATGTAAAGCCACCAGAATGTGCCAGACAATTTTGAGGCAGTTATCTAGGAACTTATGTGCACAAATTGGTTTTTTCCTGCTTACAAAGCTTCACACATGAAGAGTTGTGATGGGAATCATGCCTATACGAGGTGGTTGTTATAACTTCAGGTAAGATCTGCTCTTCTTTATTTTCATATATTGCCTGCTATGCCCAAAAAACCCCCAGCACTTTATTAAGCGAAATAGTTGGAAGCAGTTGCCTGTTAGACTAAATTGGCAACCAAATGGTTTATTTTGCGAAGTATAACAAAAGAGCCCTCTTGCACATTTTGAAAGGAATCACAGCAGAGCTGCTGCGGTGCAGACAGGGTGAGCAGCTCCTTTGGCTTTGCCAAGAGCCCAGCACATCCAGTAGTTAAGTTTACAATAATAATTACAGTGTATTCTGCTGATTGCAATATTCTGGCCCAGAAGCGACTGTTTAACTAGGTTGGCCATGGAGTCAAGTACCTACAGGTAATGCGATCTGTTTATTAGCTATAGTGTCCTTTCTGAATTGCCTTGTTATTCCGCAAACAGGGGGAGCAGGCTTTCAGCAAGAGTCATATGTATAAAACAGAGTTATTAAAGAACAACACAAACAGCGGTGCAGCCTGGGTGTATATTTTTAAAGGCTATCCCTGGAGGATTTTCTTTCCCAAGGAAAGCAAGGCAATGAAGGCTGGATGGAGAACAGCTTTCCCTAGCTGCCCTGAAACATTCACTCAAAGATAAGCAGGAGACTTCTGTAAACCCCAAAGTTTCCATGTGCTTGTTGGACCCTTAACTTTTGCCATGGAGTTGGCAGTTCTCAGATTAAGCCCTATCCAGGGACCTCATCCCACCCCAGCAAAAGATAATAATGGAGAAGCAGAGCTGATCCGCTGCCCAACATGACAAAGTGGATACTGCGCTGCCCAAAGTGACTTATCTTCATGTATAATCATGTAGCAAATCATGTATTCATTTGTATTATTAAATAAAGACTAACAGAGATGTACACCCAGCAGAGCAGAAGGGATGCACAAAGGATCATGGGTTCCCAGCATTCCCTTCTCCCTCTTGGAAAGCCGCTGACTCACTCCCGGAGCAATCAGCGTTGTGTGCCATTACAAATGGGGTGGTTAATAGGCCTGCATCCATTATCATTAGTGCATCTCAGCACGCAGGTACATGATGGGTCCTGCCAGCGCATTTGCTCCAGCTCACTGAGCCAGGGGCCATGCTCCATTGCAAATGAGGATGAGGAACACCTGCTCCAGGGTTTTTCGGCAGACCGGAGTCATCCTTCACATCTCATGCAACACTTGTTCTGTCAGAATGCAATGCTGGCACCGGCCAGAGCGGTGGTGTGCCAGGCGTCCGACTAAAGATTATAGACTTCCCTGTGGTCTTGTGCTGAAGTTCAGCTTTGAATTTCTCTGGGTTGTCTTTTTTTTGCCTCAAAGAAACCTTTTAAAAATTTATCAATTTCGTATTAGGCATTCAGTCATTATGGAAAGGGTTTAAAAATGAGGATGAAAAAAAAAACCCTTTGCTTCTGAAATTAACTTTTTTTTTGGCAATTAGAATGGGAGCATGAAATATTTATTGAGGCTGATAATTTTATTCGCAGCGCTGGGTGCTGGCTGGTTTGATATATTTTCTGAGAGAGATTTAAGTTTAGGAAAGCAAGTCTTGTGATTAATTTAGTTTCTCTTTTCCTTCTGCAACTGTTCACGGGGTCTGTGGGATTTTCATCTTCATTGTCCGCACTGGGAGACCCAAGATGTGACAGGGTTTAGTGGAAGGGGTCCCTGCCTATGGCAGGGGGGTTGGAACTCGATGATCTTAAGGTCCTTTCCAACCCTAACTATTCTATGATTCTATATTAGACACTAACCAAGAGGGAGAAAGCATGGCAAAATGTTACCTTTTCAAGGCACGTCTTTCCATCCAGGAGCCTCTGCTCTGGCTGCCCTCCAGGCCAGGACAAAGGCTTTCCTTATCCTACTCCAAAAGGTACAGCGCTTGCTGCCAGCCCCAGGCCGGCTTGTTTTACTGAAGACCGAAGCTGAGGGAGGAAAATCTGGGTGCAATTTGAAGAAGCAGCTCTTGAGGTTTGCAAATTACAGTGAGGGACACAGTGAAGGTGGCAGCATTGCAGCCTGTCCTCACCTCCCTGTCCTGTGTAATGGGGATCTTGCAGGCACTGCTGGTGGTCAAAGTTTCTCAGTCCCCAAAACCCTGGATAGAGGTAGAGGTTGGCACCCTGTTACTCATTCTGCAAGTGGGAGCATCCAGAGGGGCATGTCCCTCAATCCTGCTGGAAGTCTCCCTCCAGATCACTCCCTGTGGAAGGCGCCTCGTGTCCTCCAGCACCATTTCCCTGATGGACAATGCATCATCTTCTAGAAACAAGGATTTGGGTTGATCTGGAGCAGAAGAACAGTTGCCTGTGTGCCTTGGGGTCCAAAATCGTATTCGTGCTTTATGATAAGGCACTACGAAAGAATGACTCCCAGGATCCACCTTTCAAGCCATTGGAACTTTGATGTTCAAATGAAATCTTGGACACTTGTTCTTCATGGTGCTTCTTGGTCTGTCTCAGGTTTGGATTCCTTGGTCACTCCCATGAGTGGGAATCTGTCATTGTGCCTTATTTTGTGTTTTAAAGTTTTCTCTGTACTTGTCTCTCCTTATCAGACTGGTATGAACTCTGGGGATGATTGAATTCGCTTTGTCTTTCTATCAACTCTTACCTGGTAGCACTTCAGCTT
This sequence comes from Amazona ochrocephala, assembly GCA_039720435.1. Lineage (NCBI taxonomy): Eukaryota > Metazoa > Chordata > Aves > Psittaciformes > Psittacidae > Amazona > Amazona ochrocephala. Next base: position 2,505,592 of record CM077881.1, on the reverse strand, counting down.
ACATGTGCCCTGGCTGTGTAGGAAGTGATTCATTTCCAGACTGACCCCTTAGATTCATGTTTTAGTCAATTTAAGAAACTTAGGATCATAATGATAGATGGTGCTCTGTTGGTCCCGCACCCATGCTGCCTTCCAGCTTCAAGACGTGTGGGGGGGAAAAAGCGTTCAAGGCCAGGTTGGAAGGGGTTTGGAGCAAGCTGCTCTAGTGGAAGATGTCCCTGTCTGTGGCAGAGGCTTGGAAGTGGGTGAGCTTTAAGGTCCTGGATGAAGAAATGAAGCAAGAAAGCTTCTTGTTTCCCTTAGGGACTCTGAGTTTCAAGCCATGCTAATCAGTCCAAATGCAGATCTGCTCATGGTGATGCCAGACTTCAGTCGTTACCATCTTCCTGATCAAATTTGTTGCATGATGTTTGTCACCTCTGTGGCAATAATTCAGGTCTTCCCTTGATGTAAATCGTCTTATTTCCAGGTTCCACGTTTAAGATAGCTCATAGGAATGTCCCTAACATAGATTTAAAGGGAATGCCGAATAAAGGATGCCTGGACAAAACAACTGACGAATAAATCTGAGACTTGGCTGAGGACTTAATCTTCAGTCCCTGAGTGTGGTGGCTTTTTTAGGAGCTGGTGAAACAAAAATGCTGTAAGAAGGACTGGTGTGAATATCATGGGTTAGAGACTTGTCTTAAACTTCTGATACATCTGTGGGGCTTTATGTTCTTCTTATTATCACACAGAATTATTCTTGCTTTCTTTTGTCATCGTCTCAGCATGGAAGAGTTACTCCAGAAGGTATTTAGGGCTGTGCCGCAGTGAGTGCCCTTGAATTGCATGTCCCTGCCTTCCCCAGGGGATCACGAGCTGGTCACTGATGATTATTGAAGTTGCATTTAATAGACAAATGTCAGTATTTACCCTTTTCCTGGTTTAAGACATAGCTCTAGATTGGTGCCTTTTAAGTGTTAGGTTTTGGTGGGGCTTTTGCTCATGCACTATAAACACCTTTATCCTAATTTCCATCCATCCACTGAGAGGAGCTCAAAGTTGCTGCAACACTGGAAAAAGAAATTCTGAATCTCCTTTTATTCAGGGCTGAGGAGCCTGAGGAAAAGCTGTTCAGAGGGGTGACAGTAATGCAGAAAGCAGCTGGATATGGTTGATGCAGCCTAGATAAAAGGATATTTTAATTAGAAGTATAAGTAGGAAAATTAGGTTTTGGTTTGGGAGTCACCCTAGAACAATGCCTGGGAGACTCCAGTGGAAGCAATCTCTCAGGATCAAATGGGATCTGTATACTCCAGTGCATCTGCAAGGCTGGCTTTGGGACAAGGCGCAGGCAGGCAATGAAAGAGAACCAGGATAATAGTCTTGGGATGCCTAAAAATTCTTGGCTTTCTTCTGTCACAACAAGAATAAACAATATCTTCCTATTCTCCACTCCACGGGGAGAGCTGGATACCTCCTGGGACATGTCTGTCACGTACTGAAGGGAAGAGCTCCAGAAGGAGACATGGAATATTGTTGTTATTGGCTTGGAGAGCATGAAGGCAGACACACAGCTGTGGTGCTCGGTATACAGCACCCCACAACTCCAGATGTAGGTACCACATTGGCCCCCAGCACCTTAAAAGGCATCACATTACTTTTCTATGTGCCCAGATGATGCCTTTTAAATGGCTTTAGATGCAAGGCATTGAGGCAAATAAAGAAGAGATAGACTTAAAAAGCATTTTGCTAGAGGTTCAGTATTTCCAAATGTGTGCCTTGATGGATTTTACATAAAAGAAGAGGAAGGAGAGATTAAGATATGGAGTATTACTGGCTGGCTTAGTGTAAATACTGTGGGAAATGCTGCTTTTGAATTTACTGCAGCTCTGAATCATTTTCTTCTGTCTAGATGTAATGCAACCCATTAATTCAACTATCAGCATTTGTCTGATGCTAAATAGTGCAAAGTTAATTTTACAACATGAAAAATGAAAAGCTTATAGATTTTTAAGTGATATCAGATTTGTTCAAGTATGCTCTTTAACACAGCCTTGAAGCTCAGAGTATGTTTACATGCTTTGCTGATTATGACTAGGCTTCAGTATGTGTTTGCAAATTCACTGCTCCATCAGTATGTTGAACAAACAAACAGACCCTCTACTCCTCTTCCATATAGTTTAAATATAGATCCTCTGCTGTATAAATCTAACAGAGAAATGGCTGCATCTAATTTGGATGTTCAGAGTTTACGCAGTTTCTAACTTTGTTTCTTACATCGCGCTGTGGTTTTGACCTGCAATGACCTGTTAGTTTATCCCTGATGCCATTTGTGCCTGGGAGCCGCAAGTCCATGATGTGACAAGCAGACACCCAACCCAACTCTGAAACCAAGCCCCTGGAGGTGAAGGGCTGGTGCATTAACCCACTTTGCTACCCAGCATTGTACTGATACATATTTAAAGTACTTCTTTTAAAACTGAAGAGGAAAAAATCCTATTTTTGGACAAAATAAAAACAAACCACCATGCAATGAACTAGATGGTACTGACAGAACTCAAAATGCAAAGAGGAGTTGGCATATGTGTATTGTAGCGTATTACTGATCATTGCCAAGCACATGAAAATTGCCTTGCTGCTTTTCCTGCTGTCTTAAGCGTGACATTTGGAGATCTACATAGTGCACCCTGCTCCACCCTCCATATACCATGTAAAGGGCAGTCTTGGTGAAATTTTTGGTTTATTTTAGGGTAGGGCTGTTTGGCCATGTAGGGTTGGCACGAACGGGAGCATCCTGCTGTATTAAGTTGTTGGGAGCCAGGTCCAGCCAGAGCACTAATACCCCACTTGCAGTGAGAGAGAGCAATATATTCTCATCCCCAAAAGGTGAAATAAGTTTTCAGCTGAAGGAACACCTTGTACGTGATATTTGGCTGTTCAAACACTAGTTCCTCAGCTACTTTCCTGTACTTTCTCTCCTCCCTCTCCCATAATTAGACGGTTAAAAGACAACCTGTGATATTTAATACTGAATTTCAATGTTCTGCTCAGATTTTCTTTCACCTTTGGCTGGACACCGTGATGTTAAAACACGGGGGGGAGAAAATGGCTGTTTTGCCAAGCAAGTTGCACCATCTGCCCTTGGCTCTTCCAGCCTGCTTTGTGCTGCCTTGTTTGTCCCAGGGATTGCAGGGAGACCTTTCCCCCATGACAATTCAAGGCACTGGTTTTGTGAAGCCCAGGAATGGTGACTACTTTGAGACAAGTAAGCTCTTATTTATAGTTATGCCTCATCAGGATTTGAATTGAGGCCTCCAGAGGTGCCCTCCAGCTTCCTTACATTTCACTCTTTTATAATGAAGATAATTTTGAGTTTTACAAGCACAGAAATGTCTAAAACTAATAAACATTTCATCCATGTGTCAAAAGATGCTTAAAAGGCAGCCAAGCCATGGGGTTTTTTTAACAACTGGGGGTAGAGAACACCCCCCCCCCAATACACTTCTTGTTTGCCAAGTTCCTGCAGGCTGAGCAAATTCTTACAGATGAGTTATAAACCCCAGACTAATGGAGCTTTAATGGAAGTGCTGACACCACCTATAGCTGAGCAGAGCAGACACACCGCTACAACAACCCTGCAAAATGATCCCTGCATCCCACCGCCAACCTCATCCCTCCTTCCAGAGAGTGGGAGTAACGCAGTGCTTTCTACAGCAGCACTTGGGGAATTCAGATATGGGGGGTATGTGAGTGTGCTCGCCCTTCTTTCCTCTATGCGCTTGCAAGGAAGGGATTTGGCAGGAGGTCTTGGCAGGCTGGCGGCTCTCAAGGGAACAAAAAGAGCAGCTATCAGTGCAAAACGGAGTGTCCTCAGAGGTGGCCATGGTGGCTGGTGGCCACACAGCCTTGTTGGACTCCGCTTCAAACAAACAACGTGCTGGGTTTATCGTGGGGCTTAGGAGAAAAGGCTCTTAGAGCCCTCATCCAAGTGTTATATTTATCTCCGTTTGGAAATCCTCTGCCACTTATTGATTCTTTGATGTTTTTGGAAGATGAAGATGTTTGCACTGAATAGAAGCAGCAGTTTGATTTCTGAGTGTTGTTTCATTTTAAAAAGATGAATTTGTGGCAGTGTATCTGCATAGAGGCATGCAGCTCCTCTCATAGTTATAGGCGTGTATGTATATAAGTACCTAAAGTAAAGCCTTGCTGAGTATACAGCAGCTGGCTTATTTTTATCACCTCCTTTGCCATAAAACGTCCAATTTTAATAATCAAATTAGAGCCAAGGAAAAACCTGTGCAGGTGAGAGCAAATCTGTGAGTATGATCAAAACCATGTTTCTGATTCAGGACGAAATCGCAGGCTACAGGGAGGTACATCTGTAAATTATACAGGAAGCCTTCTTCAACAACTGATTCACCCTGACAGTTTTACTGGAGTATATGAAAATTAGTATTAAAGATGTGATATGTAGGCTTCTTTCCAGGAATTCCAATCTGGTTTCAATAAAATGCAAACACTGATTGGAAGTGAAGTTGCCTTCCGGTTTTGCCTTTGGCTATTATGTGTTCATTCGTGAAGTGACTGAACTCCACAACTACTTTTAATATTCACCTTTTGAGTTCATCTCCAGTACTGGACACATTGGAATGATTAAAATAGCACTGCCTCCTGAAGCCGGATTCTCTTTAATTTGAAACAGCCTAGGTGCTGAGGAGAAAAAAAAATAACACAAAAAAATGAATGCTCTGTTAAGTCCATCCTTTCTTAGCATCGAGTTGTTTCAATGCCTGTTTAGAGTAGAATACTAATAAAGAAGTGGTTTCTAGATGAAACATCCTGTGCTTCCTGAATAGCTGCACAGGAAAGAATGAAAGCACAGTTTAGTGCCCCTCCAGCTTGCTGCTCCTGATGCTGTCTGCTGGCTGAAATGGTCGTGTGCTCTGATGCTACGTGCTTCTTTACGATACTGTGCTTTGACAGCTGCGTTGCCATATAGGTTAGTGCCACTGCATGCTCTGCCCAGCTCCTGCAGGGAACTGCTCTTGCGACAAGGGTGCCTGGAAAAGGGCGTGGAGCAGAAAATGGGGGTGAGCAGATGTAAATCACAGAATCCCAGACTGGTTTGTGTTGGATAGGACCTTAAAGCTCATCCATGGGCCGGGACAGCTTCCACTAGAGCAGGTTGCTCCAAGCCCTGTCCAACCTGGCCTTGAACACTGCCAGGGATGGGGCAGCCACAGCTTCTCTGGGCACCCTGTGCCACCTCACAGGGAAGAATTTTTTCCTCATATCTAATATAAATCTCTCCTCTTTAATGTAATCTTTAAGATACCTGAGGTCTTGCACTGCAAACTGTTGCATTTGAGCTTATTGTTGCAGTGTTTGAATCCTGAACTTGCGGGAGTTTTTGCCTGCCAGACAAGCAGACTAGCATCTCGCAGAGCCCAAGTGATTTTATGTGTTGAGTATCTCATAAAGAAATCCAAATTCCCATGTATTTGCTAACACCTTCCAGTCTACACTCGGTGTTTTGAGGTGATATTGTCCCAGAGACGGAAAACATGGCTTTGCTGGTTTTAGGGAGGTGCTGGATGGAGCTTG
>CM077881.1:2360000-2495000 GCA_039720435.1 Amazona ochrocephala | reverse complement strand
GCTGTCTGGCATGTAAATACCGAGTAACCATGGTAAGGTGGGTGGTTGGAGGTGCCTGGCTCTCATTAGCATTGCCATGAACTGGGTATCTTGGAATGCCTTAGGGTATTTAGGTCTTGGGTGGATTTTGAACCAGTTCTATGTGAAGTAAGGATGTGACAATGGTGAACATGCAGAAAACCTCGTTGGATGGAAGGGAATACAACACAATGGACATTGGGTACAGTGTCATAAATACAGAAACCCACTGGGTACAAAGTGTCATAAATACAGAAACCTAGCAGATGCTATAGGCACATTTTAATTTAATTCCTCTAAAACATAGAATTATTAAAAGCGTAAAAGTCCCATTACTGAATGGCACAATGCATTAGCAGTTATAGGTGTTAAATCAAACCAAGGTACATGATATTAATGGGCAAAGCGGCTGTGTTTAAACAGTTGTCTACTTATTAAATCTCTAATTAAGGACATGCAAACCAAGTGGCTAAGATTTTCCACTAAAGATGATGAATTGTGATTACTGAAATGTTTTTAATGTATTACAGAGCAAGCCAATTTTATTAAAAAAGCAAGAAGCCATCCAAATTTTTCCCAGCAGCTTTACCTGTAATGATTGTGATACCTCTGCAGGTCACTATAAATCGATTTTTGTTGTGCTGTATTAACCCCTCACTGTGCTCTGATAGCTGGGGTTTGAGTTTTTAAAGGCCTTCTTTACAGCATCTTTTGGGATTAAAATGCACAGGTCTCCAAGAGGCCAGAGATGCTGAAATGGATGTCTTGTGACTTTTTGGCCAGGTTGCGTGTAATGTTAGCATAACTATTTTCCTGCTATAGCATACCCCTCAATAGGAATAAGTGCACTTACTTGACTCAATCAGCCATCTGTGACTCCATCAGCCGCAGTGGAAACTAATGGTAATTGCCAATTGTTAACCAGACAATAGCAGATGCTAACTTTAATATCCAACAGTGCTCTTCCAAGCATCTTTTATGTAGACATGGCCTCACTTTAATACGTGTTTTCTCTCCCCAAAATACAGCAACTTAGTAAAGGCTGATTAGCCTAGGGAGCTATGTGACTTGAAGCAATGAACTTCGAGGAACAGCAGCCGATGTTCTGCTTCTGGGCCATAATGTCTCTAATGCAAAAATTGAGACGATTGGATGATTGGATTTAAAATTCTTCTTCAAAAGACAGGTTTTTTTTTTTTCCCAGTTAAATTTCACAAAGAGCCAAGTACTGGATGCTAACACGAGAGTAATGTCTTTCCTGGCAACGTCCTTGCCTCCTATTAGATAATCAATTAGTCTCAGAACATTAAAAAGCAAAATGCTGCTGCAGGATTTTCCACCAAATTCAAAAATATTTACTAAAGGATTTCATTGCTCCTGTCTAGTTACATTGAAGCGCAAAGGCTGCGGCTGCACAACAGAATGCTGTTGTTTTGGCACCAAGACAGCTTTGCAACCTCGGCCCCGGAGGACATCTGGAGTTTCTGGGTCACGGCGGTTCCTTTTCGCAGAGATTTGCTTGCATAAAGTAATGAATGAGCCCATTTTCACTTTGACTGTGGCCTGCAGTCTACGAGAGACATTAGGAGCAATTTGTAGTCAACATGCAGGTCTGTTCCATCTAAAATATTATCAATGAGCTTGTCAACCCGAGCCTTAACCTTCTTTGTTATTTTCATCTGCTCCTCTCTCAGATGTCTCTCCTCGTACCCATAACCTCTGAAGACTAGCAACAGGATGTCATACACCTGTTTTGCTCAAGGCTGGGACTTGGAGCCCTGCGCGATATTGTGTAGGCATTGGCTCGCTTGCTGCTTTGCTCAACGTATATGTCAGAATGTCAGATGATAGTTGTTGTATCTGCAGCTGTTGCATGAGCAGAGTGCCAGGGGCACAACTTTCCTGCAGTGAGCTTTAATTTGCTCTCCTTTCCCTGAAGAGCTCCCGCGCTTCACCTTGCTGCTGCTGCAGCTGGAGGAGAGATCAGCCCATGTGCAGCTGAGGCTGCGAGATGGAAGGCAGCAAGGCAGGCAGCAAGGCAGGAATCAAGCCTTGGCAGTGGCCGGGGGGAAACTTCACGTAGGCTGAAGGTGCTGCAGACTGCTTGCATCTTTTGGAGGCATTTTTCTAATTGTGTGCATTTTACTAATTGTAAACACAGAGGGGTTTTATATTTGTGTGAGTCAATCTGTAGTATATTTGGATGCTGTTCCAAGAGAGCTACCTGTAGCCTAAATAAGCCATAACCTGCCAAGATATTCAGGAGAGATCTGACTAGGTTTTTTGACTGCTTTCAGAATTAGGTTGACAATCAAAACATGTAGAATGAGACTGCAACTGGATTGCCAAAGGCAAGAAAAACTCCTGTCAAATTCTTTAAAGGAGCAAGCTGATAAACTACTGTAATACACAGGAATAGTGGACATTAGTAACAAGACAAGGACACATATGTCCACCTTCAGATTTGTTCGGGACTGTGGATTTGTTTGACAAATTAGGTAGCAAGGGCATTGGAAAAAGATGCTGTAAAACACACGGTGAAACTTTAAAAAGGCACAGCATTACTGCATGAATATTACAAGATGCTTCTCAGGGTTTTTTTTAAGTGTGTGCTTTTGCAGGATTGCTGCATTTCTGAGTGACATATTGGGATAGCACAGATCATCTGTAATTTAAAAGAAGAAAGCAAGCGGGAGTTTGATTAAAAAGTAACATAATTCTCTATTACTGGATATTGCTTTGGTTGCATCTATTATTCAAGTAGATATGAGGCATTTTGTCTTTTCACTTGAAATGTTAACTAAATCAAGGCTAAATATATAAAATGGGGCTTCATCTTCAATAAGGAGGACAGATGCAGTGGCCTAACGTGTACATCTGTATCTTGTCTAAGAGTTGCAGCTCATAATTCTTGCATCTAGGGCTTCATAACAGACAGAAGAGGGGAGTTTTTGTAGGATGAAACACAAGCGTGAAAGACACTGGTGGGAAAAGAAACCGACAACTGGTTTACAGCTGCCTGCTGGGCAAATCACTGCCTGGAAGGACGTCTCTGGATGTACAGATGCATCAGCATCTAAGGTCGCTGTATGGTAGGTCTTCATGGTGTTTCAGGATAAGGATAATTGACAAATATTTAATGAAACATTTGCTTGGGCAAAATGCTGATTCATTCAAAAGGGGAATGGTCACAGGCAAGGGTTTGTTTCAATGAATATCCCAATTGTAAAAACAGTAGGAGAACAAGTAATAGTTTTCAAGATGTTTTACTAATTAATAATTCTTTTTTAAAATGACCTTTGCTTTTGGAGTGTAGCTCATAGGAGGTTTTTTAAAAGGCAGTTCAGAATTATAGAGCTCAAATAATGTTTTAACCTCGGGTTTATTTTTCTGTTAAGGATTTTTGATGTGAAGAAGGCTGCTTGCCTTCTTTTATGTCTTGAACAGCTGCCCAGGGGTCAGAATGGCAAAAGAAGCATTCTCTTTTCCCTAAAACCTACCTCCTAAGTACTGCCACTTTCCCAAACCTTTCTCTATAGAAGATAACGTACTCAAAACTCACCCTGCATCCCTGGCTCTGCCTGGGAGGTGCACAGCAGGTAACACTTGCCTGCCCTGCAGCTCCAAGGAGGGGGTTCCTGCAAGGGCTCTGTGAGGCCAGGAACCCAGCGCTGTGTTGTCTTCCTCTGACTGCAGGGGAGGTTTAGACTGAATATTAGGAACGATTCCTTCCCCAGAGGGTGCTCAGGCATTGGAACAGGCTGCCCATTAAAGTGATGGAATCACCATCCCTGGAAGTGTTCAAAAACCGAATGGATGAAGCCCTCAGTGACATAGTTTAGTGATGGCATTGGAAATGCTAGGCCAACGGTTCGACTTGATGATCTCAAAGGTCTTTTCCCACCTGGTTGATTCTATGATTCTATGACTGTAATGTACACAAGCCAGAGTGCCTGGGAACATGCCTGCCACTGAGCTGGGATGCTAGCCTGTGCCTAGCAAGTTGGCTTCATGGTCACTTGGCACACATAGCCCATGGCACCGAATGCAAAAGTGCTGTGCAGCCGAACGTTAGAGGACCTGGTCCCTGCTGGCAAAATCACTCTCTCTGCTCCATCTATGAAGATGGATTGGTCCAAGTGGAGCATCAGGTCTTCCAGCCCAACAACAAGCTGGAAATGTGAGCTCAGGCCTCTCTGACATCCTGGCCAAGTCCTTCCCCAGAGGGACAGGATGTGTTTTGTCCCATGGGGACCCTGCATCACCTCTAGGCTTGCAAAGCACAGAAGCCCCCAAAGTAAAACATCCTTGACATTTCTTTTGGCTTGCCTCCCCTTTATCTTCTTTATACGCCCTCGCTCTATTAATACTCCTATAATCTTTTTAATTAAAATTAAATCTATTTTTGATAGCTTGCCACCAGATCCAATGCTGTAATCCCAGGTGAAAGGCAGATTCCCTCCCTTGTAGTGTGAGGAAACGTTATTTCTTGCACCATTTTCTAATCAAGTTAGGCAATCTTTACTTATATTTTTTTTCCTTGCTTAGTATTCAATGCTTTCACATCCTGGTTAGATCGTGATAGGAAAATATAAAAACATGTCAAGAGAGTGGTTCAGTTACAAATGGAGTGCAAAAATTATTTTGGAGAAAGCCCATTTGTGTGTGATTTCTAGCTTAATTCTGCAAACCCTGGTGCTTTGGAGAGTTTAGCATCCAGAGGTTTGGGTACTTGCCCAAACTAACCCTAAAATGCAAACCTTTGGACGCTTGCCTTTCAGTTCAGTGTGTGATATAAATAGCTCTGCTAGGAACAAAGGAGGTATTGCATTGAGCAGCCAAGAGAGACTACATGAAACACTTGATCAGGCTGTGTTTTGGTATCCCAGGCTGCGCTCTGTCTTCTGCCTTAGCAACGCTGCAAGTTGGAGACAGTCTGCTACTTTTCCCTGATATTAATGCAGTTGTGGCTGGGCAGCACAAGCCAAAGAGCCTTTAGCACCATTGCCTATCTCAGGCTCTGAGGAGTGACAGCTCATGACTCCCCCCCAAAAATAGTAATTTAAAATATACTCAGTAAAGTCTTTCTCATGGTGACTTTGGTGGTTTCATTGTAGAGCTGCAGTCTCGGATGCTAGAGGGCTGTGATGTTTGGCTGTGATGGATGGACCGGAGAGGAAAGGTTCAGACCTCGCTTTGCCTGCACCCCAGGTGAATTGAGGTTTACCGAGAGAGCAAAGGGAGTGATGCATTTCCTTCAACATTTCACAGCCTTTTGTTTTCTGAGGCTGGTTCTCGGGATTGCCTGAATTGGTAAATGTATTCATATCTGCATAAACATGTTCAGCCTTGAGCAGGTAACAGCCTGGAACAAATCAGTTGCTTAGGAAATGAAAAGCCATTGGATATGTGGAGCAACCTGATCTGGTGGAAGATGTCCCTGCCTTTTGCAGGGGGTTTTGAACTAAGTCATCTTTAAGGTCCCTTCCAATCCAAATCAGTCTGTGATTCTATGATGTGGTCTTGCTATGGCACCCTTAGTGCCTCTTTGGGGTATTTGGGTATATATGGGGGTATTTTGGTATTTATTTGGGGTTTAACTTTGGGTATTTCATTCTTCTAAAAAGCAGGTCTTCTAAAAAAAAAACCAGGTCTAAAAGCCAGAGAAAGCAATGTTAAGGATGTAAGTTGAAATAAGAAAGAGCAAACACCAATTTGCGACTGAAAGGCAGTGCTTTTAGGGAAGCCCAGCATAATCTCAAAGCCTCAGTGAAACCCCAGAGCATCCTGCCAGTGCAGCTGACATCCAGATATTTATGGGAGGTGTAAGAAGGATCAGGCCGCTTTATCTGCATCACCTTTCTCATGTTCTCCCTTTCTTTGTGCCTGCTCCTCTTTGATGACAATTTGCTGTAAAATTGCCCCTCAGCCAGACCTTTTTTCCTCTCGTGTGCCTTCCCTGACCCCTGCTCTTCCCATTTGGCAGAGCCGAGCAGCCAGAGCCCTAAATCACCCCTCCTGCAGTAGGCTGGGGCCCGTTGCCTTTCCCTGGCTTCCAGCTGGCGCCTGCTCTCAACTCCTGCTTTTCTTATTCCTGTGGAGACAGTGCATTCTCACGCTGTCTGAAAGCCAAGGGCTGGGCTACTAATAGAGACCGCTGATGAATGGCGTAAGGGCTTTGCCATAACTCTCTATTACTAATCAATGAGCATGTTTGACATCTCAGCAGCACAGCTTTTGAGAATAGCTGTCAATAGTGCTTTCTCCTGCCGAAAGAAAATGGGAAACTATAATACTGGCATTGCATCATTGATGGTAGCTGGTTATTGATGTCATCGTTCCTGTCACTCACCTGATATATACAGCCTGCAGTGACTTACCTCCAATCTATAGAGGTATGGATTTGAAAATAAACATCAATAACTTTAAAATCACAGTACAATTGAGGCGATGCTAACTCAAAGTGGTGATGAATCTTGGATTTTTCTCTTGCCTATTTCTATATTTCACTCTCATAAAGGCTATGCATGGTCGGTTGCCTGTGCCATTTGAGATAGATGTTTGGATTACGAGTGTCTGAATAACCACCGCCTTATTCTCAGATTGTCTTATGGGTAAACATGTATATCACGTATACATAATAAGGTCTGTAATGATATGTTGTCTGTTTACTGCAGTGAAAGTCTGATGCCTTATTGCATCAGTCTTAAGCATCATGCAGAACAGCCTTTAGGAGGTACCTTTGCCTTGTGATCCTTTATTCTATGCACATGCCCCATTTTATCTTTAAACCAGGAGATGAAACGCGGCCGATATCCCTTTTCCTTTCTTAGAGGCTGACTCCTGGAGGTCTGGCTTCCAGTGAGCAGCGAGCGCGAGCATCAGCACCTGTGTCCCGACGCCAGACAGCTGGCACGCTCGGTGCATGCCGCGCCGCGCCATCTGTGCCTGCCACCAAGTGCCAGTTACGTGACTTGGGGGAAGTCAGGAGGAAGAATAGGTTCATACCGTGACAGAGGTGGGCTAGGGGTTACTGTGCATCCCTGTGACTGAAATCTGATGTGGGTTCGGGCTTTTCCTCTTTCCGTGCTCTCTTAGACACATTGAATGATGGAATGGTTTGGGTTGGAAAGGACCTTAAGATCATCCAGTTCCAACCCCTGTCATGGGCAGGGACACCTTCCACTAGACCATGTCACCCAAGGCTCTGTCCAACCCATCCTCAAACACTGCCAGGGATGGGGCAGCCATAGTTTCCTTGGGCAACCTGTGCCAGCACCTCACCACCCTCACAGGGAAGAACTTCTGTCTTATATCTAAACTAAATGTCCCCTGTTTAAGTTTGAAGCCCTCACCCCTTGTCCTATCACTACAGTCCCTAATGAAGAGTCCCTTTCCAGTATCCTTGTAGCCCCCTTCAGATACTGAAGCTGCTCTGAGGTCTCCATGCAGCCTTCTCTTCTCCAGGCTGAACAGCCCCAACTTTCTCAGCCTGTTTTCATACAGAAGGTGCTCCAGCCCCTGATAATCCTCATGGCCTCCTCTGGACTTGCTCCAGCATTTCCATGTCCTTCTTATACTGGGGACACCAGAGCGGTACAGAGTACTCCAAGTAACACAGTAGTCTTGCTAAAGCAGCTGCTGGTTATATCAGCCTGATGAATTTATTGCAGTCATTCTGGGTGAATTTAAGCACAGGATATGCAGGGGGCATTAAGCACAGAGGAGGTTTTGTTTCTGTAGAGCCTAGATGTAATTGTTTGGGGGATTGAAAGCATCAGATATTTTTCTAATCTATAAAGAGATTATTTTTCTATAGAAACTGTACTCCACCAAAGAAAGAGGCTATTCACCAATAAAATATCCCCTTACACTTCATGGAAGAAAGAGCTCAACAACCCCTTGTAAAAGGAAGAGGTCCTCCTTCCTCCCTCCATTGCCACCAACCTCCACAAGCTGCCAGTCTGCCAGGTCAAAGCAGGGTTTTCTGGTCCAAGCTGGAGTTCTGGAAGCTCCTCATTGCTGCTTGGCTTTGCTGGGGAGGAGCTGTGCCATGGCCCAAAATGACTACAGAGGTCAACATCTCCACTTAGAAGTGCATTACCACAATGTACTTACGGGATGCTATTACTTCTCCAAGGGTAGAACTTACTGATGGTGAGGAGACACCACTGAGTCTTTAGTCCCCTCTGTGGGGATATGCTGTGATGACCAGAGGTGGCCCTCTTTCTCACGGGCAGAAGCTCTCTGGCACAGTCCAAGGGTGGGAAAACAGCTTTTCTCTCCACATTTTCTATGTCTATCATACAGATACAGTGGGTCACTGCTGTGTCGCAGCAGAGGGATATTGTGGAGCTGTTCCCAGCCCTGTGTGGTGAACATTATGACTGTCTGTCCCCTCAGGGATGAAGGGATATGAGCTCCGAACAAATGCTTCCTCATAGGTGCAATGCACATAAGTGCATTTTTGGATCATAGTCGAAGTCTGCATCCTTTGTGAGCTGGTAAATATGCCAGGATGACTTGCTTTTCTCAGTCCAGCACTTCTCCATTGAGCAGAGACAGACTTGGGAGCACTGCACATCAAAGAGAGGGGAATTAATGAATGAGAAAACCTTGACATTTACACGATTTAGGCATGTTACTTTTATTTAAGGTTTTTTTCGTGGCAAGGGTGCAGAACCCTTAGTGAATAGACCTGTTAATGCCTCTTGCTCTTTGTGTTTATATGTGCCAGTTCTAATAATTGTCACGTCAACTTAAGTGAGAAACATCTGCACGCTCTTATGGAAGAAGCCGTAGGGCTTTAGTTCAAGTGACTTCTGTTACTCCTGGGTGGGCAAGAGGCAAGGGCAATAAACAACAGAAATTTGTTGGTTTCTCAGCACCAAGATTTATCATGTGTAAAAATGGAGGACTTTGGAAGCCATTAATTATACATGAAGTCAATAACCAATCTTAATAGAACTTAAAGTGACAAAAGCGATGACATTTCAGAAATAAGCTTCCCATACTGCAAGTCTGTGACCATCAGGGAAAGGAAAAAAGCTCAAAACATCCTCTGGACATGCAGTAATTGCCATTGCCATTTTCTGATTTCATTAGAGAAAACTGCTTTCCTTGTAGGTATATTAGGAAAGGGAGATATTCTGGATCATAAAGCTCAGGTGTGTGTCTGGGATAACCTGCCCTGCCAGTTAGCAGCAAACAGAGGAATCTGAGGCAAGAAGTATGGGAATTTGCTCTTTTACGATGCCAGCTAAGTTTTTAAAACATATAAATGATCATGTTCTATCTACACTTTTATTCCCTTCCAAATAAATCAAACAGAATGATAGCAGATATCTAGAATAATAATTAGAGTAATATAATAGAATATTAGAATATTGCTAATGTTATTACCAACAGTGTATTTTACTGTTTTAACATGTATAACTATATATATCGTTACATATATTCTATATATATTATATATATAGTTACAACAATATATTTTACAGTTATAACATGTATAACCTGTACATTAGTTGTAACACATATAACTAATATGTAATAACAGTAGTAATAGTAATACTAGCAATAGTAATAATTTCACTGCACTGCTGCTGATTTCCAGAGACTAGAATCTGATAAACCTGGCAATAATGAATGCATCTGGGTTTAGACTTGAATTTTCTGTTAGCAAAATTTAGAAGAAATGTTTGCATCCATGAAAATCCAAGCTTGAAAAGAGCTTCAATGCCTGATTTAAACATTTATTCTAACGTGACAACTGATCTTATGCAAGTTGAGAAGGTCTCCTATGAAATCATCATTAATTTATACTCCTACAGCACCGTTTATCTCATTTACTTTGTACCTTATTTTTTCCGTGGAAGATCAAGAACCAATTCTTGGCCATTATTGTTGACGAAAACCATTTGAAATGAGCCAGACTAGTGAGCAAAGCAAGGCCCACACATGATCAGGGTTGCCAAGTTCTGGACATTTGTTCAGCTGCCTAATTGAGGAAATATTTTTTGCTCTTTGTTTCAAGGGGTGGGTTGGTTTGTTTGCTTGTTTTCTCAGGAGCAGGGAATTTTTGCCCTTGTTCCAGTTTGCAGGAGCAGGCGGCGGGGCTGTTAGCAAGTGACATGCCCAGGAATATAAAAGAGCGCTACATCTTTGGAGCTGTTTTGTGGTATTCCCCAGCATACTTGTTTGTTATAATTTGAAAGAAGCTATTGAACTGAAAGGAGGGACAAACATTCTGCAGGCGCACAAAGCCAGTGAGAGCTCCGAGCGTCCAAATTTCCATGAAGCACTCTTGTTTCAATTCATATTTAAATGGGCTCCTAAGCAGCTGGACAGCCTTTCTGTGGCCGGCCACAGCTGATAGTTTTAGCCAACAAGAAATCACATTTGATTTGCTGAGAGCAAATGAAAGGTGTGTATTTTAGTCGTTTTACTGTAAGGGAATAAACACTAAACTAACGCAGTATGTCAAGATGTTGGGCAGGGTGTGAGCACAGTAAAACAGATTCCCAGTATTGTGAATTCCCATCATTTTCTTTGAAGTCAGTCAGATTAGCCTGATTTAGAAGATCAGCCAAATATGGTTGTTTCTGTAAATAATTTTGATAACCTTCTGTTTAATGATTCTTTGAGGAAATTACTAGTATTTACAAATATGTCTAGGTAACAATGACACTATCATCTAATCATCTCATTTTTGAAGGCTCAAATCCTACAATCCTTATTAATTTAAAACTCATGTGGTAGACATCTGCAGAAAGAGAAAGCCTGGGTCACAAGTGCCTTTTGCATATCCCATCTTGATCTCAGGCTCTTCGGCAGATCGTTGGTGCAAGGGAAAATAGCACAGTCCTAACTTGCATCTTGCATCTCATTGACTGAGCCACCTTAGACCATGAAGGTGCTTTTGCAGTTCCCTCTTCCCACTACCTGCTTTACTCAAGATGCCAGAAGACCTATGGCCTCTGCACCTCCTAAATAACCCTGTATCCTGGGATTTGCTCTTCCAGAGGCTGTGCTGGCTGTTTTAAGGACATTTGATCTGGAGCTACCTGGTGCAGAGCATCCTTTCTGCAGAAAGAAACAGATTTCTCAATTTTTCCATAATACAAATAGGCATTGGATGTAATTTATCACGTGATGTTGCTGCAGCTTTATTGTGAGCAATTGCTACTGTTTGCTTTGAATATGGCTTAATGTGCTGAGTGCTTTACAGGCATAACTGAATTATTCTTCCTCGAGTCTCTGCACGATAGCCACATGTGTAAAGAAAAATATCAGGAATTATGAAGAACTTTCGAAAAGAACTTCTCGCAGGAGCTTGGTCAGATTAAAGGTATGCAGGTTTTGCACCCCATTCTTTACCCTTTTTCATTGCCGTTTAGTTTTAACCATGTGTGTGCTATTGGCCGTAGAAAGCAAGCAGGGCTTGGTTGATTTTCCTTCCCTCTAACCAGCCCTTTCTTAAACCTTCTCTTCCCCATTTACGTTTCTTTTTGTGTCACGTTAGCAGAAGTGTGGGCATTTATTGAGCTGGAGATTGGAACATCCCTCTGCTTGTTGCTGACTTTGGAGAACCGGAGTGGTATCAGTGATGGTAGGAGGAGTAACTGGATGTTGATAGTTTCCAGCTTAGTTAAAAGAAGAATCAAGAACCAGAAACACTTCACTAGCAGCAGTTTTACACCCGAGTAAGAGGACCACAACCAGAGAAGAGGTTTTATGGCTTTACTTTGACACTGTGGAACGCAGGACAAAGTGTCTGTGTTTCCAGCTCTGTCCCTGTGTTCTCTGCAGCACCACCATATTTGGGATAAAGACAAGGAAACTGTATGTGGTTGGGCCTTACAAATGACTGAGAAACATGTTTTTTCCTTACCTGGGATTAATCAGATTGATAAATCGGCCCTCATCATTGACCAGGTTGTTCAAGTGCTTATGCCCAACTTCTGTATTCAGTGTTTTCCCTGAAAAAGCCATGTAGTAAACTCTTAATTACCAGCCCAAAGACTGTCAGACATTCACTTTAAATCTTTTCCTGTTCTATTGTCAAACTTTATCTTTTCTATTCCCTTTCTACTAAGTATGTTACTAGTAAACTGAAGAGTTCTACAAGCAATGACTGAGAAAATAAAATTTCCTCTAATTTTGAGGTTTCGCTGTCACGTCTATAAATCTGTGATGAGTGGAACAGTCCAAAGTAACTATTTTTCAATTTATTGCTTGAAGATAAAATTAGATAAATGAGCCATTACTTTCCACTTACATAAAAACGTGTTTATGTGAGTTGATACAATGCTGATGCTCCTTGGCTGAAGATAGTGCTCATCAGGAAACAGTTCTTGTTGGAACACTTCCCCAAATTCCTTGCTTTGGGAATTAGAGCTTTAAGAGAAAACTGTGTGGCTGATAAGGGATATTTCTCCAGTAGGAGCTCAACAAAGCTAGGACCAGCTCTGGAGTAGGTGGCTGCATGCGGCAGGCAGAATGGAGCTATGGGGAAAAAAAGGAAAAACTCATCTTGTGCCTTAGAGAGCAGAATTTGGCCTCTCCAGCAGCAGAAGTTAAATGGACCCTGATGCCTACAGTGCTTTGTGTTGCAAATATATAACTTAATTTACTTAGGGGGTTGGAAGTACATTATCTTTAAGGTCCCTTCCAACCCAAACTGTTCTATGATTCCATGATTCTGTGACGAAGTAGGACTGAAGTGGCAAGTAGCTTTTCTGCTGGCATCTGATGAGGTTAAAATTCAGTATCTGAAGTCCATTTTTATTGCTAGCTAGCTTACTGGCCAAGAAAATATCTATAGAGAAAAATAAAATGATAAAACAACCCAGACTTGAAGACGAAACAAAGATATAAAAGCCCTTTGCAAGATGACTAACAACTTTGCAACATTAATGATATACAATTTGTCCTCCCTCAGTATTCTTTTGTCTTAGGATATGTGATTTTCAAAGGCAAAGCAATCAGCAAAAGCTATCTTTGGCTTCCATAGTTTTCCAAAGTCTTCCATGGAACAAAGTGATTTCATGGTGTACATACTGAATTTATCATTTGGTTTGGTTTTACACAAGTAAAACCTTGAGCGAGTGCTGTAAGCTTATGAAAATTGGAGCAAATTGAGGAATGGTAAATAAAACTCTTCACGCACTTTTGTCTTTAATAAACAAAAATCTTTGCCTAAGAGAAGAAGTGATCTGGATTTGGTGCAAATAATTAAATAATATAGAGAAATTACTAAACATTACTATTTTTTTAAGAAGGCAAATAGAAAACAAATGTGTGAGAAAAGCAGTGAGCTTGCTTGGTATTCTGTATTCAAATACTTCTTAAGTTTATATTGAAGCAATAGCATATTTACTGTCTTTCCATCATAAGTGGTTTCAAGATGGAAACAATGTCACTGAAATCAGCACAATTCATTGTACAGCACTACAATAAATACTGCATTGACTTCCAAGAGCTGTCCTAAAAGCTATATAAAAAGCTTTTTGTATAAAAGCTATATCCTAAATCTGTTTAATTTTGAATATCACCTAAAAATTGCCATTAGACTGGGGTTCATCCAAAGCTGTGCTGGGAGCAGCCATTAGTACTGCAGAAACTTGCCAGTGATTAACATGAGACCACCCAACTACACTACTTCCATCATAAAATAAATTGCTGTGCTTTCACTGGTGTCCCTGACGATAAGTCAACTTCTCCCAGGTGAAGATCTGACCTGTGGAAAAACTCTGCTATGGCTCTGACTTCAACGAGTTTGTAAAACGTATGGTCAGTGTTGGAATCCAGATTTTTACATTGGAAGGGATGTGGAATAGATGTAATGCAGCCTCAAGCATATTTCTGTGGCGCTTTTGTTTTGCTCTGTCTCTAACCTGATGCCTGATGACTTTGTCCAAACAGATGGCCATAACTTTGAAGAACTGTATTTTTTTTCCTAATGGGTGTTTGACTTAAATCTTACAGAGAAACCTTTTGAAGATGTGCCTGAAAAGTATTCACTTAAAAGTAGGAACACTCCTTACCAAATCCAACAGGGATAGGTAATTTGATAGACGAGTTCTCCTAAATGATACTAGCATGATGTTTATCTTCCTAGCCATCAGGTTAAGAGCTGTTGTGCATAACTTTCTTAACCTTAACCTCATCTGTTTGTCTCTTGGGACTTCAGCATAGCGAAGGGATAAAGGGAAATCAATGCCAAGTTTGGTTCTGGTAAATGTTTATGTCTGTATGCAAAGGAAGAAGTGGGGAGAGCTTGCAACTATCCCTTCCCAATGACAGATTTTAATTAAATTAGGGCTTAGAAATGCAGAGTGTGATCTTTGCTGTGTTTTGATTTTGCTGAAGATTATAGCTAGACTTGCCAAAACCAACTGCGAAGTCTTACATGTGTAAACTTCACACACAACGCCCGTGAATTCGATACATCCCAAAGAAAGAGCCTGAGTGCTGCTGTTTACATTCCTAAAGTCTTTACAAACAGGGGGAACAATATCTGCTCTTTACAGATTACTGTGGTCAGGTTCCTGTGTACAGCAGGAGTGACCTTTCCAAGTGGAGCAATCTATATATACTCAACCCCGTGTGCTGTAAAAAGCTCAGGTGTATCAGCTTACCATGAGTTAATATGAGATCCATGAGGAATGATTTTTACAGTATCCAGCCGCCGAATATCAAATGATTGAATTTTGCACTGTAAAAGAGGACCTTTCTCTTATGTAAATATATAGATACTTCATACTGCTGGAAGACTGTATATTGTGCACAGTTCAGCTTAAGCTTACACCATCTCCCCTCTGACTCCTCTTTATCCATGGTTAGCCTGCTCTCTGTATCACTTACCTTACCAGAGGCATCTTTATATCAGTGAAAGGAGAGCTAGCAGGTGTAGCACCTCCTGTTCCATGCTTCCTGCTGTCCAGGTGATAATTTGAGACAAAACAAAGCGCAATCAACCAGCTCTTTTGCACTCCATAGGACTTGGAGACGCAGCACCTGTAGTACATGTCCACAGAGCCAGTGCTTTTAGCGAGCTCCAAACCATTGTAAAGGTGTGCAAAGAGCCAGGCTATGTAACAGGTACATCCCAGCCTCTCTGCTGCTCCTGCCCCTGGTGCCTATCCTGTGCCCAGAGGCTTGCAGCCTTTATCAGGGGGGACATCAAACCTTCATAATGAAAAGGCTTGAGCTCATTTTAAGTTAGGTGTTACAAACACAAAGGCAGCGCATATCAGATGCAATGATGATCCTAAGTGAGCGTCAGTTTTGCTTGAGCTTGTGGGAGATGCAAGCAAAGAGGTGGATGAAAACAGCTGACAGAGAAAGGTTTTTTAGCTCAGTGCTATGGCCACAAACAGAGAAGGACTGGGAGCAATAAATCAAATATTCTACGGGTATTTTCCAGCTAGTGCTGTTAGTGAGAAGCAGCTATGAGAGTATGGGATGGGTGCCCTAATGACCCAGTGACCAAAGGGGTGAGCACAGTGAGCTAAGCTCACCAGGGCAACTGGTAGTGTCCTCCAAGAAGAAATCTGCTGCCTTCCCCTTTCCTGCAGCTGTTGGGCTAATGGGAAAAAGCTTTGCCCTGATGAGACATTGGGTCTGACCTGCTTCAGAGCAAGCTCCTAGGAAGAAAGAGGAAGTGCGAAACAAGGAGGCTGTGAAATGGATGTATAGGCTATGATGCAGAATATAATAAAGAATATATTATATAGAATATGGGCTATACACCATGAGGTTTCTTCCCTTTGTACGAGATGCTGCTCGGCACCGAGTGTTGTGCTGTTGTTTAAACCAGTTCTGTAAGGCTAAGCAGCTTCAAAGAGGATGAAGAGGAAGGCTGTCAGATTCACAGGGTCTGGTGGGATTGCTTGAGAGCAAGGAGAAGCGCAGGGGGGAGCTGCTGGTTATTCAGGGTCCCTGGAGCCCTGTGTTCACGTGCCAGAAAGTTTCTGCCTTTTACTTTTGGAAAGAGTAACCTCATTAAATTGTTTTTAGGATAACAGAGGTTTTGCCCAAATGCAGTTTGCTTCTATAGCTTTTCTACTCCAAAGGCTCTGTGGGAGAACCTTCCTGCAAATGAGAATCAAGTCTTCATTTTCTCAGGCCACAGTATAATGGGCTTTTTTTTCCTCTTGCAAGACCCCTGAAAAAGAGGGGATTTGCTGTGTAAGCTTAATTTTAGTGTATCGATGGGTCTTCTGGAATAGAAGTCTGAACAATGGCAAGGTTGGGAAAGTTCATGGATGCATCCTAACTTTGCAGCTAGGCTCAATCTTTATTTTCTGAGAAAAGAAATATGGAAACAAATATAGAAAATGGATAATCCAGATTCTACTGTAGTATTCATATATGCACCTATAACAGAAAAAAAAGGATAATTACTGTCTCAGGCTGTCAGCGAGTGCTGTTCTGCTGCTTAAAACCTGAGTGTTACTGGTTAGGGGGAGCAAGATAATGATAGTAACATCCTGTGAGATTGTAACCCAAGTGTTTTAGTGGTTGAACTTGAGGAAAGGGCACATATTATCAGCTGCATTCTGTTCTCAATTCACTACAGGAGACAGTGAGAGAAACGGTCTGAAAACAGGCAATCAATAATTTGTATAGTGAACACAGTGTGCCGTTAAGTGGTCTAATCTTTAGATCTCTTCAAACATAAGGTGATACAGAAGAGGAATGACTACCAAGGAGAAAGCAACCTGAGGTGTAATTCATAAGAACAAAGACTGAAAGGGAAGTTGTACTACATTATTTTTGCATTAGACAACTTGATAGGTCACAGAGGCTGGCTGGTCATTCGCAAAGAGTTCACTACAATAAAAGCTTGTGTAGCGACATAATTGATTCAGCTGCAAAACCAGTAGTGTCTTCTGTAGAATATTTGCTCCTGTGCATCCTCCTACAGAGTGAGGTTTTGTTTTGCATAGTAAACTAGAGGTTTCCAGTTGTTGAAGATATTGCTGATTGCTGATAGTCCCCACATTGCTAGAAAGAACTACTTGGGGGATACTCTGCTCACAAGTGACCTAAATAGCACAAGAAGAGACAGGATGCCTGCTCCAGTATTAAAGACATGAGCAACCCTCTCTAGAAGCTCTGTTTAGAGGTCCCAGTATTTGAAAGAGAAGCACAATCCAGGAATTCCTGTGTAGGTGTTTTTACAACAGTACAAAGAAATAAAGTTCCTCTTTACAGAGAAAACAAGGTAAGAAACACAGATTCAGTTTTGAAGGTTGAATTAGGCTTTACCATTCCTGCTTAATTAATCTATCAAGTAATTTCACAGAATCATAGACTCATCTAAAGCCATCAGGCCTGAAAGGGCTGTTGCAATCATTTAAGGTAATCCCTGTACCATGAACCATAAAATTTCCCAGAATTGTTGAATTTGTTTGAATTTGAATTTAATTTAATTAAGTTAATCTTTTAGGGGCAAAACTTAATCTCAGTTTCAAACCAATGGGTTCACTCATGTGAGGGAATAGTCCAGGGAAGAATTTTTCTGGAGTAAAGGACTAATTGACTTAAATAGCAATGATATTGCCTTTGTCTCCTTCTACAATCCAAGTTATGATTAGGTCTGAATTTGACTTTTAAGGCAATAACACATTTGCAGGGTGACTCACTGAGTGAGAAGAGAGTTTTCAGTACTGTGGGTCTGAGTAGATTAGCAGACAGTCTATAAACTGAGGGAAGAAAATAAGGAGGGAAAGAGGAAAAAGCCAAGGAGAGGGTAAAACTTGGAGTTGGAAAAACAATTCCCGTTCCAGATGAAACATTTCATTACATATGATGGGTTTAAAGGCAGTTTGCCCAATGAATTTTTATTTAACAAGGCATTGTGTGAAACATGGCATTGTTCCTTACAGGAAATCAAGAACAAGAAATCTACTTATTTCTTGAATACTTGTATTGAAAGTGGTATGAAGTTGTAATGTAGAAGTAATAGCCCTGGAGCGCAGCAACCTTGTGGTATTTCCTTTTGGAGCTGCATAGCATTATCTACAAATGAGAATGCTTGGACTGGAAAGATGTTGCTGACTCCCACAAGTTGAGCCTGAATTTTATTCTATAAATCCATTTTTTTATTAAATATCTTTAATGCATTGACATTATTCAGACTTTTGCTCCTAGGGAGGTACTAAGATTCCTCTGTGGAGGTTTTAGGCCAAAACCTGTAGTGCTGTATATCTGCTACCACATCCGGATTCACACTTTGCGATTTCTGTCCTTTCCTTCAGAAGTTTCGTGCTTGGTCCTGTTCATGCTCATACTCCATCACTGACTCTGTGGTACTGAATGCAGAAAACAAAGTCCTGAAAGACCCATAGACTAGTGGGGGCTGTCTTGGAATTGTCTGAGCAAATACGGATATTGAGGTTGTCCTATGCTTTGGACTCTTGGCTTGAAGGTGGCCAATGCAGTGAGCTGAGTGGTCCTGGAGATATCATATCGTGACTTGTGACTTCTGCTGCTAGGTGTTTGTATGCTGTTACATACAGGGAAGCACTTTATTGCCAGATTTAAGGAATATAACCCCTAAAATGATGTTTTTGTTGGAATTCCTTATGTGAGTTTTGTTCAATTAAAAGTTAATTAGTCTTTGAGTAATTCTCCCTTTCACAAGTGGGCTTGGTCTCTGCCTGCTCCTGAGATGCTCTTTCAGGCTGTAAATCAGGGAAGGAACATTGCAAGAGTGGAGGCAAAGAAGTGATGGGTATTTTCTCTTACTTATTTCTCCATCATTCTTTTCCTATTGGTGAAGTCTATTTCACTTTACATCCCTTTTTGTTTTCCTTTCTCAACCACTGACAAGGTTTTTCTACAGTTGCTCTCTAGTCAGTCCGAAGTTTGATCTTCCATACAGCAGTGCTGAGTTTTACTGAGGGTGACTGCACGATACTGAGCATTTGTATGGCAAAGCAAAATGTGCTGAAGAGTGAGCACAACCACAGCTGCCAGGGGCTGACAACTGAAAGGGACAAGTGAGGACAAAGCAGAGCAGACAGAGTGATGCGGGAACATTATCACTTGTGAGGTACTCTCTTCCTCCCTCCCCTCTTTTTGAAGAAGGGAAAGAAGCCAGAGCTTTGTCCAGAAAAGCACTTAAGCATGTGCTTGACCTTAAAACACACAGAAAGACTCTTTATTATCCTATTATCTTCATTCATTCCTAAGGTTTTCTGTTACCTGAATGTGCACTTTATGGAATAAATGCTCATCTCTTTGACCCAATACTTAAGGAAGATGATCCATATTTTTTGCTCCCTAAAATATGAAAATGCTTTTGTTGTATCACAGTTGTGCAAAGAGATCGCCAGAAACTTAACACGATGCCTTTAGTATTTGGTGGGTTGTACCACACCTTGATTAACAGGGGAAAGTCATCTCATGGAAGAAGTGGAGAGGGATTGTTTCGATCTGTTCTTGCACAGGTTTGAGAAGGGAAAAGGATTAAAGTGTCTTTAACATAAAGCTTGGCAGCAATTGTCGAGAGCAAAAATGAAAATAGTTTAAGAGAACAGTGCAGGCAATAACTCACTTGGGGGGTCGGCAGAGGACCAGAAGAAGTGGCCAGACTGACATTGCTTGGTTTTATTAACTCATCCATAATTAGCCCATAGCTTAGATACAATTTAGCTTGTGCCATATGGGCTAATATAGTGCTGAAAGTTACCCCCCATGCAGGTGACAGTCTGTCACGCTGAAGGAAGATTAGCATAAAACAAACAACAATGCACTCTTAATGATAGTGGCACCATTTGCAACGCCATAGTTAAGGATGTATAAGCATTTCCATTATAACCCAATCTTCAAGATTTTATTAAGGAGACATTAAAGGCATGTGCACCCACACACCCCATACAGCCCAGTGAGTCCTTTCTGCAGTTCTCAGGCAAACTCTTGAGTATTTGTGTATTATTTTATTTTAAAGTTATTTATTTGTTATTTCTTTATACTTTTGGATGGTAACAATGCCTGATGGAGGTATTTGCTTGCAACTCTGCTGGTCTTGCTTGGAACAGTGTGTGGAATGAGTGTGTCCTAGGTAAAACGTGCTGGGCAAATAGATCCTGGTGGTTTCTGCCTTGATAAATGTACATCATAGTGATGTTAAGCTCCAATAAAAATGAGAAAGCTGCTCTGTATGTGCCCATCAACTTGGTTTGAACTTTTTATAGGATGTATGAATCTAACCAAATAGCAATGGTATAAGTACATAGATATTCTGTGAGTGTAATTTATACTATGAAGAAAGTAAGCCACTGTCTTTATTGATTTCTTTTTATTGAACAGGAATTGCACCATTAAAGCGATACCCATGTGTTGTTGCTATGTCCTGCATTTAAGTTTATTTGGCTACATATTGCCAATATTTTCATTTTAAAATCAAGAAGGAAATTTTGTGCCATTGCCTTTTCCAAACTGTGCTGAGCTG
Organism: Amazona ochrocephala; assembly: GCA_039720435.1. NCBI lineage: Eukaryota > Metazoa > Chordata > Aves > Psittaciformes > Psittacidae > Amazona > Amazona ochrocephala. The sequence goes on along the minus strand of CM077881.1, from coordinate 2,474,515 downwards.
TTGACACAAAGCAGCAGAAGCCATTAGCATTCTCAGTTAAGGCTGATCAGTCATGCTGTTGAACCATTTCTTCTCTTCCCCCCAACATATTTGCTTTCCTGTGTTATCCAGATAAAAAAGCAGCAACTCCTCCAATAAATTTCTGTACTTTTCTTTTGAAAGGCAGCCTAATCATTTAAAATATTTGAAATGAAGTGAGTTTTGTTATGCAGACAGGAGCTAAATTCTTTTTTCTAGCTCTCATCAGCTATTTATGTGACTCAATGGTTTTCAAATGGTATAATGCTAGAGGATGCCAAATGTCCTGCCATTTAATAACCAGTAGCATACAGAGCTCTTTTCAAAATGCCACCACTCTGAGCATCTGTTGTTATTAAGTAAGATGATCAAATTTTGTACAGGACTTCAATTTTGCTTTTCACATCACTTACAGAGCAAGAATAATATGCAGCCTGTGTATAAAACTAATGTGGTGGGATCATTGAGCCAATTGCTGGTTTTTGTGTTCTGCTTTATTGCAGATTGTAAAATAAACTTTGGCCTTTTTTTAATAAATGTTATAAAAATGCTCTGTGAATCAGGAGAGTGTCAGCAATTAAAGCCATTTAACATCATAATAATTAAAAATGCAATACTCCAGTGTAGTCAGCACCGATTCACATAAAAAGCCACATTGTTGGTCTTTAATAATTGCATTATTTGACAGACATGCTAAAGAAGAGGGAAAGGTGCAGATTGTTAGTATTAGATGAGCAACTAATTCTTATTATTTCTGGAAATTGCTCTAACATCCTTTGCTATTCCTGTCTTTCAGCTAACAGATGTGCAGGAATGTCCTCGGCTCACCATTGCTTTTCTCTCCAGCAGAATATGACTGACAACACACCACCACAGGGGAACAGCTGGGTCGAAACGCATAATATTTTCCTGGTAGAGAACGAAGCTGATTAGGCTATGGAGTACCTAATTGGGTAAGATGCTCCTCATTTTCAAACTATAAAATTCAGATAGTGTAGAGCAGAAAAGAGAGAATGGGCTGGTGAGAGCCGTATGTTTGTCCCGCAGCACAACTGGACCTTTAAAATGAGCAATGCTTTTACAGCTGTGGTTTGGGACTGTGCCTGAGCATGGTGTTGTGGAGGGCCAGATTTTTTGAGAGGAGACTGAACTGGGATGTAATAACATTTAAATTGCACCTCTGCATTGCAGTCCGCTCTCCTTGCTCTTCTGAAGTTTGCATGAGCAGAAGGGCAGAATTCCCCATGGTGCTAATTTTTTTTTTCCAGGGAAAAATAAAGCCAAAGAAAAACTAAGCACAAATTTTATAGATTTAGGTATTTTTTCCATGAATGTCGGATTCAGTGCATTCTGCCCTAGTTTCATTACCTGTTGTGTGTTGCAACAGAGAGGAAGTGCTGTAGAAGCTGTGTCATCTTCTGTCTTGGGAAAAGATGGAGAAGTTTTGGTTGCAGGACTGTGGAAAGGGTAGAGCTGTCATCCTCACATACCCTAAAGGGGATAGGGTCTGAAGAGGTTTTGAAGGAGCATCCTCAATCCTCCCTCTGGAAATCCTAGAAAATAGGAAGTGAAATTTGACTTAAGCCATCCTGAGGAAATAATTTACTGGAAAGGCCAAGAGCTTTCTCTGTTCTTGTGTCTGTGGAAATATTCCCAGACTGTGGCACACTGATTTTTTTTCATTTACTCCAACTCCTCTATCAGCATTCAAACTTGTTGGGGAAGCCTATTTTCTTTACATTTATTCTTCTGTCTTTCTAAAGTCTAGCTTTGGATATGTGAGTCTCCCATCTCACAGCCAGCCACGTTGCCAGCAAGCTCTAGGGATAAGCTGCAGGAGCAGATGAGAATACGGTCAGCAGAAAGATGCTACCAGGGCAGTGCACATTGCGCCTTCACTCACAGGACCACTTGTGTGTCTTGGAGACTGAATTGAAAATGCAGCTTTTTTCCTTTTACTTTTATAGACATTCAAGCAAGTGAAGAGCTCTTCTAACCAGAACAGTGTGGGAAAGCTGCTTTGTTATACTCAGTGTATTAATCGGGGCTAGAAGGCAGAGAGGTACAGCCCTACTGGAAATCATTTTAGAGTAGGGTAAAGTCAGTTGGCATGAAAATCTTATTGCTCTCAGTTCTCTTTCCTTCACCTTGTGTATTCTGAATTGATTTTAATAGCCTGTTGCTAGAAGTATTTGCTATCCTCCAAGGTAATTAATGATTCAGCATCATAAGTTTGATGTTGGGATACAGGAATAATAAATATTTGCAAAGCTCATGATATGTAAGTTAAATCATGTCAAGACTGTTCTAAAGGATAACAAATCAAAACGTTCCTCAGAACGTGGTGAGAAGGTGTTTCTGCAGGGGTGTCTACACACTTTGTAGATTCTGTCTACAATATCTTTGGCAAATTTGGTCTTCCTAAGATCTTGGTCTTGAGTAATGGGAAACTAAAGCCAGGAGAAGCACATCCATTGGCCAGCAGCAGTGTTACCTGTGTAGGTTTGGGTACCTGCAACAAAGAAGCAGTGGTAAAGTTACAAGCATTGTAAAAGCAGTGAAATCATCTGAAAGGCCAGAACCCCTCTGGAAACCTTTCTACCTTAGACATAATTCATATGTACAATTATTGCTGTTCAAATATTAGCCCTAGATTTTAAACAGATTATAATTTTGTAAGGAAATAGCTATAATTGCATGACAGAAAGGGGTTTGATTTGCAGTTCTGGAAAACAGTCTGGTTCTTGCGTACCAGAAGAGTCTTTAGGTGAAAGCATAAAAGAAGCACATTATCCTCTGATTAACCTGAATCAAATAATGGCAATAGAATTCCATCTGCCGTAGAAATCATAAATAATAAATACGTTATTAAATCAATAAGCTGAGTACAACAATGAATTTTAAATCTGATGTTGTGATTAGAGCCAGCTCTTTCTTTGGGATGTATTAAACTATATTCACAGCACATTCCACTTGGATTTTTTAATAGGTGATCTGTTTCTTTTTCAGGAAGTTCATATGAAGTTTCTGAACCTCCACTTTGCCCCTTGGGGAGAAGCAGCCCGGAAATAAGGTGAAAGTGTTCTGAAAGAAATGAGGAAATCTCAAAAGAGGGAAAAAAATAGCACATTATAGAAATACTGGTAAATAAAATACAATCACCGAGCAGCATGGGAAGCATGTTTAACCCACTGCACACCAGCCTTCCCATGCTGCCAGCCAAGAGAATGATAACTGAAGATTGTCAAGTAGTATGGCTCTATTTATCAGTGATATTAAATGTGATACAAATGTTAATGGATTAAAATAGAAGAAAACATGGAGTACCAAGATCAGATGCATATGATCAGTGCTAGTTGAGTCCTTCATGACAGGTGATCCAGTGTAAGGAATATGGGTAGTGTTTCAATAAGATAAACAACACAAGTACTTTGTAAGTTAGGTTTTAGAAAGCTGATGCAGCTCAAGCGGCTTTTGTTGTATGACTCTGCATTTGCCTGACAAATGCAATTGCCAGAACTTCCCTTGTTCTGTAGGAAACCTGAAAGAGATCACTATTGTGTTGTTGCAGAGAGATTAATTTGCCTACTGTTTTAGAACATCTGTAGGACCAAATCCAGAGGTACTTAGGGGAGCAAGTCTTGTGAGAGTAAACTGGACATTGCACCTTTGAGTTTCTTCAAAGGATGTTTCACAAAATCTCAAGTTCTTTATCTCAGAGCTGGAAAGTGGCACTTCCAGCCCATGACCTCTGCCTTGAAATGTGGTGGGGCCATTGAGAAGGTGAGGAAGTGCTGTAAAGCTGAAGGACTAAACGAGGATTGTGACAAGAAACTTTAAGCAGGAAAAAACTCCCAACCTATTATTGTAACATTTCCCTGCCTTGGCTCGGCTCCGTTGTTCTCGTGTCCTCCTGCTGTACCTGACAGCAGGCAAACCTCAGAAACCTCTGGACTGTTTCTTTTTGTCCATTATCAAGATTCGTGAAGAATTTATTTGCTCAGTTTTTGCAGCAGGACTGAAACCTCTATGGTTTTCTGTAGGTGCTACTTCTAAATCTCATACAGACTGCCTCTTGTCAGCTCAAATCCTACAACTCTTGGCGTTTCTACCATAGCTGAGTATCTTTAACTGCTATGATAGGGTTGATTTATTTATTTTAATGCCATTTATTTTGACAGAAGGAGGTATAAAACATTTTAAAATCATAAACACACTTGTGCATCAGGGTTTCTGCCATGCTTTTCTTGCAAAGAAGCTCTAGAAGGGGTAAGACGTGTCTTTGCCAGATTGGTTTCTGCCATTTCCTCAGCACTAGGCACTAACCCTACAACTCACCACTCCTGTTCTTCCACAGCTGGTACAGCAGCATCACCTAACCCGTAGGCTTTGTAAGTACTGACAATCTGACTGAGCATAGAGGACACAAGAAATCTTGACATTCAACTTGACAGTACTTCTGTCGCTGAGCCTGTGTTGCCACGACATATTTTTTAATGCAAATCAGAAGATGATTAGCTGTTTTCTCTCTTCATTGTGTTTATTTTTCCTTGTTCTTTGGATTGTTTTTCATGCCTCATCTTGGCTGAATTCTCTCCCATTTTTCTCCCTTCCTGTGTGTTTCTGCTCTTGCTCTGTTCTTGGCCCTTTGTTCTCAGTTGCTATTTTTGCCCCTTTTTGCTTTTGTGCCTCTCTTGCATATTTTCTGGTGCTCTATCATCTCTGTTCTTTGTCTTTTCTCTGTCTTTTCATTTTGCCTATCTTTGTTCTGTGTCCTCTTTGGTGTCTCCCTGTTCTTTGTCTTCTCTTTTTCCTTGTTCTTTCTTTTCCTCTGTCTGTCTCTTTTTATGATTCTCTTTTATCCTCGTTGTGTTCTGAATAGGTTTGTCTTGATCTTTGTCTTTGCGGAGAACGTGCTCAAATGAAGACAAAACACGCCATTCAAACAGGAATTGCTTATTAATTATAACATGGACACACAGCCGAAATCCAAGCCTCCCACAAAGCTGGAAAACCAAATCACAGGTGTTTGTAGACCAGCACATATTTTTCTGGTCATCTGAGCTCCACGTAGGGCCCTGTGGTTGAGCACCAGCACTTAAACGACATCCTAACCCACTCCCCTCTGGCTGGCAATAAATCCATCCTAGCCCTTATCACTGACCCATTGATATTTGGGTGCAAACTAACCAAAGTGAGGTATCTGGTTATGCAGCTACAATGAGTAAAGATGTGTATTTTGGTCTCCACTCTGGAATCCACACGATCTCCATGTCCCAAGTGTGCCCTTTCCTCCTGTGGTGGTGGGGTTATAATTTACTGCAGATGTCTTTGACCTACATCATCAGCTCAAAGTTATCAGTTGCTGCTAGAAGGAATGTTTTAATTTACTAACCAGCTCTGCTGGGAATGAGTATCAGCTACAGCCATGTGAAAGACAGGATTTCTTGGTACACTTGGTGCACAGTCATGAGTTATTGTTGTTAATTCTTTCATATTTGCAAAACAAAACATCTTAAAAATGTGGAAACAAGAAAATCATAGGCAGTGTTATTTGGCTAAAAACATTCTATTTGGTTGGTCCCCAAATCTTTTTTGTGCTCTCTTTGAGCTTTGAAAAGATCAGTATGATTTCAAAGTTGAAGCTCAAAAAAGAAGAAGTTCACATAAAAAAAGTTTAGCTTTTTGTTCATCTTCTCACCCATTTCTCCCCTCTATTAATTCAGTGAAATCTCTGCAGGTACAGTATTTGATTAATCCTCATTAAAGTCTTGGCTGAAAAACAAAGCCCAGATCTTGGAGGTTGCCCCGTTGCTGCTATTCACCTTCTCTGTTTTCGCTTTCTTTATTTCTTTGTCCGCAGGAGGGCTGTGAGAGCCGCGTTGTGTTGTCAAACTGCAAAATAGATGAGGTGGGCGAAGCTTCTCCGGGTAGAGCGGCTGGGTGCTCCTGGGAACCCCATTGCTGCCCGTGCTAGGTCACCATGTCCCAGAGGCTCAGGGGACCCTGCCTGCACCATCTGCCCCCACCAGCCTTTTCAGTCTGCTTTGCTTTGCCTTGCCCTTAACTTTGCTGTTAAATTGTCACTTTCCTGGCCAGGCTGTAGTATATAAATAGAAATCTCATATCTTCCACCTGCTGCGCTCTGGGGAAGCCCCAGAACACCCAGCACATCACCTATCTCCGCAAACTGGCTATAGGACCTGGCCACAATATTGCAGCAAATAACCTGGGTCTTATGTGAATTGCCCTGAATCTGGGAAATGCTGCAAGTTCCCCAGAGGCTGCAAATCGAGTTGAGCCCAGGTTGGGCTTTTCTTGCTGCTTGCACCTCACTGCTGTTGCTACCAACATCTCTTGCTAGGGTGGTGAATGCAGAAGAGGGACGGGTCTCTTCCCACCTCTTCCCATCATGGCATGGGGGTCTCCAGAGGCCAGGATGTTTCCCCGCCTGGTGAGTGCATCTTTGAGATAACACAGGTGATCTCCCAATCTGCATAAATATGTTCAAATTACAGGTTTCCTGAGCTAAATATTTTTTGTCTTAATAACATTGATTTAAATTATACTTAAATATTAATAAAGTGATTTAAGACCAGGCCGTTTAGGCCAATTGTACATTTAAATTCCCCTTCTATTTCCCCCTCTTTTTAAATCCTCCTCCTTCAATTTATTCCCTGAGGGAGGGTTTGGGTCCTGAACTCATTGTGCAATCTTCAAACACATAATAAGAATTAATCTCCATTAGTCCTCTATTTTAACAGCTGCTTCCTACCCCCCGAACCAGTACAGCTGCAAACTTCCCTCCCTCTGCCGACACCGTAATCCCATTACAGCTGCAAACTTCCACACGTAAAAGAGCAGGTTTAAGCTCCATTTGAAACAACTCACATTGCTTAATTGCTCAGGTCTGTATCGGAAGTGGGTGATGCAGCTCCTGGCCGGTGGGAGCAGGAGCATCACCCTTCCCAAGCTTGAAGCCACCGTACTGCCCATGTTCCACACCACCATAAAAGGCTGCGAATCCCACCTTGAGCACAAGCCCTGTCAGTTGCATCAACCAGCATTTACTTCTTAATATTTATAAGAAAACAAGTACGATTTATTATTTATTTGTCTTTGTCTAACTTCAATAATTAGAAGAGATTTGTCTTCTCATGGAAATTTCCCTTTTTCTTCTCAGCTGTGGTCTTTCTTATGCTTTTCTCTTTCTAATATCTGCCCTTAGTTTGTAATTATTTTATTTCTTTACTTTTTAACATTAAGGTTTGAGATTGATAATTATTTTGCTTAATAGTAAATTTCACTGCAACTTGCCCAGAGGGATATGAAATAAAAGGTATTTAAAAATCTACCATGTTAGGAAAGTAAAATAATTTCAGCTAATGAGATTATCAAGGGTAATCGGTTTACAAAAGCTCATTATGAGACAGATTCATTGATGTCTTAAAACAGAAAAAGAGAATCCTATCTATTTTTTGAAGTGGTGTACAATAAATTGCTTTTCAGGGTGTAAAAGGCTGGTTTTCATATTTATTTTTGAAATGTGATGATTTCTGTAGCCCCATCTGCTGTTCACTTTCAGAAGTATCCAGAGGAAGATTTGGAGGAACGCACCTCTTTCTGCTGAAAATTGGCGGCAGAGTGAGACCTGACCTGTGGATTTGACTTGAGATGGTAAGGAAGGACTTTATCTCTTTCAGAATCTGTGGGAAGAAGTTGAAGGAGAGCAATGGAAGATCCTGCCTCCATTCAACCTTGACTGGGGTTGTATTTTTGGTGAGAAAGCTCACTTCTGCAGAAGGGAGGAAGAGGAGGAGGAATAGAATCAAGAGAAAGAGGAGAAGAAAGAGGAAAAGGAAAAGGAGGACAAAGAAAGAGGAAGAGAGGTGATGGGCAGGGTGACCATGGAGGCCCTACTAACACAGCTTCTTCCTAATCTCAGCAAACCCCAAGGCTCCAACAAGAGAAATGGGATGGCATATTCCAGGAGAAGATTTCTCTTCTGTACCCTGCAATGTCTGCACCTCTGCAGGGTACAGAAAAGGGTCATTTTAGACTATGGAAGTTTATTGAGACATTTTCCTTCTATTTTCCCCTGAACCTCTTAGGAGGCATGTGTTAGACTTGGGCTTTGTCGGCTCACAAAGGTAGAAGGGTTGACTTGGCTTCAGAAAGATGCTCCAACACTACCACAGTCTTATAACATCTGAGGCAAACTATATGGCTAGCTCTTATAAATATGCAACAGCAAAGTTATTAATTTGTTTGTTACATAAATTAAAATGTATTTGTATAAACCTGAAATCATGGAAAATGCACTATAACAATGTCTATTTTATCCAGTGTAATTTATTGTTTTGACTACGCATGTGCAGCTACAGGAATGTGCCTGGAGGGACTGGTACATGGAATCTCTTCCAAGATCTTCCTTTGCTTTGCAACAATGAGGAAGGTGACTCTTCAGTAAGTTACACAAAATTATTTCAGACTTCTATAAATAATATACATGTTCTGTCTCCCTTTGATTGAATGATGAATTGCATTTAGTGTGATTAGCCAACATGCACGCATGGCAGCAGCTGGAACAGTTTGTACTGTTCTTGCAACCCCCAGGCTGATTCTACATCTTCCGTGGCTTTGTTTCCCTGTTGCAGTGTGGTCCTCCAGCAGTCCCTCCATTGAAGGCCAGGTCTTGGCTTGCCCACTGATGGGGGCAATGGGGAAATACAGAATAAGCCCATCAAGTAGCACATCTGCGTTGCCAAGTCCTTTGCCTGTGTCTGCCTTGCACATGATGACCTTTGTTCCCTCCCCCCCGATGTAGCCCCTGTAAGGTCTTTTCTCCTGCAACTCCACCTGATTCTTATGTAGTTCCCTCTTCTTTTAATATTTAGCAGAAAATAACCCTGCAATATGAGCTTTATTAAAGCAGCAGGTCAGATTAAAAAATGCACTATGTGTTTACCAAGGTTCGGGGGGGAAAGGCTGGAGTAATTAATTTCCAATAATACCTGGCATTTCCAGAACTCCTTACATCCCTAGATCACCAAACAGTTTACAGACATTAATTAATTATAACATTATGATACCCCAGTGTGGGGCCATTGCCTGTGTGCCTGACTCAGACAAACTCCCCCTAATTCCCTGGACAGCCCAGCAGTATCCACTCCTCTGCCTGCACTAGGGCTATTCCTCTGAGTAAATACAGTTCAGCTTTCCTAAGGTTTTCATTGTGTGGCCCTATGTAAATATTTTCCAATAAGTTCGATTATTTGTATTTTATGCTCTATCAGGAGAACTCCAGATATCTCAGTAATAAAATTTCCAGCACATGTTTACATGAGGGTAGTTTGGAAGATTAGTTTCTGATTCAGCTGCCCATTAAAACATCCCTATTCCTGGAAACTCCCTTTGCAGGCTGGGAGCTGGACATGCGTTTCAAGCTTTGATTCTGGGGTGAGTTGAGCATTTTTGACAGGATAGTAAATTGCATGGGAAAAGAAGGGGTGTTTCATGTGCCCAAGAGGGGTGCAAATAACGTCACACTCCTGGAATTCCCCCGTGAAGTATAAGTTCGGTGAAGTCTTCTGAAAGCTGTAGATTATACAAACTTTCTCCACTCCGATGATTTGATTCATGAACGTGTAAATAGGTAGATAGATAGATCCATCACGGGAATCTCTGGGGAACAATGAAATGGTGTTTGTGATTGGAAAAATATTATAAAAGAGCTCACGTATAGCCAATAGTTAGGCAGTTTTGTGCAGCCGAGATAAATAGAGAAGGAATGACATTTCCTGATCACATTTTTAAAGGACACTGGAAGTTACCAAAGCAGGAGAAATTGATGTCCTGCAGTGACGACCTACAGTCTTGTGTGATGTTGTTACCAGCTGGGCATCCATTGTGCCCTGATCCTCTCACCCCCACTGCTCCAGGTCTTTGGGATAATGCTATTGGCATTGTATCCATGGGGAATGGCTTTACCTGGATGTTTTGACCCGATCCTTTGGCCAACTTGGTCATAACATGTGCCTGCTCATTGCAGGGGTTTGGACTACGTGAGCTTTGAGGGTCCTTTCCAACTCTAACTATTCTATGGTTCTGTGACATGAGTGTTTTGCTTGCCCTAAAGCCTTCCAGTTCTGTTGGGATATTCAGAAACAGGATGTGTTTGTAGTGGAAGAGCAGAAAATAACCCCAACTTTTTTTATAGTTTGTTGCTGGATTTACTATTTTCAGATAAACCAAATGAAAGCCAGTTTCCAAATGGAAAGTCCCCTTCATCACCTATGGTTGTACCAGTATCTAGCCATTGGTTTGCCTGGTTAGTTGGCCAGCTCCAATTTTCCTTTATTCCACTTTCAAGCCACGGTGAAGAAGAAGGGTTGGATTTGGGCAGGAGGCACAGTGCATGGGAAACCACTTTCTACATCATGTCATGAGCCATTTATGCCACACAGCACCTCAGCCTGGGCATTCATAAGGCTGGAAACAGAAAAGTCAGGATGTGCTCAGGAATGTGATGCGCATAGAGGAACTTCCAGTTTGGGGAGGAGGGAGCCTGGAATGCTGCCCTCCTCCCTGCTTGTTTACCCTATGACAAGTGCATCTTTGGGGAACACTGTGACTTTGAGATATGAGAAGAAATTCTTAAGTAAACAGAAGTGACATTTGGCATATAAATAAGTTAGGGAATACTCTTGCACAAGCAGCGCAGGTCAACAGTGATCTTTTACCTCCTGCTTTAAAACCGGCTGCTTTAGAAATGTAAAAGCACAAGTGTTTGTGGAAGGGGCAGTGGAGGGAAAGGAGCTGCTGCTGGTCCGGAGCGACCGGCTTCAGGCTCCAGCTCTTCTGGTTCTGGCATCATTCGTGGTGTGTCAAATGAGTTTCTCCACAACTTACTTTCTTTTTTTTTACCCTCCCCTTTTCTTCCCCCTTTTATTATTTTCCTCTTTTTTCCTCTTTTTCCCCCCTCTTTATTTTTTTTCCACATGATTAATGTATAACAAGTCCCTTTAGAGAGTAAATAGTGATTTGAAATAGCCCAGTAAACAAATAACCGGGGAACAGGCGTGCAGCCTGTACATACATACATCCATAAAACGCACTGCATACACACATGCGCACCCGCTGTCTTATTGTGTAGGTTAGCTAAGGGGATTTACCTCCTTTTTAATATTTTTGAAGACTGCTTTATGATCCTGTTGACCTGCTATTAGCAAAAGCTTAGCTTTCAACAAAGGTAATTAAATTACAAAATCACTGCTGCAATCATCAAACTACTCATAAAACAAGAAATGAAAAAGAGAGGGGGAAAAAAATACCCTGAAATAAAAATCTTGCAGGCTTCTCCTCGTGTAATATTGCTCCCTGATGTTAATTACATTTAAATGGGAGAGTACTATTTTGGTATCATTCATACGCCTCCAAAAGTACTTTCCAGTTTATCATACCTGTCAACCCCAGTGCATCACAGGCTAATACTTTATTAAGAAAAAAATCATTAGGGAGCTGCTGATCCCATTTAAGTACATTGGGCAGAATGTAAGACTAATTAAAAAGCATATTTTTACATTATTAATTTCTGAGTTTCACACTTAATGAATGTGAAATGACAGGGCTACTATTTTTATATTCAGGCTCTCTGGGCTCTTCAGCCAGGGGAATTAAATTCTGGGGATTTTTTGCAAAGATGCTTCTTGGGAGATTTGTTTCCAAGAACAGCTAAGCTTTTTTAGCTGTGCCTTTTCCTGGGAAATTATACCAAAGCATATTACAGCCACTTAAAAAGAGTAGTTAAATAGATGTTGTGTTGGGGTTGGTTGGTTGGTCGCGTTGTTTTTTTTTCATCACAATGCAATAAAAGTATTTTAGATGAGGTATAAAATATGGTTTTTAAATGATATTATGATTTGCAAACATTAAAAAATAATTGCGGTGGAGTTGAGAGAGAGCGAAAACATCTAATCTTTATTGTGTAAGACAATGCGATAAAATATTTTACAGCCAAAAGCTCATTTTGCATCTGGAAAATTGTGTAAACTGATGGGGGGGAAGAAAAAATCTCATTAAAACTAAAGGTTATTTTTAATATTCTTCAAACAAAGCAATGCATTATAACTGAATTTTTCCTCTCCCCCCCCCCCCCTTTATTACATGAGACAATTGTACGAATGCCTGATGTTCTATTTAAATAGAGACATAAAATGACAGAGACCGGGTGACGAGGCAGCCTAATCGGAATTTACACCAGCTTTTCGAGAGCACCAGCCCTGGGAAGGGTGGTGTGTCTGCGAGGGTCAGTTGCAGCGTTCCAGCCGTTATTAAGCATTAGGTGTTGCATTACTGAAAGCTTTGCCGGGTGCCGGCTGGCACCGTGGTCCCCGCGAGCACGCTGCGGCACTGCTCACTTTTATAGGGCTCTGCAAGGAGGAGTGGAGAAAAGCACTCTCTCTTTTCTTTTCTCCCCCCTCCAAATGTGCTTACAATTACCTCTCTGTATTTTTATTGTCTTTTTGCTAACCACAAAACTCACACTGGAGGCAAAGCTTAACGGCTGAGGCTTTCCTCATGTAAATATTAGGAAATTACATTTGTACAAACTGCGCGGCTTTGTAAAGGGGGCTGGAGCGACTCCAACACAAATTAATCAGGATAAAGTTGCTCTATGTTCAACATGACCATAGTTTATTTTCTTAAAGTATTAATTTGTCAACAGCTTTCCTGCCTCGCTGTGACTCATGTGGATGGCATTGAGGGAAGACACAGATGCAATCTTGCTGCTCTACCTTGCGGTTCGCGGGACCAGCTCGAGTTAATCAAAACATAATTGTGTTTAATTCCTCAATATTTGTTTTCATACAAAAGTCAAATGGCTGAAACATGAATATGAACCTGTGTTTAAATATTGTCTTCCTTTGAGAGGAAAAAATAGCATGAAGCTATTTTTACTGTTTGCTAAACAATTTTTACTCTCAAGTCCTTCCCTCCTCCTCTGTCTCCCCCCCTCAGCCCCAAAATAAATAAATAAGCTCTGGCGATAGCTTTTCAGCTGGTGTCCTTTGCTTTTTTCCCTCCTCAGTCATCCCCAGTGCTGAAAGCGATGCTTTCCAGCACGTCTCTCCTCATCCTTCTGCCTTCGCTCGCTGCTTATTATATCGCACTATTTTTAATTATATCTTGATTTTCTTGAAATTATTGTTTGTTGCTCTGTTTCTGGAATGCAAACGTGAGCGTAATGGGATCTATTTTTCAGAGTTGCCAAAACAAATTAAGGGGAACGTTTGGCTCTTCCTCTGCCAAGTGTTTTAGTGTTTTTCCATGAAAGCAAATCTTATTTCTAACTGTATATTAAACCTTAAGTAAATAATGCAGTCTGTCAGAAGCAAATTCTATTGTCAGATCAGTAACTGTTCCCAGGCTTTGCGCTGGTACCTGCCCTGGGCTCTGCCCACGAAGAATCAGGATAACGATGGAATATTACTAATTTTAATTTATCTTTTGCAGAAATCCCTAACTTTTTCCCGCATGCTGGATGTGGCCCCCATAAATATGGAGCATTTGTTGTGGCTGCTCCATGGATACCCAGGTAGGCGAGGAGGCTCTTGGATAATAACATCACACAGGGCTGGAAAAAGGACCAGCTTTAGGCACTGAGATTTGTTAATTGTGGGGATATGGGCTCACTGGTTCTTTAGCATCTTTTATTAACATATATCCCCAAATAATATTGACACTCTTCTTGTTTTATTAGTACACATTTACCTTGTTCATGGTTTTATTATTCAAGAATGCAGTTGTTGCCAAGTATTAATCAATATATTATGCTGCTCAGTTGGGCAAGCTGTACAAAAACATAGTGCCCCTAGGGTTAATACAGTCAAGAACTAGAAAAGTGTTTCAGACATGTACACAACATGTGGTTTACTATTATCATTAAATGAGGTGAACTGGGACTCTATACATATGGATTTTGAATTGCATAAATTTTGATTGATATCATTTGAAGACTGAGACCCTGAAAGGCTAGATTTTGTGAAAGACGATACACAGGCCAGCTATTACCACATACAATAATACCAGGAAAAATATCTGAAATGAGCAAGGCAGCTGGCTTTTAAATAGCTAAAACATAACATCAATACTTATTTTGAATAATGGAAAAAAGAGGTAAAAGATGTTGACCTCTGCCTGACAATAACATGTTCCAAAAGTAGAACTGGTCCCAGGAGAAAACCCCCTGCTCAACAGTAGCGACTAAGAAATTTTTTTCTTTCTCTCTCTTTTTCTTTCCTTCTTGTTTTCTGCTGCGTTTAATTCTGATTTTTTTCCTCCTTTTTTGTTCTTGTTTTAGTAGATTTTTCTCCGTTTCCCTCCCTCCCTGGAAAAGGTAAATGGGCTTTTGAACATTGAGCCTCTTGCAGACAACTGCCAGCAGAGAGAAAAAAACCCAAAACCAAGATTTTTTTTTTTTGCAAATTCAGGAAACACTTGAGAGGTAAAACCAACATCCTGAGACAGGAGACAAGGCCAGCTTTTGACACCGGCCTGGACCTGCGAGGCCGAAGAAAACCTGGAGCCAGGAAGCGGCCGCCGTCGGGGTCACGCCGCCGGGGACCCCACTCCTTGCCACGCTCCGCAGGCCCGCCCAGCCTTTTCATGGGAAATTTGCTGGAAATTTGCTGATCTGCATTAAACATTTATTGGAATGGGGGAGAAGTGGAAGAAGAGCCTTCCCTTCACTTCTTGTGGTTCGTGTGGTGTTAAGTGGGGGATTATAATGTATGCGGGTACTTGGAGATGCTGCATCCATGTTTTATCCACTGTGTGATACACATGGAAAATTATGGATACTTCACTCTAGCAGATCCCTTCAATTTGCTTGTATTTGTTAAAACTTTGGAGAGATCACCGAATGCTTAATGCTTCATTTATGATTTATGCACCATAAATGTATTAAAACATTAACCATATTTCTGCTATGGCATACTTGAATCCTCCTGGGGAAAAGCCGGAGTGTTTCTCAGGCTGCTACTCCGGCTTCCCTGAGGAGCGAGATTATTTGTGCTGTGTTACACCTCCAAGTGTTGATTAGGCCTCGGTGTTACCCTGACAGAAGTGTCGTGTGGTGCTTCTCTTTAATGGGGTAATAAGCTATATCAACCGCATGAAGGAAATGTTCCTTTTCAAGTCGGGAACGGCAAAAAAGTTGGTGTGTGAACATAGCAAAAGGCTCCGTCCCCTCCACCCGAGTGGCAGGGCCGAGCTCCAAATACCCTCTGCTAATCAAAAACTGTTGGCCACAGCACTTGGGTGGCTCAGGCAAATTTATAATCCGGGTTTGAACTCTCTAATATATTAAATGGTCGCACACCACCCAATGCCGAGCCCAGCTTTTAACCGCCTCGCAGCCTGGCAGCTTCGCAGGCTCCAAAAAGCGGTTGTTAATTGGAAAGCAGGAAGGTTAAAAAATAGACAAACTAGTTTTTTGGCTTGGCTTTGACAGGGTGGGTTATTTATGAGGGTATCTTTTTTTTTTTTTTTTTTTTAGGTTTTCTTTTTAGTTTTGTTTTTTTTTTCCTTTATTTTATCCCCTCTTTTTTGTGTGTGATGGGGTGGAGGGGTGGGGGCGGTCTGCAGGGTTTTTTAGTGGTTGGGAAGCTTCACATTTTTCAGTAAGCATTATTGGGTAACAATTGGTGCAAACATTATGGAGGGGGAAAGGCACATAAATCAAGAAATAAAAAAATAGTTTCTGCACATTTTCAAAAAACACGTTGTGCTCTCTGAGGTCCTTTTCATTTTAACCAAATCAGGGGGAACTTGTCCTCACAGCGGCAAGGCAGATGGAACAATAAATCACAGGAACCATTGACTGCCTGCAGTGTACTCTCCGCAGCTGTCACTTTTTTGTCTCTTTGGTTTTAGCTGACATGGTTTGAGGTCCACTGTGAACCAATCTGGACTTTTTTTTTACCGTCATATCCATCAAAACGACCAGTAGCCATCAACCTACTGCAGCGATCGATTCGTTTGCTTATTCTTACGCATAAGCCAATACTCAGCTCACTAGGTGAGGCTTGGGAGAAGCACCTCATTTTAGCTTCTTTTCCCCCCTCTTTCTTTCTTTCTTTCCTTCTTTTTTTTTTTTCCTCCCTTTTGCCTCCAGCTACAGCTGTGATTTTCTGAGCAGTCTTGGCTAACGTTATTAAAGTTGCATCATGATAGATATAGAGCGGAGCAGATAACGGCTTCCGCGCACAACAACAGCGCACCCGAGAACAACCGTGGGGTTTTTGCTGTTGTTGTCAGTGTTGCTTTTCAGGTGTAGCGAGACGCTTGCTAAGCTCAGAGTTTCCAACTCATTGCTTATTTTGCAAAGTAAACAAGCAAATGTTATGTGCATAACCTTAGCTGTCTCTGCAAAGGTCAGTGCCTGGCTGCTGATTTCTTTTCCTGCCTTTTGGTGGCACTCTGATGCCAGCGATTACTTCTGGCGTGTTTTGGAAACAAGACGTCCTTTCTTAACAAAAGACTCAATCTACAAAAGGCTGCAAAAGAACAAAAAATAAATTGATTAAATTTGAACCGGAGTATGAAAGTTTACTTGGGTGGATAAAATTGCCCGGTAAGTGCTAAGTAGGAGCTCACCCATCACGCAGGGAGAAGGGCTGTGTTCGGCACATGCGGGACTGTGCTGGAGGCTGTTAAAATGGGGGGATCCCTCCACAACCAAACAATACCTATGGATGTGTATAGATGGAATTGTACATCGGATTAGGTGGTTTTGGTTTATGACCCAAAACGTTGCAAAGTGTCTTTTGCATTTTATAGAAGTCCAGTCTCTGAAACACCCTCTGTCACAGATATTAGGGACTGAACTTCAGATCACATTTTGGAGAACAGTTTGTTTCTGTCATATAAATAGGAGATGTGTAGATAATATACTCGTAGCAATGCTTTTTTCCTAATGTCAAAAATACCTGCTCACTTTAAAAACCTTCAGTTAGGTCAAGTTAAATTTATTATATATAATCTTTTTTATAGCTGAACTCCATGATTTTGACTTGAGGTGACAGCTGAAAAGCACCAGAAACCCTTGGAATTTCAGATCTATATATTACTATAAAGGAAGAAAATAAAGTTCCACTAGTAGAAGGTGAGTAATTGCATTTACCAAATATACATAGTTTAAAAAACACAACCCCTGCAACATTTACCTTAAAAAAAGTCAAGACAGCAGAAGTTTTCCTTTGTATCTATAGAACAAACATCCCTGGGATTTGCAATAAAAACCCAGTTATGAGATCCGGGGTCCCTCCTGTTAGCAAGGATATTTTAGCAGAATATTGAAATATTGCCATGCTGGAGAGAAGTTATTTAAGGACCCTACTGGAGCTGATGCAAAGGCAGATTCTGCTGAGACTGTCTTCCTCCCTACAAACCTTTGAAGGGTGCGTGCCCTGAACATATTCCCCTTTAGAGAGATGCAACAAATAACGAGCTGCAGTCAAAGCCAGCTCCGCTTCATGATGAATTTCAAGGAGCGTGACCAATAATCCTTCCACTTCTCTTAAAAATCCTATGGAAGTACTAAACCAGTTCCAATCCAACTGAAAGCAAACTCGGGGGGGGGGGGGGGAGGAGGGGGGAAGTGTCACCAAAAAAAGCCATCTGTCTGAGATCAACCCAAGAATCCTAAGTCCACCCAAGTTGTTATTGCATGTTTTTCTTTGCTGCTAATGGATTGCATATTGTTGAAAATATGAATTACAGAATAAATCAGAAGACAGTGGCAATTTGGGGTCCAATTCTGCTTTTGGCTACAGTGAAATGATCGTCCTGATTCTGTTTGCAGCTATTGGGGTGCACATCAGAATAATTATTCAATGCAATAGTCAGAGCCTGGCAATCTGAGTTATCTCAATTGAGTAATTGCTGGGGGAGCGAGGCTGAGGGCCAGATCAGTTTAGACTATGGATTTTCACAAACCTTTCCACCCTGCTCTTAACTCTGTGACTTACGCTCCACAGTACGACACACACGTCTTAAATATACCTTTCAAAATGTCTTGCACTGGGGACATGCCAAACATTGCTTGCTTCCTTTAGGGGAGACATGAAGAGTTACAAACCGTGAGCCCTATGCCAGAGCTGTTGCCTAGAAAATATTCCCAATTGAAGTGAGTCAGAGTTTTGGCTGAAGAGGGAAAGCAGGATAAGAGGGCCCTGCGTTACAACAATTATGCAGGAATAAGGAATTTCACTGTGATTACCCTGCCAGCAAAACCTGTATATATATAATAGCAGCTAACAGCATAGCGCATGTAAAAAGAAGGACAATAATTCGGCAGTGTTCTTATTTCCAAAAGAATTCCAGTGCTGGGAGAAGTGAGGAGCTTTGTTAAAGGGGACAGTCATTAATATGCCTAATGGTGACTTTTCTCCCGTTCCTACCAAACGGTCTCTAATATAATTCCACATTAAAGCCAAGAAGCAGTTCTGCCAATTTCCTAATTATCTTTATGTAAAAACCTCGCTGCGGTGGATACTTAATAAAAGAAGGGAAGAAAAGAAGAAAAAGAAATGACTCTGCATGAACATGAAACTTTGTTCATCACTTGCATACTAAACAGTGCAGGTTTAACGTCCCGCGCAACACTAACGGGGCTGATGTGTGGGGTTTGATATGAGCTCCTAGCCATTCCCGAGATGCTCATATGCTCCATCCTGGCAGGATCGAGCCCGCAGGCGCTGCTGAGCGGGGTCCTGCTGCTGCCGACGCTGCTGCTTGGTGTTATTTTCCAAGAGGAAATATTTCGGGTCTGCCCTAACATTAGTGCAGAGGATCACTCCAGCTGCATTCCCCACTGACTGGAGTCTGTTTGATGAGTAATTAGGAGACCTTCTCTTTAGTTTGTTTGACATATTTTACAAAACATGTAAATCTGTTACAAAAATTGCTTGTTCATTGAAAAGACAGCGTTCCTAAATGAAGCAGGGTATCTACTAAATGGATCTAATTTCAGGGGTTTTTTTTTCCTATTACAACTTCAAACACAATGGGCTCTTTTTGCCTTAAAAAGGATTTTTGTTGTTGTTGTTTCTGTTGAGAAGTAATTATTCTGTTTCTGCATCTGTGTAGCTTCACTCAGAGCTCATACAGAGAAAAATCTCTGTAATACTTGGAGATAAACATATCTAGACAGACAGATATCCGTGTGTGTACTGAAGTTTGTTTGTGTTTTACACCCACACGTCAAAACTGGTATTGTTAACCACTTGCCAGAAAGCAACGAGCACAGCCCTGGCTCCTCTGCCCACATCAAAGAGGAACACTTTTTATTTTCCATTAAGACATCTTTAGCAAAGAAACCTCGCAGAAAAAGCTAAATAAGCCTCAAATATCCCAGCACCCATTCTGCTCCTTTTCTGAAACACACTTTGAAGATCGTCTGCTGCTTCAGATTGTCTGATTCAAGCTGGGGATTTAATTTTCCTAAATACAACAGCATCGTGTAAATAGAAAGTTAAATTTGTATTGGTTTTAAACCATATCAAGGGTTTTTTTAATGTCAATATGATTTTCTTCCCTTCAGCTCTCTGTCTGCACAAAGAGAAGTGACACCTCTGAGCACCTTTAATTTCAGTTCAAGTTGCTACTTGCAGCATTGAAAATAATAAATACTGTTATTAATTTACTGAATGTTAAAAAAGAACTTTGCTATTTAAAGCAAAGCAATCCTACTGACCCAAAGGTTAAAGTTGTGCCTGAAAAAGCAGTGCTATAATAAGGCTACGCTAGCTAAGATTAAAATCCTTTTGTACTTTCAGATGTAAGTGCAGGGATGATTTAAAAGCCTCACACTTTTCCAGTCAGCTCTGCTTACTGCTTCAGGCTGAGCATTTTGTTTTCCCTTGTTTTTCCCTTTTCCAGTGAACACTCAATTGCTTATTTTGGGGAAGCATCTCATTTATCTGAGCCTGCTTCTTCCCGAGACTTTTTCCTGCTGGAGAATTAATACATGGCACATCAATAGGTTGCAAATTATAGAAAGGCTGTGTTTAACTTGCAGCCGGATTGCCATTGTCGTGAGGGTCTGCGTCTTTTAGCTAAACTGCCTTCTTCTTGAGGAGTTTCAGATGTCTGTAATTGCTGCTCCTTTCAGCACAGCTTAAGGTATCAATATCAACTCAATTTGAATATCATAAGTGGGAAGTTGCTCTAAGCAAAACAAAAACATGTCAGTTGCCCAGGTGACATTTTGTAGCAAACAAGGAAATCACAACTCCAGGAAGTGTTGTATTTTATGCCAACAACAATATGACAGTTTTCTCTGTAAAGAAAACATGACACTTTTCCAAATATCAGAGGATGCCTCTGCTGCTCAAGGGATTCCTGTACTGTCACTGAAATGGAAGGTCACAGGCTGGTTTCATGATTTCTATAGTTTCAAAATGTTGTGGCGGAGCGTTTGCACGCTAAATGCTGTAGGCTAAGGGAAATCTTTCCCTTCATCTCTGAAAGGAGTGACAGGAGGAAAAAGGTCCTGCTTTGACAGCAGTAACCTCTAGGTTTAGAGGTTCTGCCCCAAGCAACTCTGAAGTAAAATTACCTATGTTAATGTGTTGTCCTCGCTGTCATCCAGGCTCACGTGTGCAAGGGTGCGTGAGCATGCAAAGCGGAGTCCAAGGGTTCGTACACCACAAGCCGAGGAGGGGTGGCAAATGCTCATGTCCCCTTTTTACCTGGCCTTAGCTGTCATAACGACTGCAAAGTTTCTGCAAACAATTTCTTTTAAGAGGTGGGGTTTCCAGTTGGACTTCAGGAAGGCAGGAACCTGCTTGCTATGCTAGTACCTAATTCTTGAAGGTTTAATAAACAGGCTTTTGCATGAAGCCAGAAAAAAGTATTAACTTCAAGGCTATGGACAGGATCAAAACACATTTGTTTCCAGCCTTCCTCCTTTTTTTATTCTTCCCTCTCCCCCTTAAAAAAAGCACACCTTCATCTATAGATTATATACTTCCTGCTGCCCTTTTTATAAGCAATAAGAATTTAATAACTGAGGGCAACTCTATAGTAATATTTATATGGGTCAAGTGGCTTAAACGTATGCAATAAATGTAAAGTTATGAACCACATTGCCCCTTTTTAAATAATGCAGCTAGCACCAAGATATTATGTTTCATATTCTGGAAAAAGGTGTTTTAGCCTAGGCTTTAGGAGTACACCAGACATGAAAAGTTATACTGATCCCATAATAAAGTCACTGCCTGCTTAATATGGTGTGTTATGTAGAGCTCCAGATCTTAATAGCAGACCACAGCAAGAATGTCCCAGATGATATCAACAAAACCTTAGCTTTCTCATTAGCAATCAGCAAATTCTCTTGGTGTCTGCTGGTTTCAAATAAGGGCAAGTGCCTCTATTCCTAGTGTGAAGCCCAATAGGATAATAGAAATAATGTAGTCTAATCAGCAGTGAACACATGAGATCCCCCCATCAGTACAGGCTGCACTGGGATGGTGACTCCCCTTCAGCAGCTTGTAACAGGCTTCACGGACCCGAGGAGCAGCACTGAGGGAGGGAGAGCAGAAAAATCCACCTTGCACAGCTCCTTGTGTGGTTCCACCGTCACCTCTCTGTGAGAGAACAGCTTGTTTTTCACAGAGAAAAGGGGTTTAGGATGCTGGTATAAAAATAAACATTAAAAAGTCATGTAGTCATCACTTTGAAAATACAAAGAACTGCTGCTTGTGCTGCCTGTGTCTATAAATACACGTCTGTGAGTGGGGGGGGGGGCACCTCAGGTTGGTTTGATTTGATCTTGTCAACCCGTCTACTTCTTTGGTAAATCAGATCAAATATTTGTCACCACGGCCCAAACGACCATTCCTTTGTTGGACAGCACAGTGCTGCTATCTGCACACTCTATACCTCAGCTGCTACCTGCATTACCCTTATTTTTTCTTATTGCTGATAGATTTAAACCTATTTGATGTTTGGACAATGCAGCATGTATTTGCAGCACAGTATTATTAAGTCTGGAGACAACCACTGCTGTTAGCCATTAGGATGAAAGTGTGAAGGACACAAGATCATACTGCTCTCGCAGCCTAAATAATCTATGGCTACGCTTGGGGAAATGCAGAAGAGCTTTAGATTTTGCAATGATTGTGTAATTGTAAGTTTTTTCCCCACATTTTCCCTTGTGATTTTTGTGTGTTCTTAGAATATCACCAATTCCTATTGAAGAGTCATTTTTGCCCTCTGGTTCAGTCCTGGTTAAAAATTGAAGCTGCGAATGTGGCTGATGCCAGGCAAGGAAATGCAAGCCTAAGCTGCAGCAGTGTAAACAAAAATGTGTTTTAAGAGGTGCTTAACTGTGTTTTGAACCCTGATTAAGCCTAAGGTTACTCAGTGTTTATATGTGCATTTGCAGTGCACTGGGAAAATTCAGTGCTTAATAGTTCCTGTGCTGATCTTTTGTTAGTGCACTGGGCTGCGTTGCCTAAGAGCAGTGATTACTGGCCAGATTAAAACCCACAGACACTCTTTCTTATCCTGAGTTTTATCCAACTTTATTCATGTTGATGGGAAGCAGGGGTCTATATAACTCTTGTAGTTGAGATTCTTAAAACTGACACCACAAGTCAGTCCCTTGAGCTCTTATTTAGCTACTGGAATATGGAGCAAGATAAGGTAGGGCTATTTTGCACACATTCAGCAAATTAAGGATAATCTACGGGTCTTCTCATGATTTAGGAGCCAAGCTTAAGGTTCTCGGCTCTGATTTTTTGATTTAATAAATGTGAGAGAGTGGATGGACAAGGACAGTACCTGTGAAGGGCAAATAGCTCCGAAAAAAATGGGTCATAACAAAGGGGAATGAGGCAACAGCAGAAAGCCTCTTGCTCCCAACTTGGCTGGACTAGTTTGGATTCTGTGAATGACCTTGCAGAGTACTTTATTCTCCTAAAATAACAAGCAGGTCAATATCAGTCCTGCTTGTGTAATAAAATGCAGTGATTGCTGACCAGGACATGTCCACAAAGGAGCCAGGAGAGTTGATCTGTGGGAGCGAGGACGTTTTCACCAGCAGGGTCAGGAGATCCTGACAGTTCAGGATAGTCCATGGCAAAGAAAGACAAAGCATGTCAAGACAGACTGAAAAAAACCTAACTGATGGATGAGGGTGACGTTACCAAAGGGAAAACTCTGTTGGCAAATAAATGCATATTTACTAAAAGAAAACCTCTTGTTTATGAGAAGTGAGAGGTGAAATTGTAGACTACTGATGCTAAATTGCATGATTATTGTGCTCAAGCGAGAGGGAAAAAAGGGCTCTGGGATAACGCTGGCTCCACAACACATAGGCACCAGCTACCTGCACCTACAAGGAGGCTAGAAATTTAGGAGAAGGTTTCTGATATCAAAGCAGTGAGGCTGTGGAGCAGACTCCGTATGTGGGTAACGATGTGAAAAACCACTAACGGCTCTTAAAGCAGACCCTGATGACAGGGATTAGAGGACATGTCATCTGCGAGAGAAAGGGTCCGGATGGGAAGAGCCAAAAAGCCTCATCCAGACCCATTAAATGGAAACACCCTGGAAACAGGGAGTAGTGAGGCACACCAAGCTCAGACTATCTGAACTTCCATTTTATTTTGCCTTTATTATTACAGCTTTAATCCATGCAATTTCCAGGGATGGGGAGCGTCTGGGCTCAGCAACTGCAGCTCTGCGCTGTGGGAGGGCACCTCTCAAGATGTACTGTAATAGCAGGGACAGGGTTTGAGCTTGTTTTTTACCAAAGAGGTTTTAAAGTTATTTCAGTCATGCTGGTATGCTACAGAAGAAATTAGAGAAGGAGACATAGAAGAAAGGGCAAAAGGAGGATTTGGCACTGTTTAGTGAGATGTGTCCCTGCCCATGGCAGGAGGGTTGGAACTAGATGATCTTAAGGTCCTTTCCAACCCTAATTATTCTATGATTCTGTGATTCTACTCTGTTCCGGGAGATATGAGGGGCAACCTCCTTAATGTGGTGCCACCTCTCTGTATCTTACTCTATATCTTACATGTAGAAATGTATCTTATATTTCTACTTGCACAGTAGAAAAAGATTAAAACCAGAAAAGAAATAAAAAAGAGAGAAAACAGAGTATAGGAAGGGGGAAAGGAGAAGTCTCCACTCTTGGTAAGATACAGTACTCTGAGCAGCCTTGTCAAGTGGAAGTTGTCATTGCCTGTGGCAGGAGGTTGGAACTCTATGAGCTTTAATAACAGTTCCAACCCAAACCATTCTAGGGTTCTATGATTCTGTGACTCTATTGGTACCCAGGAGTGGTTTCAGCACATATCACCACCCTGGTAACTTTGAGAAATTTTAAATTAACATCTTGTGGACACTTGTATATCCATATTTCTAAGTCATTTGATTGCTTCAGGATACAGATAGCAAACCAGTACCTATTGACTGAGCTTTCAAGACATCAAAGTTGCCTTCCTCCAGCCTGGTACAGCGCTTAAATAGTACTCATAAGGGCTGTGCCTAGGAAGCATCACTCACATCGCGGCTTTCACTGCATCCCACATGTGGGAACCCGAGCCTTGGAGGCTTTAAAACCATGTGCGACTGCGGCTTCTCCGCAAGCCTGACAAGGGATCATTAGTAACTCGCTGATGTCTCTCTCTGTTTGTTCTACTTCATGAGGCACTTCCCCAATTAATTTAGAACAAAGCTTTGGTGTTTATTTGGTTTCACAAAATGACACATTTTTTCCCCCAAGATTGCTGTAAAAGTTCGAAAAAGAGTATTTACATAAACAGGTTTCAACTTCATCAAGAACAGGTTGGGAAAGGAGGGCAAATCCAAGTGGAAGGTAAACAAAGCAAAGCATAAGGTGGAGTAGTTGATCTTCCATTTAGGCTGCAAAAGAAGCGCTTTGAATGTTTGAAGGGCTTGTGCAGCCCTGCGAGGGAGCCTCACGGTTGCCAAAGCCCCATAAAACTCAAGGCAGGATGAAGAAAGAGCAGTGGGAAGCGGTGGAAGAGTGCAGCCCTGAGCTGGCATCAGTGGCAACCACAGCACAAGGCAGCGACTTGGTCCTGCAACTTCCCACTGGAAGCCTTTGAAGCCTGTAAAGTATTAAACTTCATTGTTAACAACCACTAATGAACCTGGGGGTAATACCTGTAAGAGAACTTGAAGCAAAGGGAGAAGGTGGCGTTGCGATATGAGTGCTGTTGATCTCCCTGCGTGATTCTGGGCATCTGCTGTGCCCGTAACTTTACTTACTGACTTTTTTTGTCTGGGGGGAAAGGTGCCTCCTCAGCACTCATTGTGTGAGCCAAAGGGCGTCTTGCATGGACAGAAAGAAAAAGAATCAGTTTATGGGAAGCGGATGGGTACAGTATGTAAATAAAAGCGAGTCGCATCCTCATTATGTGGGCTCTTTTGAATAAACGTTAGCCTTTAAGTGCCAGCTGTCACTCTATGCATGGCCTCCCTTCTTACAACTAACCTCTCCGTCACCTCGCCTTGTCTCCCTAACTTGTCCTATTATGCAGTACCAAGCTGAGTCATTGTTTCAAGCAGGAGGTGACATGTTAATAGCTTAATAATAGTATAATCTCGCAAATAATAATATGCTGTCACACTGTCTGAAGCACAATGTTTACAGGAGAAGTGGTAATGTATGATGACAGTAATTTGAATAAAAATGAATTTACTGCTCTTGTCTCATTTGCAGTAAATTTTCGCATCTTTCATGCACAACTGGTGCTCCATGACCTCTTTCATTATTGTGTTCTCAGTGGCTGCTGCTTGCTTTAAAGTGAAAGGCAGGCAAATGAAACAGAAACCTGCAGCTTAATAACTGATTTCCAGAAAAGGAGTTCTGAATATCTCCCTTCGTTTGTTTACGGAGATGATCCGGTGTCAGGCAGGCTGTTTAATTACTGCAAGCTGGAGGTGCCGATTGAAAAGCAGGCACGAGCTGATATGGTTATGTATTGACAATCTGCAAAATAATTGTCATTAAAATGTGTCAGAGGGAAAAAAGTGCCTGGAATACAGAGAGGAGCGTTTGAAGTTCGAGTTTGCGCAGCTTTAAGGAAAAGACTGTTTTAAATGCTCTTGGTATTGTTCGCCGTGGAGAAGAGCAATTCTTTCTATTTGCCGTAGGGAAAGCACCAAAAGCGATCCACTTTATTAGCTTTAGTTAGTTACAAATGAATGTTGTTATGATAGTGAACTGGTAAAACTTAAAAATGATCCCTGAATATAGAAAATAACTGGTTGTGTTTCACGTTGTGGGTGGTTTCCTGACTTATCCCTGTGCTGTATCATAAAATTTCTGCCATTTCTATGTGTGCTATGGACCAGAGGTCCTGGTATTATTCTGACAAATAAATAGGGAATCTATTCTAGATCAAAACTGCCTTTGGAAAATTTAAATTCCTAGGACAGTTCTGCTTCACTAAAAGCAAAAACGAAGTTATTACGTGATGTGGTTCATTTGATGAAAAAGAAGAAAGTTTACAACTCACAACTGATATGCCTGGGCTAAATTTAGTTTGATGGAATGAGGACAACTAATTGAAATTTGCTGGGACTCAAAACACTGCACAGAACAAATCCTCCAAAACACTGCTATATTCTATCTAAGTTTAAGAGAACATATAGAATTAAAAGGATGGATTCTGCATGATCTAGTTCAGGGGTTAAAGTAATTATGACCACAGGTTACCTCTCTGTTTGTATATATATAAATGCACTTGTATATTGTATATGTGTATATATATGCATTTAGATATTATATGTATACGTTTATATATTTTATACACGCATATATACACTTGCACCTGCAGAAACTGGGCTGCTGCTGGACACTGAGTGTGTGCACAGGGAGACTGGGGCACCCACATTTCTCGGTGATAAATCATAAGAAAACATAATTTGTCATATTTCTGAAGCTGAGTTATTAAGAGGGGCAAAAATTTGTCTTCAGTGTCCTTTAAGTGGGATGTGCACACTTACACTAAAGGTTGAGCTCTTTCCTTTCAGCTGATTTCAAAAATCTGAATCTTTTTTTCCTAAATCAACATTGATTTAAGGAATTCAAACCAGTTTTCAAATCTACCTCCCATTTTCATTTGCAATATGCAAGCTAGAGCCAGATCCCCTGGTAAATAGAAGGTATGCTATCTCCATTTATTTTGTGCTATATACAGTGAAGTACGATAATAAATGATGTGCATCAAGTGGCTGCAGGGCTGCCCAAGGACCTCCTCATTTTGGGTGCCAGGGAGCAGCACCCAGCTGCCCATTGGACCAAGGATGGGCTGTAGGAGCCATCACCTCCTACTTTTTCCTAATGTCTTCAGAGATGTTGCACACAGGGAGGGAACTTCCAATCCTTATGTTAATATTTACCTTCCAAGGGTGACATTCTGAGAAAAGTACTCAGTAAAAGTGGATTGCAGAGAAATCATGTCTCCAGCTGCAGAAATCTGCTGTGAGGTTTCACAGTGTGTGTGGCCCCACATAGGCAAAAGACAGAACTTTGAGGATGTCGCTGTGATACAGTTCTCTTTGAAACCAGGGGAAAGAAAACATGTCATCTCCATTAGGAAAGCGCAGGGGCAATGTGTTCAAATATGTGCTTAACTTCAAACCTCTCAGTAATTTCACTGAAGCAAGCATAGCGCTCTTTGCATGCCTCAAGTTAAGGATGCGGTTGATGGGTTTCATAAGCACCTTGCAAAGCTGAGCTTGGTTTTGAACTTAACTTTCAATTTCCATTTACATGAGAATTGCAAAGGACTTCAGGAAGATTATTCACAGTAGCAAAGGCTGAGTGACCCTCTCCAGCCAATTGCAATAAAAGTAATTTTTTGCTGAAATTTTGCATTTTTGATTGGAAAATATTTTCTGCTTAAAAACATTTTCTTTTTTCCCAGTCTAAATTCAACGTTTTCCTCCAAAAAAATATTGAACATCATTTTGGAAATCCCAGTCCTGTGAATTAAAATGCAAAACCTTTATGACATCACAGAACTAATTAATGATTAACGGCAATTATGAGCAAAAGGATAGAAAAGAACAGAGCAACAAAATCTCACTTTGGCTGATGGCGTTTATTTCATGTATATAAAAGGTCTCTTCTCACTGAACCACTGATGTTCAAGGGGATATCTACACTTCTATGTTGCGCTTGAAACAGAAAGGTCCTTTTTGTTGCTTAGTGTTACCTTTTAATTATTTAAATGTAGGAGAGTCTGATTAAAGGTCTTAATGAGATGCATGTAAGATTGGTAAATGTGCCACTGTTCTGAATGGCCAATGTCATCTCACGGATATATGAGTTAGTTATTTGCGAAAATGCAGGAAAGTTTCACAGGCATGAAAAAGGCCCCAAACATTGTATTTATGGAAATAAATAGTGGGTGGACCTGATTTTCCCAGCATGAAAGTCAAGTGGAGTTTTTAATTGACTCCAACAGGCGCTGGATCAGGCCTGTGGGGTGTTTGGAGCTCAGTTACAAGTTAGTGCTCTCTCTAATCACCTTGTTCTCTAAAGGAAATAGATACTAAACAGGAACCATCTGGTAATACATTCTGTACCTCTTAATTACAGTGTTTTGAGTGGCACCTAAATAAATTTCATTTACAAGCACATGACTGCTTGTCAAAAGCTCTGTTGATAATTTTATTATTGTAGTATACCTTCTTGCTTAATGACCCTGGCCCAGTAAAGTCAGGAATATTTAGCTCTATGGCCAAAAAATGTGATTGTCTTAGAAAAAGGAGGGACAGAAACTTGGTCTTTAATGTCACATTTGCAATTTTGAAACCTATTTTTTTCTGTATAGCATTTTGGTAAACATTTACACATGACGTGGTGATATATCTGCAGTAAAAATGACCAAAACTCTAATTTATTGTGAGAGAGGAGAAGTTGAGGCAGCTCTGTGGAGAGCCATGGTATTGTTGTAAATGCCTGTGTTATTTTATGATCTGTGTGTTTCTCTGTAGACGTACTGTAGCATTTAGACAATTTTCTCTTTGTCAGCTGCAGGAAAAGATCAATATTATAAAGAAGATGAGTGACTCTGTGAATTAGTCCCCTGCATTTACACTGTGGGAAGCGGGATTTAAATCCTGTCCCTGGTTTCAAGGCTGAGCCACAAACCCTATTCAGGGTCTGCGTTAGAGGCTCCACCAAATTTGGAGGCTTTCAGTTTGGGGCAGCAACCTATCCAGTGCTGGATCTGGAAATGTCTTTCCTAGTGTCTCAGTAATCCCTGGTGGAAATTGACTTGTGTTACAAAATTAACATGTGAGGCACTGCCACAAATTGTACAGAGAAGCTGTGGCTGCCCCATCCCTGGCAGTGTTCAAGGCCAGGTTGGACACAGGGGCTTGGAGCAACTTGCTCTAGTGGAAGGTGTCGCTGCACATGGCAAGGGGTTGGAACTGGATGAGCTCTAAGGTTCATTTCAACACAAACCATTCCAGGATTCTATGATTCTATGATTGGCAGCCTACATTGGAGAAGAAGCCAGGGCTGTGCTAGGAGGAAGTGGCGCCTGTCGCAATGTGCCACCATTGTGGCTTCTCTGTGCCATCCTGGATCTCCTGGAAGGCTTTTTTGGGGTGCAAAGGAAGAAGGTTTTCTCATGCTGTGTCATCAAAACCGGCACATCCAGTTGCCAGGGGTGAGCAGTACCCTGCACAGCAAAACCTTGGTCCATCTCAGCGCAATACATTTTGAATACAAAAGTGAAATCCCAGTAATGTGCAGCTTTTGCGAAGTTTTGCTGGCAAAATGCTAATTCACCTTTTCATTCAAATGTCTTTTTAAAGTAACAAGTTAGAGGAGACAAAAATACTAGGAGGAAGGGCAGAGGGGAGGTTTCTGGGAAAACAGGAGGAATGTGGCACCTGGAGGGGTTTTGTCCAATTGTTTGGGATGAGCCGCCCATGGGAAAACAGAGCCACATAGAAAGTAAAATAGCCTTGTTTCTAAACTCACGGCAAATTACAAAAGGAATCCTACTGCTCTCAGCAGGGTCCTTTATTCCTTTTTAGCTGCAGTTGATGTTTTTTTCTCTTCTCAAAATAATTTTGTCTCTAGGTCTCCGTCCTGATGTGGGAACTTTAGGAAACAGATAAGCTTTCAAATATTGTTTAAATCAATCCTTTAGCAAACTGGAGTTGAAATAGCATTCAAATTCAAGGAGGTGCTGGTAAAACAGGCAGCTTGATCATTGCCAGGTGGGTTTGTATGGTTGGGTTTGAGGAGCTGTCTGAGCGGGAGACGGGGAATTCACTGTACACAGCAAACTGTTATCCCCTACAATATAATATCTGGATTTGAAGCTGATATTTAAAGAGGGCACTTGCTTTACTTATGAGATTAAAGGCAAATGCTCTCTTTTAAAAACGAAGTCATGCTGTGTTTTGCACCTTTTGACACTTATTAACTCAGGTCATTAAAAAGAGGCTAATTAAAAAAGAATGTAAAACAAAAGAGTCATTTGTCTATCGCTGAGCTCGGTTCTTCATGTACTCTGGCTGGAGGCAGTCTCTGTTGAAACCTTGGGTACAGAAAGCACTGAGAGCCACTGGGGCATGCTTGGAGCTTGTCATGGCTGTTGGCGAGACTATGGTCCTGCTCATTATGCACCTCATAAAGAAGAGAAGTCATTGTCATCAAAATTAGCTGAAGCTGGAATTTACATTCATGGAAATTTTGGTTTCACCACTGTCCTCTGGGGCTGGACAATAAAGGAAACCTTTTACCAGCTGTAGTTAAAGTAAGTGAAGTTCAATAAATGCTTAGTGCTTCATTAAGGCATTTCCGAACTCACTGTGCTACATGCACGTGATATTTTACAGCTGATGAGAATCTGGTACAAGGAGTGTGTGAAGTTCCAAGTTCCTGGTGTGTGAGATGTGCACGGCACATCCAAACCCAGCTTGTAAAGAACCAACCTTTTATAACCACTATTTATCCCCAAAGGGAGACTTTGCTAGAAGGCACCTTCTCTCTTTAAGGTTAAAAAAGTGTTGTCACAAGAATAAACTCTTCTGATGCTAGCGAGGGAGTCCTTCCAAGGACTTCCAAGAGGATATGGACAGATTTGTGGGGGTTTTATTACTAAAACCATGTCAGATTTGAGGAGGAAATGTTGTTGTGCCAGTTGGTCTGTCCTGGAGCTCATCCAAGCTGAGGTGGAGGTATGCTGAGAGCGGGAGATTTGCTGGGAGGGTTTTACATCCCATTGAACTCCACAAAGGAAGCCATAAAGTATCAATAGCCTAGGAGGATGCCTGCCTCTCCCCATGCAGAGTAAGGTGACAGACCTTGATGCTGGTTTTGCTATGCTGCTGCAGGTCCAAGGCTGCAATGATATTTATGGAAACATGTCCAGTAGGGTTTCAATCACATCCCACAGCAATGTGCCTTGCTGACCTTAGAGTGCTGGGTCAATTACCAAACATTTCTAGAGAGGGTTCTCCAAACAGAAAGTGTGCTCCTTCGAAAATCCAAGATTTGTGGGTTGGAATCAATTTTGACCGCTGTTTTTTAAAGCCTCCCCAATCTCTCCCCACACTGATGACCGTAAATTCAGTCCAGAGCCTTGATTCATAAGGTATTTAAACAGATGCTCTTATTTAAACATAAATCCTATCATAAACTTCAAATTTATGCTTACATGATATCCTGACTTAGGGTCTTAGAGCTGGAAAACACAAAGGGATTAATGAACTTAAGGAAAAGGTTAGGAATGTCATTCAAATGCTGATTGAGGCAATGGCCTTTCTGAGACAAGGTCTCTCCAGTGCTGGAGTCCAGCCCAAGCCTGGGAGAAGGTAGGAGGCAGACAGGGTAAGATCCTGCCGTGGTCTCAAGAGGGACATGGGCAGCAGGGGACCACCTGCCTGTGCTGGTGCATCCAGCCAAGGACAGGAAAAGCAGGCAAGGGAATTTAAAGTGACAGAAATAATTTGGGTTAGTATTTGTATAGATTGAAGGGACCTGCGTGCTGAGTTCAGAGCTTCAAAACTACCCGCACACAGGACAAAAGGGTTAATAGACATCTGCAGCAGAGTGCCTGGTGCTGGTGAGGGCTTCGTTCATCGCGGGAGGGAGCGGGACCTGCTTTGTGCAGGAATCTGGCTGTAACCAGAATATCCTGCAGGAAGCAGTCGTTTTAAACAAGCCATTTTTTGTTCTGGAATATAATTAATACATCAGGTCATGTTTTGTACTGCCAGTGGCGTGTTTATTACATTATTACTTCACAGACATTTTTAGCTGTAGTCCAGGAGTTAGGAGTCACTGGCTTTCTCACAGAGCTATCCCATTTAAGCAGGGTAGGTTTATACCTAGTCCGTGAATATTCATGTCTCCTGAAAATAATAACAGTATTATTGTGGCTGAAATCTTCAGGGAAGCTAGCTGCCAGTGAGAGATTATTTCAAGCAGGTTCTCCCATCACCCCTCCCCAATGAAAATGCTCAGAAAAATCCTTACAGACAGATAGGCACAGGGGTTTTTTTCCTTTTTTTTTTTTTTTTTTTTCCCAAAGCCATGTTTCCAAGGATAAAATCTTACTTGCAAAGATCCTTATTACATGTGTGTACCCTTAAGCTGCTGAGATGACACCACCACTTACAGGTGGTGGAGTGAAAGCAAGCAAAAGCACCAAACCCCTAAAGTCTCAAGTCACTGCAATCATCTTCAACTCCCAAATTGTCCTGGAAGGAGAATAGCATCGGATTTGTCTTAGGCTGTTTGGCCAAACTGGGGCACAGATGGGATAATGACTTTTACAAACAGCATTTTGATGAGAGGAGGGGAGAAGGAATCATATGTAAAATGCACAAAGGCTGCATAAACACACTGATGCCTGCAGCTGGAACAAACTAAAAAGATGTTTAATAATTTAGAACCAAGCAGGCAGGGCCTGTGCAGCTGTTGTGTGCAGGGGACCATGAAAGTCTTCCATTTGACAGCTGGCTCCATCTTTCCCCAGTTGCTACGTGAAGAAGCGAATGCAGATTTGGGATTAGCCAATCCCTGTTACCCCTGCCCATCTGCCACCAAGACCCCCAGCTCCGGCTCCTCTCGCCGGAGAAGCACAGACATAAAAAAGTCCACACTCTCCCAAACATATGTATGCATCAGGATCAGCCGTCAGCCGTTCGGAGGATCTGTTGACATGCCGCCAGTACATGGCTGCTGTCGTTTTTGCTGCAGGGCACATTTTGCATTTCACACATTTGCAGAAATACAAAATGCTGTTGGATGCAAACAATTCAGGGCCTAATTGGCTGAATTACTTCAATGTTACCTTGTGTCCCCCACCTGATTAACATAGCTCAGCTGGGAGGGCTGGGAAGGAAGGAGCAGACAGGGATTTGGAGGGCAGGTGAAGCTGTGTTTGCCCATGAAAGCGAGATCCTTAGTGAAGTCCCAGCTGAGCCGGAGCGGGGCTGTGCCAGGCAGATAGCTGCGAGCGGGAGGGGAGATGCCGGGGTGGCCGCCGGCTCCGGCAAGGCAACATTCACCCAGGCATTCCTGATGAAGGAAGGAAGCGAAGGGGGACGGGTGGCATTTGGGCCATCTTTGGCCCCAGTGGTGGCCACTCAATGCAGGATCATGGCTGGGAAATACTGAACATGTTTTAGGAAGGAGAAGGCTTGCTAATCCTGACCCCCCATGTTAATACCAGAATAACAAAAACCACAGAGGAACTAATAATCATTATTAGAGCCTATTCCAAAATTGCATTCTATTATTATTAACGAGGCAGATTAGATTTGTTCTTATTCAAGAGGACGTAAAGAGCCTGGGAAAGATGCAACAATTACAAAACAAAGAATTTTATTTTCTTATTTAACGACAAAACAGTCCAAAATGGATAAGGGTTTAGTGTCTATTTTCTATTTTTTTTCTGTTTTGCTGAGAAATCATTTTATTTCTGTTGAATTTCACACATAAATATTTACAGGAGATTTGCATTTTCTCACAGCCTGTTCATAATCGTGTTCTGTACTGGGAATCTTTCTCTTTTTGGCTTTTTCCTCTTTTTTTTTTTTCATGTCCTGTTTTGTTTTAAGTAATACAGCTTACAGGGGAAAGATGAACTGTTTTGTTAAATGAGGCAATTGTCTTTCATAGTTATACAACCAGAGAAACAGGGAAAATCCACATCACGATTTTTAAAACTGGAATTGCTAACCAAAGTGTCTGCCTGTAAATCTTTTTCTAATAGGCATCTCCACGTTTGCTTGTGCACAAGGTAGTTTTCCATCCCATTCCTTTAAGAAAAAGGAATGAGCCCCCCTTTCCCATTGTCAGCACTGCCATGCGGAGCAGCCCTAGCAATGCCAGGCTGCCCAAGCCGTTATCACCATTGCTTCCATCCAGCAGCTGGCTCCATAATACCGAATGGTCTGAGGTTTTTCCCCCCCAACACCCCGCCTCCAATTACTGTGACCATAGTAAAAAGTCTAGACAAAACGGATGAAATCATCACCTTTGAAAGATCTCATTACATCATGCACTTTAAATTCCAAAATTCATCTTGCTGCAGGATCGACTTTTATATCTCCCTGTCCTGGAGTGAAACAGCAGCCAACACATGCCCGGGAATCTCTCTTTCAGGGAGAAGGGATCCTTAGCAGATAAAGACAGTGAGAAGAGGGATGGTGTAGGACAACATAGGTAAATGTCTTGGTATTTATTAGTGACGGATTCTGACTGATATCATCCCATCCTGCCCATATCAGCCCTTGTGCTCCCACCCACATCATCCTCTCCCACCCCAGTGGGGACAGACGGATGAGGACAAAGGGAGACGAGGAGCTCATTGATTAGGGTGACCTCTCCTCACCTTCTCTTTCCTTGTCAAATACTTAAAAGGGTGCTGAGGGGAGCTAATAAGGCAGGGCTTGGCCCTTCTCCACTTGGCGTTCCCTCGCAGGGGTGTTTGAACCGCTCCGATGTGGACGGCTGCTTTGCAGCTCTGAATATTCAGCTGCCATAGAAATGCTCTTTAGCTGACCCTAAATTTGTACCATAATGGCCTTTGGTGCCTAGACAGTTAATGCCAGAGGTGTGGTCCCTTGGGGTTACTTTTATTTATGTTTCAGGCCGGCTTCTTTTCTTAAAAGTGTGCACTTGTAAAATCCATTTTCCTTTCCCACCCCTCCTGATTGCGCTATAATTTTTATTCTTGCTTCATCAGCAGCCCTGAGATTTACAATTAGGTGCAAAAAACGGTGTTAAGGTTGCGACATGCACAAAAGCAAAGAGATTCAAAGTTAAGGGTGAAACTCGACTCTTAATTCACTCAGTAGGGTACTTTTCTCTGTATTTCTTTTATTTTTGGGGGGGGAAAGGAGAAGCAAAAGGGCTCTAACATGAAAGCCTAAGCATGGGCTGGAGATTGCCAGAGCTGGAACCAGATCCAGGGCAGCGAGCCACCGCGTGCTGCCACTTCAAACCGGGCTGCCAAATTCCACCGCACTCAGAGGATGACCCGCAGCAACCCCATTTCAGGCTTGGGTGTCTCTTCGGCAGAGGCTGCCAATTAGAGCAAATGGTGCCAAATTATTTGGCAGATCTGTGCCATGGACAGACAGCCAGTCATAGATTTGTGCTGGTTTCCTTG
Source organism: Amazona ochrocephala (assembly GCA_039720435.1). Taxonomy (NCBI): domain Eukaryota; kingdom Metazoa; phylum Chordata; class Aves; order Psittaciformes; family Psittacidae; genus Amazona; species Amazona ochrocephala. Next base: position 2,438,792 of record CM077881.1, on the reverse strand, counting down.
AAGTAATTACCATGACAATAACGCGAACTTGAATAAAGAAAACAGTTTTATGGCCGAGGAGAGGAGCGTGAGAAGAAGCGGACGAGGAGCTGGAGACGACTGATCCCGTTTCACTGGTGAAGTGTTTGATTCAGCCCGTGACGCCAACCCGGTTGCTGAAATGGCATCTGCTTCTGCCTTTGTATCTGCTGAGGCCTGCAAAGTCATGGACTGTGTGGTTTGCTGTAGTGTCCGGTGTCAGAGGACACAAGTGCACAGTCAGTGCCACTTCTCCTTGGACTTTTTTCCCCTTATAAAGAGTTAAAATGCAAAAGGAACATCAGAAAATACGCTGGTGGAGAGCTGGTTGCGCAGATATGTGCTTGGGAGAGCTGTGCGACTCCAGGGTGAGCCTTTAGGGTGGAATGACACAGAAATCGATAAGTAGGGGATGGAGGTGCTGGAAGGAGTTGGTGCAGGAATAGTGGACTTTTGGGGTGCTGAACACCTGCCCTTTCTGTCTGTCTTTCCCCACACTTCCATGATAGACATCCATCGGGAAACAAAGCATTGCTTTTTGCTATGCAGATCTTGCAATGAAGGGGAAGCAACACCATACTGGCCATGGCTCCAGCACTATATTGGCCATGACTCCAGCATCACATTGGCCATGGCCCCTGGGGCTCTGCAGGTTCTACACCATCCATGGGGAGAATTCAGGCAGAAATCCCATCTCTACCCAGGTGAAGAGATGGGTTCTCCCACATGAGGCACAGCAGAAATCTCCTCCTGCATGTCGCTGTGCCCAGCTCTTAGGCAAGGATATTTAATTCTAGCCTGAAACAAAGGCAGTTGTTGCGCACTGCCTCTTGAATACGGCTGGGACAAATAGACTGTCAAGGGGAGTTTACTTCCTTTGCTAATAAAAAAGAAGAAAAAGAGTTTATGGATCTTTTCCTGAATATGAATATTAAATAGACTAGTTGTGGGAACCCTGATTTTAATTTCCTATGTCTTTATTTGGAATTCTACTCCCTCTTGGAAAGGTGTCTACTTAAATATAGGGGGAAAGGGAATTTAATGAATTACAAAAAGGGTTATTTTACATGGAAAATGTGTATTCCTGGCTATTTCCATTTAAAGAACATGACATTAGTGTGGAAATTGCCCCTTATGAACAGGTCATTAATGTCAACTCTACTAAAACTGACATCACCTGCTACTATTTTAATTGTGTGTTTTACTAATGCTAACCATTTTCCTGACAATAGAACCCCCATAAGCTTAATGAATCTTTGCAGAATACATAAACCAAGGTCAATACATAAGAAATGCTTCAAATTTTAAGAAACTCTCTGCAAAGCTGAAAGAAAAGTTTATTATTCTTTTGCATTCATAACAGTAAAAATAGAAATCCTACGCAATATGTTTTCCAGACCATAGTACATAAAAAGCTTTGATGCTTTTGGAAATCTTTTCGATTAGCTACTATTTTATATGAAGAAAAGGACTTATTTAACTGGGTTACAATTCCAAGATTTATTTTCCTTTTTTCCTTATACAAGTGGCATATTAAAAAAAAAAAGCACAAAATCCCGAATACTTCCTTAGTGTCATATGTAGCAGTCACATTTTTTTCCCATGGTTTGAGGGGGAGAAAGAGAGAAAATGAAATCCAGATTTGTAATTCCTAACAGGAGAAATTCGATCCTTTCCAATGTTTAAGTAATATTTCCTGTAAAACATACGAGGCCATCTGCAGAGCTGTTTCCAGACACATTTTGAAGTGGCAAGGGCAACTGAAAGAGACCCGAATGGAGGCTGGCATTTCACCTCTGGGACATGGAGCATTAAAGGTTTCTAAAAGCTGGTTCTACAATTTTATAAAGTATTCAACCACTGCATAGTTCATAATTTGTTTAATTTACCTACCTTTTATAGGTATGGGGAGGGGGAAATCCGCTCTGTAAGAGACAGTATAAAAACCAAGACAGCTGTAAAAAGCTAATGTACAGCTATCAAGAATGCTTCATGATTTTAGTTGATTGAAATTGTATTTTATTCTTTACAGGCCCAGTGCAAAGATTACAGGCAAATATTCACCTAGAAAAACTGCACAGAGTGAAACATATTTGGGCAGACAACAGAAACACCAAGCCCTTTTTGCCATTTAAGTCTATTATGGAATTTTGTTTTATTGTTGATCTCCAGGGTCACCTTATGAATTCGTGTTAGTAAAATGTTACGGCCTCACTATAATATTCACTTTGTGGAAGGGCCTGCATTTACCAAATCTCATCCAAGATTGAATATAAATGAGAAACTTGCATCTCTCTTCAAGGAATATATTTTACAAGTTTTCTCCCCCCTTCTGATTTACAGACAGATTCTAAAATGGAATTCTTTTTCTTACACCAGGATTCAGTAAAATGACTGAACAGTTTGGTTTCACTTTGATAAATGTCTTAAATTCAAAATTTGCATCCTTCAAATAGTTAAGTTCAGGGCCAGATTCTGCCCTCAGATGTACATGTTTGGGAACTCCATTAACTTCCCTGGAAAATAATGTTATCCTATTTGGATGCACTCGAATGAGATACATTACAGAGCTACCTTCTGTCATCCCTCTGTAAAAGCCAGTATTTGCTGCAATTTTTATTTTGCTGACTGGTGTAGCCCTTTCTATTCTGTCACTACCAACTGGTCTGCTGGATATTTGTACGTGCCCTCTCACGTATCTGGTTGTGCTGTCAAGATTAAATAAGACAAGGGGGATATTTCTGGTAGTGCCTATGAAATGTGAAAAATGCCATCTGTTTTTACGACCAGTTTCACTGTGTTTGCAAAGCACTTTCTGCAGCTAGAAAGGCTTCGGGCAGATGTAGGGAAAGACAATCATAGGTCCATGCTCTACATCTTCCCTCCGTGGAGGCCTGTGTCTGTAGCAGCTTTTGTTAAAGTTATGTTAAGCGAAAAGTTCTCTAAGAATTGAAAATCCATTGCATCAGTTGCTCCAGTGTTCATTTAGTAATAAAAAGAAGCTCATTTCAGTTTCTACACAGTGTTTCTGTCTCAGCTTTTCACCTGCAGGATGGAAGAGCCCTCTTCTATCAGTTTCTTTGGCTTCACAGAAATACTTCTAGGCCTTCTTCATGTAGACAACAGAGGCAGGAAGATCCCACCAGGCGTCTGGTGCTCCCACTGATCCAGTGGTCTAAATCCTGTGGTTAATTTGAGGATTAAAGAGATCTTCAGCTGCACACGAAGCACTGCTGTGAGTTATTACAACCTCTCCCTGGCATCAGTGGGTCACAAAACCTCACCATCCTGCAAATAGACTTACTTCCACCCCTCCCTTCAACTTGCTTTATTTCTTCTTGTTCGAGCAGAATTTATGACACTGAATTTCAAAGTTAACATAAAGTGAGTGGGAGGATACAGAGAAAACCATTTTCCACATGAAGGTTTTTTTATCTTGCCCATCCCACCAGCTGCTTTTGGCATCACAGCTCCACACTCTGATCCTGTATGAAGTCAGAAAGGACCTTCGAAACTGTCACTTCCATTTCCTACCGAAAGCAAAACATTTCCTACAAGGAAAGCACACATTACAGCTGAATTATAAATGAGGACTGGTATTTTTGCGAGGTACAAATCGGAGGCATTCTCCATATTGTTAGAATACCAATTTTATTTTCCTGGTGTGTAGTACCCAGTGCAGCGCGGCGTCCCCGGAGATGTGGGTGTTCTCTGGAGATTACTTCAGCATTGCATTACTGCTATCACATATCCATTATATATACTCTTTCAGACAAGTGGAAATGTTTTCACAGAAACAATCTGGAATCTTGGCTTAAAACCCAAGCTTGCTGTCAAGGCAAACAGAGTAGCCTCAAAGAGGACTTATTTTTGTTTTGTTCAGACAAGTATGTTGTTTCTGGATTATAATAAGGGAAAATGTAGCAGCTATCAGTCTTCAGTTTATTTGACAAGCTTCCTCTGACAAACCTAGAGGAATAAGCCCTGGCCCTGCAAACTCATTCAGGTATTCCCTTTGGCTCTAGCACTTTTATTAGTGTGATTAAGGGCCACACACATGTTTACAGGACAGGAATCATAGGATGAGATGATATATTTGCTCTCCCGTTACTTATTTTGCAAAGTTTTAAAAGCCTTTGCCTGTTTGGGTGCTTGTCACTCTCAGCCAGTGCTTTAAGAGCTTGTCCCATCACCTATCAAACAAGGTCAATGAGCAGGTTATAATCAGATGTCAAAAAAACAAATGCAAACTTGAAATCAAGTGATTTGCTGTCCATTTTCATTAAGTTCTTCCCAAGGAAGCTAACACTTTATGCAACACAAGGGACATTTGGAAAGGGTCAGCCACTGTGCTGAAACAAGACATGGTGTGATGGTTTTCACCCAAATGGAGTATAACGATACTGAGGGTAAAGGGAAGGCTGCCTTGTTTGGGGAAAAATGCACTGTAAACAGAGCAGCATCTCTTCACCTTGCAGCAAATTCTCCTTTGTAAAGTGTGTGCAGTTTTAATATTCATGTGTTTACATTACTCTGAGTTTACTACTCTTTAGACTAGAATTTTCCCTATACAACCAGCTAAAAACATCTTGGGACATGGGAGAGTCTAGTTTCATTATAATGCTCCATTTTAAAATTACAATTTCAGTTTGTTTAAGAATTCCAGCATGAAGCTGCTCTCAGGTAGCAGAACACCTCTATGTTGAGGTCTGGCCTAGATGGAAAATAAAGAGCCTTGCAAAGGATGGGTAGACTTTTAACACAGCTGTGCCCTGTGGCTTCCTAGGGGATGGTAGGACTGCAGCACCCTAACCAGGCTCTAGCCCCAGGATAGGTTAAGGACACATCTAAAGAGAATATTCGGGCTGTGGGGGTGTTACAGGGTGCTGTTGTAGAGCAGCATTGCACAGCCAGTGCATAGGAAGCATGGTGGAAGCTCTACTTACCCATCTTTGCCGTAAGCTTCTGGTTTGGCCCGCTGAATTCATGGCTGTGCTATTCTGTGAGGCTCTGAAATGCCACTTTACGCTTCTGCAGAACTCTGGTCTCCTGGCTGGTTGTATGTATGGTGAAAGCACTTTAAGTTTGCAGCAATGAATTGAGCAGGGCTGGAGCTGCGTATTTGAACACAGAGGGAAAAAGCATATAAGCCTGATGTGGCAACATCTCAGAGCAATGTACTACTACCCTGTTACACATTGGGCAGACACGCTAGGTTTTGGCTGTATAAATGAAATTGTATTAAAGTACTGCTTGGGAAAGGCACGTCACTTGGAGAACGCGAAATATTGAGCAACTTGAATTGTTTTTCCATGAAGCTTATCCCTTGATAGCACTTTTCTTTCTTGTATATCCTTAATACAGCACAATTTAAATGTTTTCTAGGCAGAGTTATGCTTCTAATGCTTCTTTTCCAACATAATATTGGCTGTAACATGGGTGCACTGGCAAGAAGTCATGGATTGTTTCTTTGCCATTTTGTGTCTCCTAGTTCAAAATAAGAATGTTCAACTTAACCTATTTTGCAAATAATTTTTACAAGCAAATGCTTTGTTCTCAATTTTTCTCTATTTGTTTTATAAATTGTTCCATTCACATGTTTCAGAAAATTCCCCAAATGAGACTGAGAATTTTTTTTCCCCCTTCTCTCTCTTTTTTCCTAGAGGTTGCATAAATATTTCACATGTATCTGCCTTTAATTAAATTATAACATTGTAAAGTGGCAAAGAGTTTTCTCGTTCCCCAAATTAGACATGAGAACCACAAACAAATTAATTTGTGTCTCAGGGTTTTGACTGGGCCTCTTGGCCTGCTCCAGCACTAACACAGGCACTCGTGACCCTCTGGATTTCAAACGCCTCAGGGTAAAAAGCAATTATAAAAACATGACTCTCCCAGATCAGCTTTCGAATCTGCCTTGTCTCTGTTTTATTGATGGGAGATTGAAGGGAGATTCAAATCAGCCATCCTTCAATTCTTTACCAGCAGCAAAATACAGAAATCATTAGCTTTTTCTGTGTAAATGACTTTGTCCTGCTTTATTATTCAAAACCGGCTGGGCATTTGACTTAAAAAGGCCGTGCTGAATATTTATTTCTAGTTTTGGTACTTGTAAATAGTACTTTGCTTTGCACCTGATTTTCTTTTTCTTTTTCAGAATATTTTTTCAGTGCAACTAGAACAAGAACTAATTAATATGTGTATTTTTAACTGCTAAACATGCTATTAAAATAGCTAATATGCACAGTGACTTAAATTAGGATGATCTTGCTCTCATAGGTCTATTGTTATTGTAAGGAAATCCTACTGCACAACCATTTAAAAAAAATCAATGAAAAAATTAGACGTCTGTTTGATTTTAATTCTCTGCCTGGGTTTTTGTGTTCATTTACTGAAAAGTAAGCGTGGGATGAGAACAAAATATTCTCTTCAAATTCCAGTGTAATTATGTACACTCATGGTGACAAGTTTAATCAATTCCTCTAAAGGGGTAAAGTGTTTGGTTTAGAGGTAAGGGAGTAGGGAGAGGCAGTGGGAATTGCTGTAGGTGCAGCCAGGCTCAGGGAAGGAACTGGTCTGAGGTGCTATTATTGTTTTTAATGAGCCTGAAAGGATTGGTCTATCAACACCAAAGCGTGTGAGGCATGAGGACACAAGGATCCTCAAACCCAGGTACCCAGCAAGGATGGTCCTTTGCTATTTAAATCATTATGGGGGGCTGGAACTTGATGATCTTTAAGATCCCTTCCAACCTCAACCTTTCTGTGATTGTATGGTTCTAGGATAACAGCACTTAAAAGCATCACATAAGTTTTGTGCAGCTCCAGAAGGGAATGTGTGATGTGAGCATGTGCTTTGCTTGACAGAAGGTGCTAGTGAAGGCATGGGCTAAAGATAATCCTTTTTTTTCATCCAAACCAATGTGAGATGCAGGCAGTGATGCCTGTATGTGGGTTCATGCCAGGCTGAGGAGGGTCTCCTTGTCTTCTTATTTCTCTTTCCATTTGGAATAACACGCAGGTTTGACTTTGATTTCAGTCCAAGTGAGGGCACAGTCCACGTTGTGAGCGGGTCAAGTTTCAGAGGCATCAGGTAAATATGATGGACTCCAGGCATAAAAATGGAGCTCAGCAGTTTGTGTACAAGTGAGCAGACCCTCCAGCCAATCTGTCACCTTTCTAAATCCTCCTGGGTTTGTCCTGCAGTTAGAAATGCCGAGTAGCTCAGATGAGGGCTTGCTTAAATGATACAAGGCAGACATTCAATTTTAAGAAGCTGGTGCTTTATTTTTGGAATCCTAGGATGTGTACAGAATTTAAAAAGCCTAAAGCTATAATGTTTTACTGCTCCTTTGATAAAATTTATATTTAATCATATCTTAAAAACTGTTCTCATTCTGCCACTAGATGTTACCAACCAAGCGGAACCCATCAATGCAACACTATCTATCAGCCCTTATTTTATTTCACTCCCCTACAACTCCTTTTTAATGTTACATACGTTAATGAATTATGGTGGAGTTTCTGTGAAGTACAAATGAAAATTGTACCAAAGGTGGGCCTGTTACCCGCAGGTGTTTCATTACCTGGTTGCAGCCAGAATGGCAAATCTGACCCATTTACATTGCAAAACCTCAAACTCACAGATCAGTCTCTGTGTCCTTTCTTTTGAAGCTGAGTTTTCCAAAGTTGGGAAGAATGGAGTTTTTCCACTGTCTTCAGATCTTCATCTAAGGCTTTTCATTAACAGGTAGGTTTTAGGAAACCTTTCTAGAGGAGGTGGGAGCTCTGTGTGTGATAACTGAGAGCCTGAGATGATGGGGATGAGCAACTCATTGGTAGCTTGGCTGAATTTCCAGTGATGCCCATTTGCTGCTGGCAGTTAGAAGATTACACAGGGATTTGTGCAGTGAGATACCTGTCTCTTTATCAAATTTGTCTCTTTAAAACAGTAGTTAGACTAATTAAAGCCTCTGCTGAACTCCCCCTGCAGCTACACCTGTTAACTCTGCCGTTGTAATGTTGTTGGATGTATGTGTCTGGGGATACACGTTGGCCTTCAATGTGTTGCGCATGTTACTTGTGGCAAGAATGAGTTAAATGCACTTCTCTCAATTTTTTTTCCTCAGAACTGAAACATGTCCAGCAAAGTTGGTGGTCTCCATAAGAAATTCAAACTCTCTGCTGACCAAGTGAAAACACACATGTGCATGTATCAGGCATATACATAATCTTGGCTGAAAATCAGCGTCAGTGACAATTTCACTCAGTGAAATCTTAATTTTGATCCCTGCTCTTAAAAATCGTGTTTGTCTCAGGAATTTTACTTCGAAGACCTTTCAGCCTTTCAGTACCAGACTGACTTCTCCAGTTGTTAATAATTCTCCCTTACAATAGGAAGACACTCCATTTTTATTTCCATATAAATCTGAATTAAAATTCAGATTTATTCACGTTCACATGCCAGAAGGTTTGGGTTTTTTGTTTTGTTTCATTTCCTTTTCTCTCAAGTATCCAGCATGGACCGTCTCTGCTAAAGACACCGGACTAAAAGGACCATTGGCAACTGCATGTGCCATTTTCTTTCATTTAAATAGAAATGATTTGTTCTTATTCTTGATAAACACATAAGTAAAAGTCTAGTCTTTTCATTTCTGTCTCTTTTCCTGGAGGACTTGGGGATCTCCCGCTGCTGTCTGTTCTTTTCCTCTGTGTTTTGCAGACGGGGGAATCGCATGCAAGGAGCAGCTCCACATCCTCTGAAGAGGCAACATTAAAGTCAGCACTTGTCTGCACTGAATTTTACAGGATTTCTCTCCCAAGTATGATATTGATATCTTTTAAGTGAATGGAGTAATTGAGGAAGCTTCCTCTAAATTATTGACTGGGTGTCTAGAGAAGAGATGAATGGAAAATATCTTTATCCCTGATAAAGGTTTAGGTGAATTGAGTTAATGTTCTGGCTCCTGATGTGACCCTTTCCAGTATTATTCTGTGTGAGTTTTTCTGTGCCAAGCCTGTGAGGAGTCTGGGAGTGGGGAGAGAGGAAAGATAGCCTAATTTTGGAGCTGAGATTTTCCATGTTTCTAAATATTTTTTTATGAAATCAGAGAGAGAAGCAGGAGCAGGGAGCTGAATTGAAAACATAATAACTTGGCATTGCTTTGCCTTCCTGTTTGTGGTCCCTTAGCATTTTGCAATAATAATTAGAGTGTTTTAGATAGAAAAGTTTGGGGATGAGAAGTTGGAGGACAGCCCCATTTAGAGACATTAACATCAGCAGGAGCAGAGACCCAAGTAAGGTCCCGGCTGGGTGAGCAGTGCCATTGCGTCAGCTCAGGGGCATTCCTGGTCTGCATGCACCCAATGGGATGTGTGTGCAGCTCAGAGCTGCTGGGAGAAGCTAAAAGCATCTCAGCTCACTTCCAGACTTATTTTTTGGACAGCCTGAATTTGTTCTGGAAGGAAAAAAAAACAAACACCCAAACCCCAAAAAAGGTAAGGGAAAACATATAAATAGTTCTATATTTATAGGAAAAGTTTAGAAGGAAGGAAGACACTGTGACAGGATTTCTTCTTCCAGTAACATCTCCTTGCACCATTTCAGTACAAGCAGACTTTAAATATCTGCTTTTCTGCATATGTAAAATTACTGCTATACAAATTTGATCACTTTTGCAAGGATTAAAGGATTTCATCTGCAGAATGCATTCTCTTCCTAAGCATGACAAATGGAAGCAATTTACAGATGGCTTCTGAATGTTCGTCTGAAATTATTTTCCTGTTCTGTTTTAGTTTGTGCTTTTTTTGTTGTTAGTTTCTGGTTTTGTTTTTCTTTCTTTTTCCCCTCATGTTTGCCACTAAAGATGTTTTTAGGTATTTAAGCAATCATAAAGTCAACAGAGAGGCTTAAAAAAAGACACTGCATAACTATTGAGTAGCCAAATTACTCGTGACTGACAAAAGAAAACAAAGTCAGGCCTGAAGACATACAGAAAGCAACTTTTTTGCATCCAGCCTTCATATTCTCTTGTTTTGGGTACTGCTGTATTTCCTTTATATTAGTTTTATTTCACCCCCCAACCCTCCTTTATATGACACAAAAATCAGTGTGTGCTATGTGAGTACGCCTTCCTAAACCTATTTCTTGTTTTAATGCATTAATGATTTCATAAACCCATCTTCAAGGCCAAAAAAAGTAATTGGATCTTCTCAAACTTCCAGGTTGTTATATAAAATTAAATTAAATCAAATAAGGACTTGTACATTTTGCCAATTTCTGGTTCTGTGAAGCCTGTCCACTTCTTCACTTTTACAAATTGACTAAGCTTTCTAGTTCATGTCTGAGAGGACCTGGGAGATTTGCAGCCAAGATGCCTACCTTTGAAGGAGTTCTCTCTCGTCTAACACACACTTGTTTGCTGACTCCACTGGTCAGTCTTCAAGGTCATTAATGTTTGGAAATTGTCAGTCAAAGAAGAGCTAAGCATTTTCCTCCTCTGTCCCTTTATGTTCTGCTTTCCGTCCCACCTGGGCTCAGGCAACGATTCCCCCACATCTGTGTTTTACCAATTTCAGCCACACCGTGTCCTTGTCCAAGGCTTCTGCATCGGTCGGTACAAATGAAACATGATAAATGAGAGTTTGCACGCTGTAATAATTGTGTTTTTCTTCTGAGGACGTTACAGAAAAGCCGATTTTGTCAGCACATCCTAAAGTGGGTTTCCTGAGTAAAAACAACAGCACCAGCAGTGGAGCTTAGAGATTTCTTCTGCTGTGAAATACTGAGAGTTTCGACATGAAATGAATGCATTGGAAATTTCAAAATTAGTTGTAAGTTCTTGAATGAAATATTTTGGCTTTTTCTTGAAAGCATCCAGATCTCAAGGCCAAAGCACAGATATCTTTTCAATCAATCATGATCAGGCTTTTTGCTTACAAACACAGAACTAATTTGCTGGGAACTTTAAGTAGCAAGAACTCCATTCATTTGGTTTAGGATTCTATCAAGGAGATTATGATCCAAATCTTGAATCCACAGGTCCCCTGCAAATAAGTGTTTGGAGTTTCAGTGATTGTTGATAAACACAAAGGGAAGCGTGGAACACACGGAAATCTTACTAATTAGATATATAGAAGAATCTTTATGTCCTCTACTTTTTTTTTTCTTTTTTTAACTGATTGAAGAAGATAATTTCAAATCAAGGATGTACAATGCCCCTTTGGATTAAACAGTTTCCTACGATAATAGGGAATTCACGAAAAGGAAAAAGTTGTGAGCTGTTTCAACTCCTAATAAAATAAAGAGAAATAAAAGATTGATTCCTTAATGTTAACAAAAAAAAAGAAAACAGCAAAAGAAAAGGGAGTTAATCCAAGCAGAGCAAGTGGTTTTGCAAAGCTTCTTTTGGTCAGTTTTTGCTGGAATTAAAGAAACATCTCGCAGCATGAGAAAAACTGGGTGGCTGAGTGAACAGAGCTTAGTAGTGCCAATGTCAAAAGTGCCATATCAAGAGCAGGGGTATGGTAGGACTGAGTGTGAGGGGGGAAAAGAGGATTGCTCGGGTGATGAAAAGCTTTGGCAAACATATTTTCAGCAGATAGAGCGGTGCTTGAAACCCCGGATTGTCTTTAGCTGAAATTTTTGTGACAGAAGGGGAAAAAACCAACACCCTTCATTAGCCTTGTAAATCATGGCCTAGAAAACCCCAGGGAGCTTGCTCCCAAGAAAAAGAATCCTTTGCACAGTAACTGCACGTTTCCAATCAGTCCTCTTGATCCCTGCCTTGCTTATTCCCAAGAATCTGCCAAGTCTGTTGAACTTCCTTAGAGTGACCCTCCCATTTAATTCACGGGCCATTTTGTATTTACAGAGAGGTCAATAAAAGCGTTCCAGAGCTGCAAACCTCTCTGTAATGGTTGTCCTGAGCAATACAGCCTGAAGAGCCCCAACAGGAAATTGGTAAAGCAGCAGCCAATTTCCTTTTGCTTTTTTACTGCCTTTTGGTCTTCCTGCTCTGTTCATATCCCCACTGCTGAATTATTCTAGAAATGGTGGGATATTTCCAGCTCCACATATGGAGGAGAGCTCATGTCACTCACAGTATTTTATGCAAGGTTAATCAAACATCAGATTTATTTAATTAATAATAGCTGTTAGGTTGAATCACAAGACTAATGGTGAAATTAGGTTTCTGCTCTGATTTTGTTTCTGTCATGCTGTGTGACTTTGGACCAACTATTTTACTGATGTTTTGTTAGCCTTGCTTAAAATGCAGGCAATGCCTATATATCTTCCAGGCTGAGGTTATGGATGCTTTGAAATCTTTGGGTGCAGGGAGCAGTGCAATGCAATAATAGACCTGAACTTCTGCCATCTGCTCCCACAGCTGAACACAGAGAATATCTTTTTTTGAAGAGCGTTATGAAATATTTCAGGTTAGTAAAGCTGCTTCACACACAAAGGCTGCGACTACGCTGGCAATAACTCATTGGAGCAGATCTGCAAAGTGAAATTGTTGATATTGCAGTACCAGATGTCCACAATAAATGCGTTTCCAGGTTGTTCCCTTCAGATGATGGTGAGCCTGGTCCCGCTGACTGCAGACCCATTGCTGGCTGGAACACGTCTTCTGGTTTAGTTTCACCCAAAAGAAATCCAGCTTGTGTGCTTCACGACAGCTGTGTGATGCTAAGCGGGGACACCTGGGAGATGGCCTTCAACAGCATGCTCCCAACCTAAATTCCATCAGTGGCATGGATGCAAAAATGGACTTTCCTATGCCTGTGCTCAGTGGCACAGTCACCGTCTCACCCAGCGTCCTAGGAGAAAAGCACAGAGCACTAATTTAGATGCCTGGGCTGCCTCTGCAGTGCCTAGGGAGTGGTTAGCATCTTGGAAAACCCTAGTTGCCAGCGACAGAGAAGGTCCTGAGTGTCTAAACTAATCAATGGGAAATGCTGATGTTAGAAGTACCTAATCCCATACCTCCCTGAGTCTCACTTGTGACTCACAGACTCAGTCTGTTGTTTAAGGTAGATGGTTACATACATTTTCCCCTAAAATAAGCAGAATAGAGGAAAAAAATAAGCAGGTTGTGGTGGCCAAGTCTGCTCTGTTATGATAATATAATGGCCATGGCACAGAGGTTTGGACTCGACTCGTGTAACATTTCTGTATTTTCTTCAATAACTACTTAGTGTAAAACAAGTACCAAGTCCTTGAACTTGGTCAGGGTCTCCTTTGTCTTAATGGAGCGCCCTAATTACTTGTAGGCTACTATATCTGTCCATAAGTAGAACATTGCCAGCACCAGGCACATGTTTTGACCTAAATAGCTAAAAAAAAAACCCATAAAAATGCCCAGGAAGTTGGACAGAAATTAGACTTTGCTTCTTCTTGGTTGGTGTGAACCTCTTTGACACTGAGCCCTTATGTACCAGGGTGGATTTATCCCTGGCTGTGCTTGGAAAGGATAAACCTGACAGTGTTTGCCAGGTGGCTGTGCCATAAGTTCCTCCCAAGTATAGGTACATGAATGGGGGCCTCTAGTATAGGATATCTAGACAAGATGGGCTCAAAGCTGTATGATTGAACCTAGTATTTTATGAGTTGAACACTGCAGGATCTGTTCAAGATTAGGCAGATGATCAGGAACTTTGAAGTGTAAGACTTGGTCACTGAACACATTCTATGTGCTGCATCTGTGTCCATGTTACATCCTATTAATCAAAATGATGTTATTGCTGTTGCTCAAGACATGGACATTGTTGTAGACCCTAGTGTAAAGGAGGTATCACTGATAGCAACACTACCTCAGCCAGAGTACACTGTTTTCTTAGTATTTCCCAGTTTCTTTGTCTTCAGATTGCACATTTTCCATGTATTATATGGGAATAAGAAATGTTCTAAATTGAGATTATTAAGGAAGGAAATACTAGGGGAGCAGTACCATTTACATTAATCTTGCTTACACACAGATAAAATTCAGGTTTATGCATGAAGTTTTCCTTTAGCACTCAAGGCCACCAGTCCTTTGGTTCTGACTTCTGAAGCCTGAGAAGAAAACACAAATCTGAATAACAGTGCATGTGATTCCCTGAATTTACTCACTTATGGAACAAAATAAAGCACAATCAAGTCTCTCATGTGAAGAAGATTGCAGTCATAAACTCTAAAATGATTACCTGTCTTGTATTATCTTTTGTGCTAAGTTACGTATTGTTTCAAAGCTACAAAAATAACAGTTCTTCTGTCTGATATATTTTCCTTAGTTTTGCCTCTTGGTCATAAAAAGCAATCTGATACTTCTTTTTCTTGTAAGGTTTCTTGTAGGTTTTATCTTTCCTTTAAGTCTTCAGTCTTCAGTTTAATTTTTGTCAGTTAACCTCACACCTCAAATACAGATTTTCTCTTCAGGCTACCACTTTGATTTTTCCAGTCAGTCCCAAACTTAGTAAAACTATGGATGTGCATATACTTTTTTTTCATAATTATCAGGTTTATTCTTTGTTTTTTTTCTTCTCCCCTTCAGGATCTTTCTGGCAAGGATTGCACTCTCTTGGGTTTCAAGTCTGCGAGAATTACAATTCATTCTGAGTTCAAGCCTTTGTTTAAGACAATGTCCTCAGGGTTATGAGCTATGTTAAATGTCAGAAGGAAAACTACTGTTCTGGGTCTCCTATCTTTCTGCATTGTATCAGGGGTGTTGTGTAATTTCTACTCCTGTCCCACTTAGACATCCAGATGTTGACCTCACATTAGTGTCTTCTTCAAGAAGGGGGATTTTGGTGGGATTTCCCTTTGACGTTGGCCATGCTGAAGCATCAGGGCCTCACATGCGACCAAAAACATGGTGTAGGATTATCATAGTGCAGGCTCAGGTCCCTTATTTATGCCTTTTCTCTTTATGGAAATGACTAGAGCATGACTCAGCCCTCTGCTAATTCTGACCCTGAATGAGGTTGACCCTTGTAAAGAAATGCACAGGACCTGCCCACAGTTCTGATTCTTGATGTCGCTTATGTGGATTTTAGTGATCTCTAATGATTCTACAAGGAGAATTATCCTTTTGCCTTTTTTTTTTTTCCTTCTTATAAGCTGCTTGTATCTGAAAGTCTTTGCAGAAGTGCTTGATACCTGAAAGAACAGTCTCTACCGAGACAGCAGCTTGCTTACCTCATGGATTGCCAGGAGACCATAGTAAGCGATTGTCAGTTTTTAGGAGGCCTCACCACACCTACCTCATATCACACTTATCTCCCTACGTCAGCATGGCACAGCTTGTGCAGGAGGTGTTAAGCTGAGCATGACAGTGATGCCCCCCAGATGTGAGGCCCCAGATCCCGGCAGCACCCACAGCCACTGGTTGGGAACACCATGGTGCTGCCTGTCTCTTGGCAGAGGAGCTTGGGTGTAGCAAATATCACATCTTAGCTTTCCAGGCTGGAGGGTCTTTTCCTATTTCTTTTTAAGGAAACGTTCTGATAAGATATTTTCTCCCTTTGTGGGAAATGTCAACATTTATGAAATGGGAGCAAACTGTTTAAATTTTTTATAGACTCAGAAGATTAAGCCTTGCCCAGCTCTAGTCAAAATTTCCCTCGCTCCCCATCAGCAAATGAATTTGAGTGAAAAAGCGTGGTTGTCCATAGTGCTGCACGAAGCAAGCAGTCAACTTGTTCCCTGCAGTCTTGCCTTGTTACTTGAGTATGCATAGGAATCTGAGGTGGATGTTTATAGTTCTGTATTTCCACGACCTCCAGTATTCTTTCTCTCATTTGTTATTTTATTTTGTTACCTGGATGCAGCTATGAGTCTAGAGGCACTTTAAAAAACTATTGCTTGTATATGCTCCAATTGCAGTTCTGATGGAGAAGATGAGATAAACCTGTTTTCTCATCTATGCGTCTCAGACACAATAAGGAGAGATAAAGAAATGCAAAGAGCATTGCAAAACACTATTTATTGCTATTTTCAGTGGTGGTGAATGCTCCAAATTAATCCCTGTGCAGTTGAACTTTCACATATTTGATGCTGTTGGGACATCAGCAGACTGTAGTCACTCTGTTCACCTCTGTATCTGAATCTCTACTAAAAAAGAACACCCAGACTGAGGGTGGGATTTGTTTTAATTAAATATTTGTGCCTTATATCGAGGCTTTAAAATAATTGCTATCCAATGGTAAGGGATACGACATGGCATATTGAATAATATTTCCAAATTCCTTGGAATGTGATCACTGAGGAGTTCATTTTCTGTAAGGTCTTAAAATACAGCCATGTAGTAAAAAGCCTTTATTTCATTGTCTGACCATTCTGCCAAGTCCCTTCCTTCCTGGAATGTTTATTAAATTTAGTTTCATGCGGTCTGTAAATATATATATACACATATACGTATATAAATACATTCTTTATTACCTTGGAAGGCTGGGTGGGCTGCCAATTGCACCCTAGGTTTTGGGGGATTGGTACTTGTGCTAGAATTTCAACTACATGCTAAGATGCGACAACAAACGTTTCCTCTCCTTATGAGCTTTGCCCTCCCTGCTGCTGCTGACTGAATCTAGATTATGTAGCTTGTGCTGATCAAAATACACTGATCTCTCTTTTTTTTTTTTCATTTTCATTATTTTTGTTTGCTTTGCTGTTGGGGTTTTTTTACCAAGAGCACACAATATTGACTTGGTGATTCCAACGCAGCTGTCTGGCAGCGTGAATCAATGATCTCTGCTTGCTCACAGCATACTACCAGCTTTAGATCATGGTGACAAGAGCAGAACAAGCCTGGTGCAGCGTCGGCGTAAATGATCACTCTCTTAGTCACTGTGAACTGCATTTGGAGCAAATATTGTTTTCTGCATGTTAGCAACAAAACAGTAACTGCTTCCCTTCCCTTCCCTTCCCTTCCCTTCCCTTCCCTTCCCTTCCCTTCCCTTCCCTTCCCTTCCCTTCCCTTCCCTTCCCTTCCCTTCCCTTCCCTTCCCTTCCCTTCCCTTCCCTTCCCTTCCCTTCCCTTCCCTTCCCTTCCCTCGTCTCTCTCTTCTCCTTCTCTTCCCTTCCTTTTCCTCTCCTCCCCTCTCCTCCCCTCCCCTCCCCTCCTCTCTCTTTCTTTCTCTTTCTCTCTTTCCCTTTCTCTTTCTTTCTCTCTTTCTCTTTCTCTTCTCTTTCTCTTTCTCTCTTTCTCTTTCTTTCTCTTTCTCTTTCTCTTTCTCTCTTTCTCTTTCTCTTTCTCTTTCTCTCTTTCTCTTTCTCTTTCTCTTTCTCTTTCTCTTTCTCTTTCTCTTTCTCTCTCTTTCTCTTCACAAACTTTTTCATAGATTTAAAAAATGAACTCATAAAAATGTTCTTTTGTCTTCCATAGTTAAATAATCAAATCTCCATTGTGTCAGTGATCTTAATGGTGGTTCTGTAAGGTCCCTGCTTGTTACATTTGAAAATTGAATAAAAAATTCCTATGTGCTGACAGCTTCATTGTACTCAGTGTTCAAAATATCAAAGGATGGATGTTAAATGCTCATAATGTAAAGTGTCAAGAGTGCAATCTGGGATAATAGAATACATGTCTTGCAAACTTGCAGTTTAATATGGCAAACTACTTGGTCAGCAAGCAAATTAATTCATTTATGATTTGATATTACTGTAAGCAGTGGGTCAGCTTTTGCAAACAGCTCTGTCTGCTGTTGAATTTTGCTACCATATAGTATCTTCTGCATTTGTAGATGCCTACAAGAAAATGAGTGTGTGGTCTCAGCTTAAGAGTACAATTTCAGGGGTCCCCTTATATCTATCAGTTCACTGTGGGGTTCTTGTAAACTATTTCCCCCAATGCATGTTCTCTGTTCAAAGGGACTAAAAACCATTTGCTGCAATTATCTGGTTATCCTTTTAAAATACCAGTTGTTGTACTGCCTGAATTGATTGTGCAGATGTTTAAAACACAAACAGATGAATACAGTGAGATGTTGTCAATGGCATGTTGTCTCCCACAGTTCCACAAAGAAACTTGAACATATTTTCTGGCAGAGCTGCTTATTTTCCCAGGGCAGATATTTGCAAGCTTACCTCTGTAGTTTGTGAATAACAAAATGAATGGTAAATATTAACCTCTGAGAGCTGGAATAACGTGAAAAATTACAAAAGTAAATGTTAGCAGAAATATCCGTTGCACAGGCAAAGAGAGAGACAGCACCGACAGGATTTATGTTATTCTTTGAGTCTTGGCTCACACACCAAAGTTGTGAATCTTTCGATTGAAAGGCAAGTAAGGTCCAATTTTTCAAAAGTAGCCTTGAAGGTTTGTTTTCCAGAGTTCAGTGACCTGATTGAAAGAACAGCGCTCTGTAAAAATAATTATGGAAGGGGGAAGAAAGAAAATATTCCACACACTGTAAAAGTTACAACTGCAAACAAATTTTCATTCTCTTGCATGAACTAAACCCCAAAACAACCCTAATGGATTAACAGATTTTATTGCTCTCTTTCTTACAGAAAAAAAATGAATTTGGTAACCCTTTTGAGTTGGTTGACTGTGTCCTCCTTGATTGATACTGCTTATAAAGAGTCCATATCTGTAACTTGTTATTTCATCTGTCGATAAGATCTTATAGATGGCTATACTGAGGTTCTTAGTTATAGCGGAATGGGGTCAAACAAGCAATTGTAAAAATCAAGGCCTGTAAGTGAAACAGATTGAGAGTATTTTCCTGATACAAATTTAAGCAAAGATGCAACACCAATACTTATTTTTTGGAGATGAAATATTGTCATTTGGGCATGGTATGCATCTAATCTGGACATCCATCAGAGAAGTGCCTTTTACATGACTGCCCTGGTTTTACATGAATTTAAACAAAAATTGATATCTGTATTACAGTGGCAAAAGAATTTCAGATCCGTTACTGCTGTTGGGCTGCTGTCTGTTTTCATAAAAGCATTACCAAAGTGAGCAAGGATGCTCCTTTGCTCCATCCTATGGGCACAAAGTACAACACCCTTCTCAGCATATTTCAGATGTAGAGCTGGGTTAGCTGAGCTGCTGCAGCTCCCAAGAGGCAGGAAAAAAGGTGGAGATGAACTTGTAGCCCCATGACAGCAATGTCATCTACACCCGCTGCCTGTTACTTCTTTACGGGCAATCTGGTGGTCTTCCTGCCACAGACGTCTCCCTGTCATACATTTCCTTTGTCCCATCAGCAAAAATACACTGGAAGATCACACTGGGCTTGTAGCCAATGCAGATTTATGGCTTTGATCTTTTTTTCTTTGTGAGCTACCGTTGATTTAAAGACCAGCTTTTTATCATGGTTGAGGTGTTGATCTAGGGACCAGGCTTGGCAGTGGGCTCCTGCTGACTGGCCCCTGGCAGGACATTTGGCCCAAACTCTGCTCATGTGTTGGGTTTTTGCCTGTTTAAAATCCATTTGATGATCTCTTCTCCTTGGAAATTGCCACTGAGGGAGATTTTTGGTTTGTTTATTTTCTCCTAGTTGGCGATTCACAACTTTTTGTGTGCGTGAGCCTGTTTTGACAAGAGGTGATGCAGAATGGCAGCTCAATGTCCCAGTGACACCAGGGTATGGATGCCCCTGACATTATATGGTGATCAGGACAACCTTTATAACAACTAGCAGTCAGATTATAGTTCTAATGATTTTATATTCATTTTGTGAGTGGTAATTACATCACCAGGTAATTTGCATTTGGAGAATAATTTCACATTTACTCCCCTAGTTTGTGGCTGAAGTTGTTTCATCTGAGCAAAGGCTAAATCTAACTTTTGCCTTATTTATTTTATCTAGGTAAGTTTGTTAAGGTAACACCATAGTGAAAGTACTGACTAGCAGATCTTAGCATTCATTACTAACACCTCAACATCTACAAGTGCTCATCTGTCTCATGTCCCTGGCATTTGTTGTTTTGTCATTAACATTAATACTGTCTTTAGATGCATGTTCAGTGTTTAATATTAATCGCTATGGTTTGTATATAGACTTTCCCTTTTAGCTCCTTGCTGTGGGGTACACAGAGGCCCCAAGCATGTCTTTCCCCAGCAACCAGTGAAGCAGAAGGAGTGAACTGCATTAGGAGCCCCCTGAGAAAGCAGGATGGCACTTAAAGAACAGAGATGCTCTTAGGGAGGTGGTAGCGAGGAAACATTGGTGTTTGGTAGGGTTCTAGGGGGGTACATGCAGTGTTTGTCTTTCCTGCATTCCCCAGAAGGGGAATTCCTCCCCATGCAGCCTGCTGGGGTTGGGAGAGAAGTTTTTGCATTAATTAAGAAGCAAAACGTGCTGGTGAAGAGCTGTTGCGGGTGAGACCACATTAGGAGGTCCTGCTGACCCATCTGGAGTGTTGACTGACCTTCCATGCAGGTTCTCCAGGCTTAGTCTGGATGGATCCAGAGACGGTAAATTCCTGGGTTATTTTTTAGACAATTGGGCGATGTGTCCTGTTAGGAGAGAACTCAAGTTTTCAGATGCTCCTCATCAGCCCTACCTCCATGGAAAGGTAAAAGTCACAGAGTGGCTTTAGCTCATTCAGCTGCCAACTGTCTTTTAGATGCTTAGACCTTGATTAAATCATAGAATGGTTTAGATTGGAAAGGACCTTAAAGCTCATCCAGTTCTAACCCCACTGTCACAGGCAGGGACTCCTTCCACTAGAGTAGGTTGCTCCAAGACCCGTCCAACCTGGCCTTGAGCACTGCAGGGATGGAGCATTCACAACTTCCTTGGCAAATCCATAAACCATTATTCCTCATTATGGTTTGGGCTGTTAATTAATTTAGGATTTTTTCTCAGATGCATGCCAGGATGTACAGGAGTCATGCAGTGTCTCTGCCTCCACTGCCAGGACCAAAGCTGCAGCCCTCGCCCCCATCCCACACACACACCAAAGACAGTGCTTGAAGAATCACTTTTGACAGTGACTTCTACAAACCACAGGGAAAAACCCAGTCAAGATGTCTATTAAATACAGTTCAAACAACACCACAGCAGATATGTTATGAATATTTTAAAATGGCTTCTTAAAATTAGGGACTGCCTACTGAAGGCAGTCATTAGTGCAGGCTTCATTAGAGTAGCAGTCTGTAACGAGTTATCAAGTTAGGAACTAATTTAAATTATATCTATTAAAATAGCCTTTTTACATAAAACAGAGGGCATCAGGGTTGTAAAATAGACTGAGGCTTAAAATGTAAGCTAATAAATATCTAATAAGTTACAGTGTGTGTTTAAACTGATAGAACATACAATATACTGAGTAAATATTGTACCGTGTAATCTGAGGGGCCCTTGGACAGCCCTGGAAGCAGGCGTAGGGTAATGCATGGAACATTGTATCATGCCTTTTCCAGGTCTTCACACTATGTGACCCCTCCTCAACATCGCTGCTTCCCTAAAAGCATATTACTCAAACACAGCTTCTACCTGGGCAGAGCATCTGACTTGGTTTCACCAAGTAATTCATTAATGAGCCCTCCTTGTGCCTTTAGGAGGATCATATCCATTATCTTCATTTAATAGTTTAGCCTAAGGATGTCTTTCAATATAAATAATCTTCCACATTGCTTAGATAGCATAGTTGTGTTTCTTTTTATAGTAAATTGGAATTATCTAAAAGCATTTGACCAGCTTTTGAATCATATGGCATAAAGTGAACCAGGTACAGAACCTCCTCAATTTCTGTAACAGGGGATATATTATCCCACCAGTGCGATATCTCCCACACAGACAGAAATTCATCCAACATGTGTTCAAGTAATTTTCTCTCTCTGACTTTTAGCTGGCCACGTAGACTTTTAAACTACCCTTGCTGCTTTGAATGTAGTTTTAAATTGCACCTAATATTTGGTAGGTAATTCTTTAAAGCTGTTAGCACCTATTCACAGTGTAAGTCGGGGGATTTTTCTTTTTCATGTGTGCCTTCTGGGATGTTAAAGGATCCAAGACTGGGGATGCAATCTCAATCCAGAACTGATCTTTGCAGTTTCCTGCAAGGGTGAAATGGGAAAAATAAAATATTACTTTATTAAAAATTGCTCAAAACACATCTTCCTTGTTAAATATGCAGAGCTATTCAAAAATATTACCTTTCTGGGAACAGTAACAACACTCTGATTGCCTGAGTTACTATTTCCAGTACTTGGTTTACTGCTAAGGAAAAATTAGGACTTCAGGAGAACAAATGAATTCCTGCATTTGCTGAGGATTGAAAACATGAACATCCCCTAACTGTGGAGGGGCAAGAGGCTTGTATCATTTAATGTGGCGATAGGATTCACTTGTATTTGACCACGCAATTAAAAGAAACAGGGGGAAATGTTAGTAAACAAATCAACTTAGCAGTTAGGAAAGCCCTGGGCTAGCAGAAAATTAGTGTGCTATATAACTGGAGGGATTGTACTCTACTTATTGTGAAGATACTCCTGGAAATAAGATACTCAGCATCAAGGCAGAGACTGAAAGAAAGCAATGATGTTCTTCATACCGTATATAATATAACTTTGGCACTCATGCTTACAAGTATCTACAGTGTCATAATCTTTTCTCTCACACAGTAAATTAATCTGGAATCTTATAGACAAGGTCCAAATTCATGCCTGAATCTTTTCCAGGATGCTTTTACAAACTGCATGTTCCCTCCACAAATTATTCTACAGTTCTCTCAGTGAAATTAATTCCACACTCTGTATCTGCTAATGAGAGTCCACCCAATATTTTGCTATTGCACACACTCATTAGCATGGTTTAAATTACAGGCAGCAATCAGCACCTGCCAAGCAGATAGCGTACAAAAGATGTCTTTAGCATTTACGGAATCTAAATGTTTCTAATTCTTCCTCACCTCCAAAGCACAGCTCCGCGCAGCAGGTATATAGGCATTAAGGTTCCTGGAGAACAGTTACCTTCTGCAAGAGTACTCTAGCCCCTAAACCAAAAACTCCTGTGTTTCTGCTAAATGATTGAAGAATATCTTGTAAATTATTTACCTCTTCCTGCTGCTAGTTTTCAGTTGATAGTGTTTACTCCGTTTCCAACATGATGGCAAAGTTAAATTTTCATTTTGCTGAAAAAGAACAAAATACGGTGAGCCTTTTTGCTTGTTATTGCCTGATGCAGAATGAGCTCTTTTCTCAATCCCATGCATCACAGATGTCCTGTCAGGGCTCATATACACTGAGTGAAGTATTTGCATCCCCGTGCCTGCTGATAGAGTGAGCATGTTTGTCTACAAAGTGCTTTTAAATGAACTAATACATGATTCATGTGGACTCCTTTGAGCAGAACACCAATCTGTCTGGACACAGTTTGCTGTAGGCTTGACAATAGACACATTTCTCTAGGTGAGACAGGTACAACCATCCTCTGGAAATGCAGGGGGTGTGCGGTACCCATGGCCTGGCACATCTGAATGTACATTGGGTTACCTCGTGGGGCAGGAGCGTGCCCTGTGCTGGAGGTTGTGTTTGAGATATTCTTCATACTGTCTCTGTTTGGATGCTTGTGACATGAGCTATGCACAATCTGTATCTGCTCAGTCATGCTTGAGCAGGAGAGGATAGAGCACTACCTTTATTATTTATACAGGGATACAATAAGATTCTTTGCAGTTAAAGAGAAAAAAAGAAAATGATCCCAAGTATACTGTTTTGTATTGAACTAAATAGATTTTTAATCGAGTCTCTGTTCCTTTGGGTAATTGACTTAACAGTGTGGGCAAATTAATTTCAGATAAACTATAGCTGGGATTTTCCAAGGAGCACGAGGGTGCTAGGGAGTGAGCTCCAGTGCAGGGAGAGCAGGGCAAATATCTTAATTCTTTTGGCTTTTCAGGCACATTGCTACCCAAATGTTTAGACCTGGAGCTGAATTCAGAAGCTTTCATACAAGCAAAACTCCCACTGAAGTCAGTCAAAACACTGGTTCAGAAAATACGGCAGAAAATGGCTCAAAAAATTCCCAAGTGCTCGAAAATGTGTTATACACACATAACCTCCTCCTCGCGTTTAATAGCCTAATCTAAATGTCGCTCTTTGCAATGCATTGCTGTTCAAGTATTTCTGTGATATTTGGCACGAGTACCTTGGTTTGGATCTTATCTGGTTATAAAAGCCATTGAAACAAGTTTGTTTTCCAGTGACCCAACCAGAACCCCGCTCTAGTGGTGAAAGACTGGAGAGTAAAATCAACATTGCTCTGCAGCTTCAAAATATCCACTTTCTTCTGCTCTGAACCTGTGAGCACCTTATATTAAAGCGCTTTCTATAAAGTCTGCTGAAAAAGGAGGGAACACGGAGCACTTTTAAATTACATCTACTCATAAACAGGCAGAAAGAGATGTGCACCATCATTTGCAGCTGAGAGGTTCTTCGGTCATTGTTCTTTTTCAGTTTTGCCAAATTCAGAGCCTGAGAGAAATAAGGAAAGCTGCATTCCCTTGTCTGTGCTGGCAGCAAAGCAAAGGCCAGAGGAGGAGCCCAAGGGCTGTATTTTCAGATCCGCTGGCTTTTGTCTTGTTGAGACAGGGAACTTTATACATTTTACCCCACTCCAATGTCAAACCTGTTAAACACTAAATCTTTTACATAGGACACTGTACCTATACAGAAAAAAACTCCTTCCAATATTCTTTAAGGAAATTAAAAATACACACTTTAAAAATCTGTAGCTGCTTTCCGCTGCTGAAAAAAATATATTCTGCAGGCTGAATATAATGAAAGTACCATTATTATTAAAGAAAATGTACTGTACAGAAAAATCTTCCATTGCATATTTTGGTGCCTTCATCATATAACTTTGGTAATTAAAAAGAAAATCAACTAAACAATAATTAAAAGGAAATTATTCCTCAGTTGCCAGTTGCAACCATCATGAAATGAAGGAATGTGGCACATAGTACTCTGTATTATTTACATGTTGTGAATGAAAGAAGTATGTATCTATATAACTTTTCTCCACCAAATAAATCCTAATAAAAATATTTCTAGTGCTGTCCAACACAAAATGTAGCATTTTTCTTCTGTGCAGCTGTCTGAAAAGCTGGTGAATTGAAAAGATATTGCTCACATTTTCTCTGTTATTCTGTTCTATCCTGTTGAACTGGCTGAGGTTATTGGCATATCCTGAGTTATCACCCAAAACTTTGATGGTCGGACATGGCTTGGCTGCTGGTGGAAAGGGTATGGCTGAAATGGTGCTGAGTATTGGAGTGCACTGTGGTCAGGACAGTTTAGCTGGGATTTGTGAAAATAAAAGGTATAAACGACAGACAAAGAGAATGAATTGAGAGAGAAATGCAATTGCTCCCAGAAAAGCAAGAAACGATGGTTTTTATTTGTAGTCCAAATAGTGACCTTTGATTTGAAGATTAATTGCAATAGTGAATAATAGACCTATATAACAATAAATGAATTTTCCAAGTCTGAGTAATGTCCTCTGTACTTTTTCCAGGTTTCTGCAGCAGCGAGGATGAAAGTCAACGTAGATGAGGGAAAAACTTTCATTCTCTTTGCTGCTCCCCTCTTCCATGTTTGGTTATTTGCCTGATTTTATCACCATGGATGCAGGAGCCAACCTTTCTAACAGAGCTTTCTGGCAACTCAAATATTTCATTCTTTTTCCCAAAGAAGTACATTAATATGATATTTAATAGTTTCTAGAAACTGTTGTTTATAAGGAGGGGGGTTTCCCAAAAAAGCTCCTGACTACTAAAGGGAATTTGGGATATTATCATAAATTTTAAAAATAAATATTAACCACATGATTTATCTAGTTTTTCTTCCTTTTCTTTGCAAGTACTATGAAATTAAACACTATTTTAAAAGACCTTTCTTTTTTCCCCTGTTGCTGAGCTCATTGCCCTCAAAACTTTGAAGTCTACTGAGCTGTTAATCATTCTGCAGTGACAGACTCCTGTTAGTTCTTACTGCTTTCGTCCATTCATTTTTCTCCCAAAACATGGCACCTGCTGAACAACACTTCCCACTGCTTTCTGACCCCTCCTGAAATCATAGAATCAGAGCATAGTTTGGGTTGGAAGGGACCTTCAAATGTCATTGCTATTCTGGATGTCACACCAGCCTCCTCATCCTGGAGAAAGGGGATACTGGATAAATGTACAGGATACCTGAGGCTGGAGAGAAACGAGCCAGGTCACCAAGAGCAAACTGGGGCACTGCAAAAAGTATCTAAAAGGGAACAGAATTCCTTTCTGCTCCCACTTAACACCAGTGTTATTTCAGAGCAAGCCTGTTGAAATTAAGGGACTTATCCTGGCTTAACACCAATGTAACTGAGAGCAGAATCTGCCCCCCTGCTCTTGGCATGACAACTTTTTTGGCAGATTTGGCCACTAATGCTCTCAATGGGCTTTGAGCTTACATTTAATGACATTACATTTATTTTAATATTTTTTAAATAGCTAGTGTAAATTGATTCCACTACAGAAAAAAAATCCCTTTACCTACCAGCGTTCATTTGTATTTCAAATGGCCCATTACATTTTCACTAACAATCATTAGAGCCCAGTGAGCTTATTGAAGCTTGGTCTTGGACTGAAACTGTGAAAGCTGCCAGCTCTGAATTTTCTTCTTTTGCAGTGCTGAAAGTAGCACCAGGAAAAGGGCTTTTTTGTTATAGAACATGACTACCGCACCTGAAATACTGTTAAGCCGGGGTAAAGAAATATGTTGCACTATTTTTTTAGGTTCTCCAGTGGAAAATACAGGCATAGCACAGATCAGCTCTGATAAGCTGATCGATATATTAACGCTGAATCTTTCAAGATTCAGCCAGAGCCACTCACTGCAACTTAATTTCTAGTCAAAGAAGTCTAACAAGAAGTTGGTTCAAAACTTTGAGAAGCCATAAGCACAGAAAGCAATTCAAGCATGAAAAAGAATATAAAACCTTACAAGGATTTCCACTCATGCCTGGTGATAATCCTAAATGCAAGACGTGGGACGTAACTGTCACAGCTAGAAGAAGAACATGGGACCCTGACGTCTGTGTCAGCTGTTTCGGCAGTAGGAAGGAAAACCCCGATGGGAACTGCAGTTTTTGAAGAGCATTAATGCAGATATTTAACCTTCTACCATGCTTAGAAGCTTTGCTGCTGTGCTCAATCACAGTAATACAGTGACTGAGTAAAGTAACATATGGAAATACGTTTAACAGTCTGGATTGACCAGTAGTCTAGATGCATTTGGAATACTGGTTTGGTATAGCTAAATATCAAGTCATATACTAGGCACAACCATATAGGGCTGGAGAGTTTAGTCCAGGTACAACTCAGTGGTCTCTGAACCAGAAATGTTATGAACAAACACTTGAAGATACGAAGGTTTTTGCCTCATGCTCTTGGCTGACTTAATTCTGGCAACCCACATCAGTGCCCCTATCTAGAATCTCTTCTTTGCTGTCTGCTTCTTGTCTTCATTACCTACATGTGCATTTCCAGGGTGTCTAATTAGCCTCTGCTCTGCTTCTCTGCCTTCCCTTCATGCCTTATAAAACAGGAAAAAGACTGTTTTTTCCCCCCAAAGAATGCTTTCAATTTTCTTTGCATTGAACTTTTCCATTTACCTGTTTCTGGGGCAATTCAAGTTGTTTGGAGTCATATTACTCTTGTTTATACTTTTTTCCATTCAATTCATTTTGTGTCATATCACTCTTGCTTATATTTTCTTCTTGTGAGCCTCTTCCCATGCTATGCCATTGGCAGGTCTCATCCTTTTACATGACTTCTTCCAGGTCATTGATACTTCGAGTGAATAGTGCTGTCCTGACATTGATCTTGTTGTGCTCCAGTAGTCACTAAGAACAAACAATATTAGATTATAGCATTGATTTCATGGATCTCAATTTTTTCCCAATCATGTTCTTG
Source organism: Amazona ochrocephala (assembly GCA_039720435.1). Lineage (NCBI taxonomy): Eukaryota > Metazoa > Chordata > Aves > Psittaciformes > Psittacidae > Amazona > Amazona ochrocephala. Next base: position 2,410,886 of record CM077881.1, on the reverse strand, counting down.
TTAAACACCTTGTAAAATACATCATGTCACACTCTCATCTCTTCAGTTTCATGGCAAAATGAATCCAATGCAGACAACTGCCTCCATACTGGGAAAATTCATCCTTCCCAGTATCAAGGAGTTAGCAGTGTTTAATTCAGTTGTATGCTCCAGGGAAACTTAATGGCAGCATCCAGTACAGTATTTCAAATTACCATAATTTGCCAGCAACTGGACAAGCTGGCTACTGAAAATGGGTACCACAGTCTAATAAAAGCCTAATAAAACTTTCAAAGTCACTCTTGTGTTCTCGAGGGAGTATTACACAATCCCTGCCACTGCAGCAGGAGCCCATCTCCTTCCAGCTAATCTGCTGCGAAAGCAAGGTGCAGGCAGAAACTGGACATGCCTAAACAGCTCTTCATGTCCTCACTTTCTTTTGGATAAACTCTGGACTCCTTTGGTAGGCACAGAAGTCACTAATAATACTTTTCAAAGGAGCTGTACTGTGGTTCGTTGAGAAAGGAGGTGATGTGGCCACAAGGCTTAGGACGTATAAGACACACACACAGTCTCAGTAAGTGCTCTTCCTAATTATTTTATATATTAATGCACTGCCATCACTACTTGCCAGATCATCTTCTGTGTGGAGCATGGAGCTAAAAAGACATCAAACAAAGTTTGCTGCTTCCTTCAACGTAGAGTTTAGGGGGCTCTATTTTGCAAGGCAGTAGGAACTCTACATAAAAGTATAACAAAACAGAAACAGCAACCAAATGCCCATGCTGTTGATATCAGTGATATTTACAAATTAACTGCTTAAAAAAATGGTGCATTTCAAGGTATAGTGGTTACACTAAATAACAGTCTTATGTGTGTTTACTTGAACAGCTTCTCAGCCTGGTTTTGATGCCATTTAGCAGGGAAGCAATAGTTCTTACTAAAGTGGTGACAATGTTGTGAGTTTTAGTGCCTAAAAATCAAAACTAACATTCCCAATAGTAAAGTGTCCTTACTGGAAGATTCCACTGTTCTTGGGTATGAGATGGATTTCAACATTTTTGACGACTCTGAATAGATTTGATCACCAAAATATGTTCTCTCTTGATCCCACCCATACAGTCCAATATACTGAGGTGAACGGAGGTTGTGTGGGGATGCAGAGCTGCTTGCATAATCAGCCAAAGACTAGGGTGCAATAATTCTTGTCTCCCTTAATCTTATGTAAATTTGGAGTTCCTGTGTTTAAGTAAATGGTTGACTTAATATATTATAGTGTGAATAGACAAATTATGAGCATCTAACTCTTCCGCTATTTAAGCTTATGGTATCTTATGAAAAGCTGGTGTACAGAATTGTGAAATCAGGGCTGATTGTGTGTGTGTGGAAAATGCAGGAGCTTGTAGAGAAAAATACCTTCGTTATTCTTTCTCAATCTTCATAAGACAATAGCAAAATATTTTAAGAAGCGTTTCAGTGACATGATGGATGTAAACCATTTAAAGGTTTTATTGAGCTTTACTCTAGTGCAAATCTTAAAAATACTATAGAAATTATATCAAGATTTTCAGTAAGGTTCCATGCAGTATTATGAATAAATGTACAATTGATTTCATATTGGAAATAGATGCTAGGCAGATTTTGCATATCGGGCAGAGCAATGAAATTACGTTTATTGCTGTTTTGTTTTTTTTTCTTTTAAAAAAAGCACTTCAGCTCAGGTAATAATTGTACAGTCTATTATAATGATCCCAGGAGGTGCTTAACAGTACTGCAATTCTAAGTTTTTACACTTTTATTTTTCATTTGAAGAAAAACTTGTCACAATAAAAGTGATGCATTAACAGAACATCACTTCCTTCTTTTTTATTATGCATATTTAGATTATTTCCATGAAATTGCTTATCAAATCCCATAAGCCTTTAAAGATAACTGAACAGTTACCCATTTGTGTTAACTCTGGGATATTGTGCAAGAATTTGTGATGGGACAATGAGAAGGTAAAGTGCTCTCTGAGATTAACGTCTTCCTTTGCTTGCATCGAAGGGCCCGGTTTATAAAGATGTGTAAGGACCAGGTGATCAATGCCTCATGCAGCATTCAAGACAACTGGATTGTCACAACAAGAGCCAGATTCTCTGAAGGCCAGAAATTCCCTTTAGTTTGTCTCCACATCTTTATAGGTGTTTAAGTACTTCAAAAAATACGATTCTCTGTTTTTTAAGTGCTTTTTTTGTTTCAGCAAAGATACCCACCAAAATTATACCCCTTGGTTTAGGGGAAAGAAGATTTGATTTCACATACGACTTAGATTTTTCATCCTTAGAATCACAGAATCATTAAGGTTAGAAAAGATCTTTAAATTCACCAAGTCCAACCACTAACTCATCACTGCCAAGTCCAACACTAACTCATGTCCCTAAGCACCACGTCTACTAGTCTTCTAAATACCTATAGGGATAGTGACTCCACCACTTCCCTGAGCAGTCTGTTCCAAGCTTAACAGCATTGACACGTTACAAAGTAAATCTTCCCACACAATTTAGGATACTCTTACTACCTTTTCTCCAATCAAACAGGTAGGCACTTCCAGGTTTTGCCATGAGTTTTTTTTGCATAGGTTCATGTTTCTGCCATCACTGGCCCATCAGTCAGTTTATCACATCATGCTCATGGTGGCCCTGCAAAGGGAAACATCAGTGGGAACATCAAGTACTGATCCTTCAGACAAACTCGAGTGAGCCATGACTTTCCATGCTCAAGGGCATGGAAACCCATGTGCCTGGTGGCTAAACGAACCCAGGATGATACAGTGAGAATAAGGCTGTTGGGTGGTGTTGCAGACCCTAAAATTGAGCTCACTATTTCCTCCTGTTCCTTCTCTTGAACTGTTCTCAGGGACAGTGTATGGTGAGGTGGTCATAGACTGCAGGATGAAGATGAGCAGTGAAGCAGCGGCTCATGCCAGTCACAGCACATTGGGCAATGTTCAGGGCTGTCAGCTCTGCTGTGCCCAGCACTTCCAGAACGAGTGAGCAGGACAAGTCTACAAGCACACATTAAAGATTCAGAGGAAGGCACAATGCGGCTCATCTGCTATCGCAGTCATAGCACCAACTTTGAACATGCTTTGCCCCAAGTCTCTCTTGCGGCGCTGGACTGTGTGAGCGAGTGGTGCCAGCTGAACTCATGCAGTAAAGAAGAGTGATTATACATCCTGTATGTAATCATGGAACATATGTTAGAATGGCACATGAAATCTGGGCACACTTTGCCCATGTAGTAAAGACCAGGAAAATTATGAACAAGCTACAGAAGGAAAACAACTTGCCAAAATTTCCCAAACCAAGCAGGAGGTTCCAGCAAGCTGGAACTCCACACAGTATATTCTTGAGGGGGTTTTGGAACAGAAACCTGGATATGTCTATAGCATGTTGGCAATGCTCATGATATAAAGAGCAGATGTCCTCACCTCCACCCACATGATTATGGCTGCCAGTTTTTCTAATATCTTCTGCCTGATGAACTGTCCAGTTGCAGGAATTTCAGCTGAAAAATATAAATGGTATTTTGGAATTCGGGATGTTTTACTAGATGTTAACCTCCCAGAACTGCGCAATGAGGCAGAACCAGTCAAGGGAAAGAGTCAAAGTGGGCAAAGGCAAACCATGATTTGTCTTGGGGAGGAAATTTAGATAAATAGATATTTTTAGAAAGGAAACTTGTGAAAGCTTGTGATTGTTCACATTTATTACGGAGTTCAAAGAGTAGGAGGAGAAATACCTGCTTTGAGATAAAAGAAAAAGCAGCTTGAGAAGTATTAGGAGTAAAGGTAATTACAGTACAAGTTGTTTTCTAGATAGCAATAGTAGAACAAGAGTCCAGAGTGCAGAAAAGATGAGACTGATGAATAAATATTCTTTTTTTATAATGCAGAAAGAAGCTAATTTTAGTACAGTGGTCACAACTTCCATGTTGATAACAAATCAGGGCAACAGGAACAAGAGCTACTAATTAATGTTAGTTCCAGGTGAAATGTTGGCGTGGAAACCTTACTATTCAATTAACAAAGCCCTGATGGGGGGAGCTGCTCGGTGTGGTTATTTACTGCTCCATGACTTGGTAATCAGCGTTTGGTTATGAAGCCAGTCACTTAACAAACCCCACATTATCAGCTGGAATCAGGACTTACCATCATTTGGCAGGTTTCTTGGCTCGGTTCAATTTATCATGTGTATCCACAACCTGGAAGAAAGCATACAATTATCAGTGAGTAGGGTCCTGATGCACAAGGATAGAAAGCAAGTAGGAGGACAGGGAGCTGGAGGTAAGAACTGAAGGACACCTTTACCATCAAGGTGTAAAAGTAGCTGCCCATGGCTCCCAGCACGATACAGCCGATAGAAGGGGGGACATTGGGGTAACAGACAGGGTGGTTATATAGACCTCGTTATTTTACTTCATTACTGGACACACCTGGCTGTTTAGGGGTTGAACAAGCTGCACCACCTAAGGCTGTGGCTCAGGAGAAGAGGTTTCTGAGGGAAAAACAGGCTAATGATTAATGAACATATAGCTTATAGGAAAGGATTTCATGGTTCGGTTTATTTAGCTTATCAAAGGGAAGGTTAAGGATGACTTGACCATGGCCTATACACACCCACATGATGAAGTGAACCTTAATAATGGTAGTTTCATCTATCAGACAAAGATATAACAAGGTCAGTGGCTGGAAATAAATTCAGAAGAGTAATTAGGGTACATGTTTTTTAATGCTGAGAGTGATGAACTGACACAAACGTGCACTGGGAAGTGTGGCAAGTTCTCTAATTTTAAAGTATTTTTAAGAGGTGTTGCTTTTCTCAAAGACGTATCTTTCTAATTCAGGCTGCTAAGGGAAATTCAGTGCTGAGGCCGGACTATCCCATCACAGTCAGTCCTTCTGGCTTTGCAATTTATAAATCTGGTGGTGTGAAAAAGGACACACTGCCAGTAAACTAGTGTTCACAGCTCATACTACAAAAACAGTAACAGCTATTGTTTGTTACTAAAGAGTATTTATAAATATGAAATAAGGCTGCACCCTGGCAGATGTGCTGGCAGGAAACTCAGTGTTAGTGCTGCTCCCAGGGTCTTCCCTGCAGATGGAGCTGGAAACTTGGGGAGCCAAAAAGCATCCTCCCCTCACTCCCTCTGCATGCAGGGGCCAACCTCAGACATGGTTCCCCTCCTCCTACACAAAACTCCCCGCATCTTGGGTTAAAAAGAATTTTGCTATGGACCACTTAAAATGCCTTTCAATGCATCAAGCAGGACAAGTAGGTGGGTTGCCTGCTGCCGATAGCACAGAAAACTGTAGGGAAAGAAAGGTGACCTCATGTCCACGTTGCCTTTCACTCAACTGATGACTCCCCTGGTGTGATGCTGCTCTGGCTGAGGACATCAGAGTCCCCTGGGGAGGGTGGGTGAGGCAGCCAAAGTGGTGGGAGGGAGAAGGTGGCTATCATCACCTTGTTCCAGATGAGAACTGCAGATGAAGGCAAGTGCATCTTCCACCTTCTGAGCTAGCCTCTCCTCAAGCTACTCCAGAGCAGCCCTGATTTGAGCCCTGCATGGCCCCTCTGTAGCTGGGTAATTTCCCTTCACTTTAGTGGCTTGGCTTAATTAAACTTCAGTTATCACTTTCTGTCCTATAAAAGATTTATTCTTACTACTGGAATAAATAAAAAGATGGGGGCACTGGGAGCAAATGGGAATGGCAACAGGGAAGTTCCTTCTCAATTAAATTTCTTTGGTTAAATTTTGTGTTCTGTAAAACAAATCAAGCGGGGGGTCAGTTCTGGTTTGTAGCCACTGGATTTCCAAAACTTGAACTTATTATACTGTACAAAAGACAGACATGGACAGAAAGTTCTCATGAAAAAAAGGCTCCTGTTAAATCAAAGAACTAAGATTATGTGAGAATGAGATTTCTAAAAGCACAGCTATACAAGAAAGGAATCTGCAGCTGCTACGTCAAGTTTATCAAGGCACTCCAGCTCTCTTGCAGCGTATAACCTATGTAAATGGCACCAATAAAAATATTCCAATTTCCATCTATGTTTTGATTACCTTACAGTGAGTACAGAATATAATAAACTCCCAGTTCTATAATGAATTCAAATAAACAAACAACTACCCTAATCCCCAAGCAGGCCTTCCCTAAACAAAATTGAGAATAATTTGGGGATATAAACTCTCTTTGTGTTATTTGGAAATGCATGTTCCATTAGCATCATTTGGTTTTGCTGGTATTATATGTATGATATTGGTTCCTGCTGAATAGCTTAAAACAACAGTCAATTGGTAAGTAAGGGAGAGCGAGGGTTTATTTTCCCTGCAAAGGAAGGAAGCGATTTGCATTTTTATCCCATTAATTTCTTCCCTTAAAATAGGTAAAAAGAAAAAAAGGAAAGTTTCCTCATCAAAATGTTTTTGCCCAGTGGAGTTCTGGTAATAAAGAGTAAAAAATGCACGAGATAATTGTTAACACTTTGCAGAAGTGCCCCTGTAGTGCTCATCGGGAGCTCGCCTGCTTTGCTCCCGGGGAACTGGCTGGGGGCTCTGCTCTGCAGCTCACAAAGCACAGGAGCTGGCGATGCCGGGCTGGAGATACCTTCTCCTTCGCATCCATACATGTCCTGAGCGGCCTTTACAGATTACCCAGCGTTTAAGAGGACAAATCACAGCCGAGGAAGGTCTATTTACCTTGCATTAGGCACCGAAGGCCTGTAGGGGGAGATTTCTTATTACTCTTTAAAGTAAGTGAAGCAGGAGAAGGATTGTAATGCTTATGGGTATTATTTCTTGCTGGAGGTTTCCCTTCTTTAAAGGCTCCAGCCCTTAAATTAGATGAAAAGACCAGATGCTCCTGCAATATTAAATCTAAATAGATTTTGTATATATCTAGGGCTTAATACAAGGATGTAATATGAAGTTCTCATCTAAATTAGCAGATATAATTGTTTAGGTGTGAGGTGCTTGTGGTGATTTCCAGCCTTTAACCCATACAGGTTGCAGGGAAGGAGACCTGACACCCCTTCCAGCCCTTGAGCATTGGGATTGTGGTCCTTGAATCATGCTGGTGTGATTCAGCCCCTTAGAGAGAGGAGGTGAAAGGCAGGATTTCCCTGGGGGGGTACCCTCTTTTGCCACCCAGATGGTTTTGTGACATCTCAGGGTGGGTGCTGGCACTGCACAAAAGCCCCTGGGGCTGAATCTGCCTGAGGCTAAAGGAGAGATTAAAAGGATTTCAAGGACTGGGGAAAGAAAGTAGTCAAATACAACATTTTGCATGCTGGTCAGAATACCAGCCTAGGAGGGAGGCGGATGGAGGCAGCTGTATCACTGCTAGGCTCTGCCTGCTTTTACACCCCTTATGTAGAGCAGTACTGTTCTGGGGCCTTAGTGGGGTCCTACTCACCCAAGGCTGCCATGGCCACTAACCCAAGGATGCGCTGCCTCTTTGCATGAACCAGAACTGCCTGAGACTCTGTTGGTGCTGCCGTGGTGTTTCTTTCTGTTTTAAAGTCTGTTTTTATCTGTGCCACTTACAGAAACAGCCCTTGTCCTCCAAGGCACTTCTTTCTGCGGGTTAACCTGACAAAGGGGGTGTTTTTATAGCATATTACAGTCAGTTTTGGTTTAAAGTAACACTCAGTAGTAGAGATTGAGTATTTCACATTGGAAACCTGAGAAGAAAAGCACCGTAGATCAGGTCAGTTTTAATATATGAAGTGTACAGATTTCCTCTATTGTAGCAATAATTTGTATTTATCTACCTGTGGCTCAAAGCCCCGCATTTGCACACATTCATGTATAAGCTTAACCTCGCATGTATGACCAGCCCCCATATGCTAACCTCATTGTTAGCAGAAATCAGGAGCTAAAAACCCCAAACAGCCCTTTTAGCACATTTATCCATTACACATTCCCTGTCTCAGGTATTTGTCTACTGAGGGGGAGAGGCTGGAAATAAAACAGCATCTCAGAGAAATCTGCAATGTATTTTTTGAAGCAGTGAGGAGCAGCTTAGTTACACTGTCTGTACTTCATGGAACAAGAAGCCAAACACTGTAAGTGGAAAGGCAAACAATTGCTTTGCTCATGAGAACTTTCAAAATAACACCTTTCAAAGCAAGAAACTCTGCCTTTTAACCCACCAACTTCTGAAAGCATCACAGTGCCCCTGGCCAACCTGAACTTGTAAATTCAGGAAATCCTGAGTTTTTCAGCTTGATGGGAAGAAATATACAGAACTTTTAAAATGTGACCCTGCATAATGTAAAGGGATAGTGAATTGTTTAGATTTAAACACTTTATATATATATATATGTCTTCGTCTTGCAAGGATGCTCAGTACCTGGTCCTCATTACAGTTAATTGTCGCTGTCACCCCTGTGACACAGGGTGCTAGAAAGCACAAAGTCTGCCGAGGCCCCAGCAGCGTTGTGGTGACACTGGTGATTTTTTGCAGCTCTCAGCATAGGAGAAATGTATGGGTAAAGCTGTCTGTGAGTGTAGGGGCAGGCTGCTAAGCTGTCTCAGGGAACAGCATCCTCCAGGATGCTCAAGGCAAATTGCAGGACCTGGTAAATAAGATCTGTGCGGGTACAGCAAATAGTACAATCCTCCACCACCAGCATCACAGCATACAGCTATAAAACTTTGAACCTTGATCCTTCATACAGCTAAAAGGCTTTGGGGTAAGACTGATTCATTATACAGCTAGAAGGCTTTGTAGTAGGACAGATTCATCATAGAGCTACATGACTGCGAGGTAGGACTGATCCATTGTAGAGTCATAAGACTTTGTGGTAGGATGGATCCATCATACAGCTAGAAGACTTTGGAGTATGACTGATCCATCGTATAGCTACAAGACTGTGGTATAATGGACCCATTACACAGCTAGAAGGCATTGGGGTAGGACTGATTACACTAGAGCTACATTCTTGCACTAGGACTGGGGGGCACATGAAGAGGAGAGGGCAGTTTGGATCTTGCTTGGTGATCACAGGTAGGATCCCAAATAGATTCAGTGACTCTGCAAGGATCATGGGAACACCCAAGGGTTTTTCCTGCACTCGTGCAGTTAGTTCTTCTGATTAGAAAACATCCTGGAGTTTGTTTGCCTTGGTCTGAGCACTCAGGACTCCTCAGGACTCACCTTGCAGATGGAGAGGCGGGATCTCCTGGAGCGATTAGAGTGCTGCATCAATAGCAAGTGCATCGACCAAGTGGCTTCATCATCGCCATTGCAAGCTATTACTAAAAATTCTTTAAGCAGCCTGCTGTAAAATAGAGTATTCTGTCAATTAAGGGGCTATTCCTCCACATGCCAGCATGTCAAATAGCCATTGTCTGAGTTCAATAACCTTCTCTAATTAAGTATTTACTAGATTCCACTATTAAGCCACTATTAAGCATTTTAGAAACCATTATTTATTATGTATTAATCAATAGTCCTTTCAGACTATTGAATAAATAAATGAAGTTATTACAGCTACTTTTGTTTTAATACTGCTGAAAAATAGGACATTTACTCAAAGAAATACAGATAATATTAAAAGTCCTGTAAATCCATGTAAGAAATGCAGGCTGGGAACTAAACGTATGCATCAGCACCCAATGTTAATGCACGTATCCCAGCTTCTTCCTTTTTCCCTGTTGTCCCTTTCTTATAGTGGTAGAAACAAGCAGCAATTCTCAGTCCTGGTACTCAGAACGAAGTTAAGATTCCACTCCCTGCATCAGTTCTGATTCTCTTTCCCAATTTCTCTTTCAGCCCAGCACAGATCTGGGTGAATAATAATTTCATCTACATGAACATCACTTTGTTTGCCATTAATTTGATAAAGATTTCCCCACCATCGCAATGTGTGAATATGTTTACATAAGGAAACAGCAGTGAATCCAGCAGCCTAATCGGAATCCACAAAGGAACTCTGAAGTGCTTACAATCCTCTGCTCCCTTTTGGATTTCTCCCAATATCTTCACTTAATGATCACAACTCGAAAATGCTCACATTGGACCAAATGTCTTAGACTAATTATGTGTTAGTATCTGATAACATTTTGCCACAAAAATGTTTGTTTGAATGTATCTTATCAAAGCAATGTTTGTGCCCAGGATTAGCCACTGCTTGGCTAAAGATTTATGTAATCAGCTTATTTTAAGATTAATTCATGAAAAAAAATACAAATACCTATTACCACTTAATTTGTATAATAGATATTTACTATATTTTAACACTGCAATTAAAAATTAATATGGACTGCAAAACCATAAGGTCATGTAAACACTCCACTATTTATTTGGTAGTTCACTTATCTTTTATCCCAAGATGTGATTATGCAGCCCAGACCTTTCAGGTTTGCAGAATAGAGAAAGGTCACAAGTGGAATGAGATGAATATTCTCAACTCACTCCCGAGCAGACGTGTACACAGCAACGCACTGTCTCCGCTCATTCATCACTCTCCGGCTTGAGAGGTGGCAGAGGTTTCGGAGCATGGAAGTGGATTGATGGAGCCCAAGAGGTGAGCTGTCCCTTGGGTGGGAAGCTAAAGCTACTGAAAGAGCAGTCGGATAAAACCGTCTGTTGCCCCAGTCCTTTAGTTCAAGCTCTACTTTGTGAGCCGACAGTGCTTTTTATGTGTTTGATCGTCAGGGCTTGGACTTGACTATGAGGTTATAATGTCAGCAGCTTCAAAGTCTGCCGTATTAGTTTTCTTTATGCATATTTGAGTGATCCAAAAGTTCCTATTCAGATTATATCCTTAATTAGCTCTTCTTTCTCTTGCACATTTTTTGTTTGTCTGCCCATATTCAGTCTAGCAGTGTGCCTCAAACACTGGTGTATTATTGCAGGCATTGAAAAACAGATCTTCCTGGAAGCTGCCTTCCCAGTGTCCCTCTTCAAAGCATTACCACCAAGATGCAAACTCCCCAGGGGATCACCCTGCAAGGGGCAGGAAGATGGGAAGGGCTGAAAACCCTTCTCTCTTCAGTTTGGTCTGCTTCTAATACCCCCTAAAGCTAATGGTAAAACTGTTAACCAGGACCTTATCTGCACCCGATATTTGATACCCATCCAAAGAGCTGTACCCTTAAGGTCTGTGAAACAAGACTCAAAATCTCCCAGGAATAAATATGTTAGACAAGTTTTTGGTAGCTTTAGCACGCCTGTGGACTAACAATAACAAAAGACTGATTTTTCTTTCTATATTTCATCACTCTAGTTTCAGTCTGAGGTTAAATCTAGAAGGGCAAAGGCCTTTGAAATTAAACACAATTTGCAAATGAGTTTTTGGGGTTTGCTGATCTTCAAACAAATTTGGGTTTCAAGATTAATTTTAATTCAAACAAAAATATTTCCTCTGTGGAAGGCTTCCAAATATCAAGCCCAAGCTGATTTAAAACTGCAGTTACTTACCTGAATTTCTGAACTCAAGAATCTAAGTCCAGGCGAAAAACCCAAGGAATTCTTTCCTGCTGGCTTTATTAGCATTTCAGAAGGAGGTCCTAGGTCCTCTACAGACATAGCCCATATCATCATTTAATAATTCAGGCTTGGCTAGCAAAGCATAGACGTGTCATAGCTAAAAGTCCAGCAAAAGACACATCCATATGTTCAAGGTACATCTTCAAGGAAGGATTCCCAGAGTGTTCTTTTTTCAGAGACACAGGTCAGCTTTAAAGAGCTGCTCACAATTGTTACAGCCCTAGTAGCTGAATGAGCCATTAATAACATGACCAATGGTAACACCTAACGAGAAAGCTTGCAGGCCCTTGTTTATCAATTGGCTTATTTATAAAGCAAGTATCAATTACTTACCAATTGTTAGCATTGCGAGCTAATTAAACACACTTGCTGAGCTGATGCTACTGTCCCAGCAGCTGGGTAACAAGCAACATAGAATCATAGAATAGTTAGGGTTGGAAAGGACCTTAAGATCATCCAGTTCCAACCCCCCTGCCATGGGCAGGGACACCTCACACTAAACCATGTCACCTAAGGCTCTGTCCAACCCGGCCTTGGACACCACCAGTGGTGGAGTATTCACAACTTCCCTGGGCAGCCCATTCCAGTGCCTCACCCTCACTACCCTTACAGTACACAATTTCTTCCTCATATCCACTCTAGACTTCCCCTGTTTCAGTTTGAACCCGTTACCCCTTGTTCTATCACTACGTTCCTTAATGAAGAGTATTTTTCAAGTTTTAAAAATATTTATTTCCAAATAACATCTAGATTAAGTTGGTTTGAAAGACTTCAGTATTTATTTGTCAGCTGAGAAGCAATATTATTGCTCTGTATCTTTACTGGTCCATAGCTAACATCGCCCATAAGATCTGCTTTGGTTGGTAGCTCTTGGTGCATCCTTTCACAGCAGTAAAAACCTTCTGTTCTGCCAGATTGGACAAAGATAAAACCCTGTGAATGTTATATACACAACAGCAAACAAAACCAGTTCCTTGACACTGAGTATGGTAAAATACAATCACAGTTATTCTGGAAAGCTCTGACAGACTACCTGGAAACTTTGAACTGCTATATAAATCGTTAGATTGCAAAACATTTCTGAGGGAAAAACAAATTAAAAGGTCAAGTCTTTAACACACAAACATGCAAAACCCTCCACAATATTAATTATTTTCAGTGTAATGTAATACTAACCATTGCATATAGTTCTGTCACAGAAGAGGAAGAATTTAATTGTGTCAGTGTGATTGTCCTGGGAATTGGGGAGCCTGCCTCAGGTAGGAAGCTTGATTTCAGCCTGTGAACGCATTAGCAGCCTGTATTGAAAAGGCATTTCCATTCCTGGTGCCTGTGCCACTGAAAAGCAGAGGCATCTACCTTCTACAAGCACCTAAACAAAGAGGTGCTATCTTCTTTTGAGCAAGAACCAAAAATAAGCAACTTATAATTAACAAGTTAACTAAGAAATGCAGAAATAATGATTGATGACAAAACTTTAATGTTTCCTACCTTATAATTGCTTGGATACTGCAGCCTAATTTGGCGTCACACTGGCTGTCACCCCTGTACTCCTCACAGATGAGCTTTAGGACCTCCTCAGACCTATGGAAGCAAGAGGCAAAATTTTATGACCCATTCCATGATCAGCATACACTTGAGATGTGCCCATATTCAGTTGGGCTTTATTGTTGTTCTCCTTGTCCTTCAGTGAAGAAAAGTGGTCCCAAAGTGTAGTAGCTTTTGTTCACTTAGGGATTTTGTTTGGTTTAGTTTTGTTGTTTAGTTGAACTCTGGATAGCAAGCAAGAAATATTGGCTTGTCATTGATATTTTCCTTTAGATTTGTGCTGTTATAACATAAAATTATGAAAACAATGTAGCACTTTCAGGTTAATTTGTAGTTATATTTGCTGGCTTATTTCATTGCATTATTAAAACATTTAGTACCGTATGTGTCATTAATATTCCAAAAAGTAATTAGCATATTTAATCAAAAACAATTAGGAGCAAACATTGCTTCCCTTTTTAAGTGATAAAATATTTATGGCTGGAATAAACAAATGGAAAACCAAAAAGCACTTTGAGGTGTCGATTTCATGCACAGAAAACAAAACAAAAAAACCCACCCAAAAGCAAAAAGGAGAAGATGCCTTCAGCCTCCAGCCTGCCCTGGTGGGTTTCTGCCTTTTCTTCTTCTAGCAGATGTCAATCATCATGTTACCATTTTAAAACAATCCAGTTTTCTTGCTGTTTCCCCATATCATAGTAAAAGAAGATAGGAGAAGTAGGTAAAATTACGTAAATCCTACCTCGGAGCCAGCTTTGTGTAGACCTTTTCTGTGAGACACAACCATGATGGACAACAGTTTGAAGGCCTTAATACCAGGGGCAGACCTGAGGGACTGACAAGCTAAAAATGTGATTAACCCTGTTGGAGTCATGCTGCAAGATGTTCATTGTTTTATGCAAAATGGAAAGCAGAGGAAGTAAGGCAATACAAAAGAGACACCTCTCTCTCCACTGGGCTTTTACAGGCTTCATTTAAAGAAGTCACATGCCACTACATTGTGATAAATTTTGACATTTGTAAGTATTTGACCAGAACATCAAAATAAGATTAGCCACGTGGCTTCAATACCTTATGGCCATTTCCTTTTGCATTTCCTTTGCCTAACTGCATCCTTCAATGAGTTCTGTTGACACACCTTTTAATATTCAGGGGGACATCCCACCTATCAACTTATCCTTCTACAGCACCTTCCAAGTGGATGATAGTATTTTGATAACCATTTCACTGATCCTCTGTTCTCAGTTAGTTTTGTAATTCCTTAGAAGGACAAGCACTTTACCAAGTGTTTAGGAAAGAGTTTTGTGCCAAGGCACTAAGATCAACAGGGAATTTATGTGGAGTATGCTGGTTTTCTGGTCTATTCTTCTATATCGAAGAACAAGAAACTCAACAAAGAGACACAAATCCTTCATTTCTGCTTTGCAGGGAAATTGTTTGCAGTGATTTGAAGAGAAACCAACCCTCCAGTCTGGCCAGGGTGGATCGGATGCTAGAAATAGATGGAGTGAGCTGGAAAGCGGCTCCTGCACAGGTTTATAAATAGGCTGTGTTTCTCATCCTGAAACATTGCTCCACTTTGCCTGTTGTACTGTAAATTAGCACGCTCCTCTTTAAACACAGTCAAAAGAAACAAACTACATATGTAACATTGCTGCCTTGAACACGTGAGGGGAGGGAAAAAAAAAACCCAACTTATGAAATGCGGAAAACATTTGTTCAAGTCTCCAAGGAAAATGAAGTCAAACCAAACAAGCATATAATATAGATGTACGCCTCATGGGCAAAGTTACCTCTAAGCCCATATGTTTTAACAAATTAAGAGGTAAATAATTTGCTGAAGGTACAGTTCAGCCACGTCAGAACACCTCTGGAAATGAGATATCTTTGTGTTTCAAGTGGTGTTTCTTATCGAAAGATTTATTTATCTGCTTTTAGAGGAAAAAAATCCACCTTGTTTTGTCTCAAGGAATACTACTGTAAGTAACTATTAACCCTTCAGGGCCTCCACAAATGATGTGGTCATTTGAAGTCTAGCCTGCTTTGCTGCACTTGTATCTGCAAGCAGCTGAGAGAGATTGATAAAATTCAGGTTTTCAATAGGGTAAATCCACGGGGGACTTCCCTGGGAATGAAAAGAGACACAGAAAGGTTACTACATGTATCCTAGAGTCTGGTACATAATTCTACCATTAAAACTTTAATTTATGAAAAAACTGCTAGTGTGGTCCCCAAATGGTTAAATTCCACTCGAACTTTTCATTTTAGTTAGTCATGAATATATCTAACATACAGAGGCCATCAGCATCTTGCCACTAGAGACTATAAAGTCTACTTACATAGGGTTCCTGGGATTTTTCATGTTCTTATGGAAAATATCTCTGAAATCCCTGAGCTGAAAATTTTGATCTCATTTGTGGATGTGAGTGATGCTGAGAAAGGGTTGAAGAGTGAAGAGAACACTTTCCTCGCATAATTTCATTTGTCAGGAGAATCTTGCCGCTGACATTGGAAGAGTGATTTAATTGATTTTAATCATACACCTGAGATTGGGAAATTGAGCCTTCTGTCCTGAAAAATAATTCTAGGCTTCCATGAGAATGTCTAATTTGCAGCTAATAGTTTTTTTTTACTTGAAGTTTTGTTATGAAGTTTAGAAAATACAGATCAAAGGCTCACATATAGAGCTACTTATTGCAGCCAGAAATGTCAGCAAATCAGGGCCGTTGTGTTTCTGTGGTACTAAAATGCCCATCTGCCTGGCATGCAACAAGCGGCTGCTGTGATTTTGGACGGGCAGGAAAACAAAAGCTCTGACTAAAGAGCACATTATACCTTCAGAAAAGAGGTACTTTAATATGCTGAGTACAGCCTGAAAGACTCTGAGAACTGTGATACTTCACTGCTGTTCATGTTTAATCCTCGAATTTAGCCTGTCACTGAGTATAGTGTTTATAAATTGCTCATATATGCCAAGGAGAGCCTTGCTGTGCGCCTCAGTATGCTGCAGTGATTTATTCTAAATAAATAATTCCTTTTTTATCTCTCAGTTCAAAACAAACAGCGTTATTCAATTACAAACGTTAATGCTGAACACAAAAATGAAGCCTGAGAACTTTTTGGATTATGAAGAACCAGTGCGTCTTATAGGTATTTTTGCAGTAAAATCTCCATGAGCTTTATTACCTATATCAGTTCTTATTCAGAGGCGTTTGCAGACAGCATGAAGTTTCCCTTTCTCCAGTGCTTGAACAATAAGGAAACACCTATATTGCTCCACACAGTTAGTACTTTTTTGGGATGTAAAACTCAATAGTCACAATATTTTCTTTTCTGTAACAATCCTGAAAATTTGCACATTGGATTTGTATTCAGAGGATTTTCTATTCCAAAACTGTACTGACATTCATTGTAGCCATTCATTTTTCATTGCTCTTGTATGGAAACTAGAAAAAAATGGCATTATTCATTACATGGCCACTTCAAGGAGGTGAGAACTTGCAGGAGTAACTGGCGTAAGAAGTTTTGATGCAGGGATGAGTTTAATTCAAACTTGGTGCTGTTTTGGGGCTGAGCAAAGGCAAATGCCACTTTTCAGTTTGGCACCAAAGACCCAAAAGTCTTCCAATCTGTTTTAATCAGGTGCTGATCTTATATAATAGCTGTAATTTAAAATCTAATGTTTCTGATGAGGAATCAGAATTGTTGGGGCAAACTGGTCCTGGGTGATCTGAAGGTTTCAGACTTCTGTTTTCTGGATTTAGTGACATCTTCTCAAAACTCTGAAACCTTTGAGAATTTGCCATTTCCTTGCATTTTTGGCAGTGAAGACGCTAATGAAGGAGACACCATAAGGAGCTGATAAGCATGTGATTAGCGTTATTTCTGCAGCAGCAAAAATATTTATAATGAAGTCCCTGCACAAACAGAAATATCAGCTCCTGTTGAAGCAGGGACAGTTTACATTTTGGCACAGCTGCCAAAGCACAAGAATACCTTTTTTTCCTACGTAAGTGGGGATTTGTGGTCCCCTGGTCAGCTAGGATAAATTCAGATGAGCCCTGCTGATGCACTTTTAGCAGAGGTGCTGCTGCTTGCTGGAGCTTCAAGCTGCACTGTAGATGGTTTCTTGATTCTGCAAGTCACAGGAAACATGGAATAAGTCTCCAAACAAGCTGTTTAGTGGAGTGGCAGTCTTCATACTGGAGCAAAAAAAAAAGTAAAATAGAAAAGGGTAATGGCTTCAAGCTGAAAGAAGGGAGATTGAAATGAGCTCTTAGGAAGAAGTTCTGCCCTGTGAGGGTGCTGAGGCACTGGCACAGGGTGCCCAGAGAAGCTGTGGCTGCCCCATCCCTGGCAGTGTTCAAGGCCAGGTTGGACACAGGGGCTTGGAGCAAGCTGCTCCAGTGGAAGGTGTCCCTGCCAGTGGCAGGGAGTTGGAACTGGATGAAGCTTGCTTGGAGCAAGCTGCTCTAGTGGAAGGTGTCCCTGCCCATGGCAGGGGTTGGTACTGGATGAGCTTTTAGGTCCCTTCCAACCCAAGCCAGTCTACGATTCTATGCGTGAATCTTATTTTTACGTACTACAGCTGGGCACAGATCCATTATAGCCAAGTGTGAAAGTTTGCCGTGGCTAAAAACCCACTATTGATATAAATTATCAAAACAGATCAGTCTAAAGGGGCTGTGAATCCAAGTGACTGGTCCAGCATACTGTTTTCATCCTACTGTAACGTGTTCAGTAGGATACAACACATTATTCAGCCACCCTGGTATGTCCAGCCTGCTGAAGCAGTCTGGGGGAAGACACAAGATGAAGACTGGTCAAACGTCTGTCTCCTGTCTCATGAGTTGTTTTAAGCGTGTGCAGCACATGAATGCTTGCAGTCCTGTATTTCACAGCTACATTCAGCAAGCAGGCCTCAAATGCATGTCTAATAATTAGTTAATGTTTGTAAAGCAGTTTCAAGGTGACCAGTGCTGTGTAAGTCTTAAGTGTTGTTATCATTATATGAAATGGCATGGCTCATTGTACTCCTCTAGCTGTAGCAACCACAACAGTCTTGATGATGCCTGTTAATTTTGCTCACTCTTTTATCATTACCCTCCATTGGTGATTAAGTGTCATTTGTCTTATAATTTTAATGTTATCTTTAACACACATAATAAAGTTTACATAATTATAGCCTATTAATATAATTTGCATGGATGCTACTGGCAAGGCAAAGGAAATGTTTCATCACCCAGCATGCAATTTAGCTTATTTAACCATTTCCTTTTAATTTTCATCAATAGATCAGTGTGCCTTGTAAATGGAGATAACCTCAATAAATTCTCTTTTCAAGACTCTTATCTGTATTAAGTCTCTAAAGGTCTCAGTAGTAGGACTATGAAGTGCTGAAGGGGGAACATTGCTGAATGTCTGCTATGGGAAGTTTTAAAAATTCACACTTTCTTCAGACAAGCATGGGTCTTCCTAATGAAACCTGGGAACGAGGTGCTTTCACGAAAGCTTTGAAAGTGTGTGTGCGCTGTGCTTCATAGCGGAGCTATAACAAGACTTTAAATGAGTAAACAGTGTTTAGATTGAACATGAAAAGAGTCGGCATGAAAAGACAGGTTCAAAATATTACATGATGCTTTGCAAAAGTGTAAATGTGCCTGCCTTTATTTTTTTTCTCTTGGTAAATGGCAAGCGTTTACAACCCAACTAAAACAGTACCAAGAGAAATCCTGTGTTTGCTCTTTGGAAGATATTCAATAAATTATAGTGAGCTGCAAATGTCACTGGATTGGGAACTGTAAGAGCTTTACCTTTAAGTCTTTAAGTAAAGACTTGCAGCTGGTGCAGTGGCTAGGTAATCCCTAATGATAAGCTGCTTTTAATGTGGGGGTGAGGCAGTTTTCACACAGATATTACTGCATTAACCTTACTCTAGATACAGTGCAGGTGTGCACAATATTGTACTTTGCAGCCTTCCCTACTTTATTCTTCCAGTGTATCTGAAGCCTGCTTTAACAGATCCTCTTATACCATGGTGAAAAGATTGCAGTTCAAGCCTATTATCAACAAAAACCTGCCAAAAGGGCTACATTGTCAGACTTTATGATGGTACTAACTATTCCGTTGTTCTCTGGAGACCAAACTTAGACCATTAAATTCACTTCATTTGTGATTTCAGTGACCTGGACCGCAGGCATAGGTCTCTTGATGTAAAATGCTAGTACAAGAATCAATGGTACCATCTAGTTCTCCTTAAAGTATATCATAAAAGCATAATGGTACTCTTCTAAACAAAAGGTGACACCACTCTTGTGTAATACAATTATATGAGGATGGTGTTTTCAGCAGAGTTTATTTGATATTATGATGTGCAAAGACTTTACACATTGAAATAAACTGCGTAGCTGAGTTCACTCCATTATTTTCAATAGACTGACTATATTGTCTGCACTGGAATATAGATAATTTTCATACAGTGGGGAGCTATTTTCATATCCTCTCCATGAAATAGATGAGATTATAAACAGGCTGGGATTACTCAAAAACCAACACAAGCCATGTCTACAGACCCATTTAAGACAAAGGCTGCCTCCGAAATGGTCTCCTTTGATAGGGAGGCTCCCAGGACTTGCTCCGTTTATTTGACAGATGACAGCTATTTATAGTAAATGTGTAACATTTTTGAAAATTAAAATTTTACTAGTGGAATTTAGGGGTTATTTTCCACTCCAGGGACTAACATTTCTGTCAAAAGACCTTTCTGTTTCTACAGGCACCATATTCAGCATTAAACCTATTTGTAAACCAACCCGTTGCGATAGCTCATTGTCAAGCAGTGAACAGGCTTACAATTAATGCAATTGCTGCAACAAAATAAATGGAGAGTTACGACGGCTGCTGGTATGTTCACATTGCTGCTCAAGTGAGGAGATGTGACTTCCAACACAGACTTGATGTTGGGAGCTTTTTACAGCAAACCAGGGTTGAAAATAAACCTGCACCTTCCAACCAAAGGTGACGTGAAATGTGGTGGTTGCCTTTGCCAGTGGTTTGCAACCAACTCACAAAGCTCACAAACAACAAATCACAGTATTGCCCCAAAAAATTACAGGTCCGACTGTTCCCCCCCCCCCCTTTCTGAACTATTTTCCCATTTTGAATGTTGCATGGGGACCAACTCTGTTGAGTGTTGAGGGTGGCGTCTTGCTCGGTCATGCCTTTTGTGTTTTTTGCAGAAACTGGAAGACTTCAAGCAGATTTAGGCTGGATATTAGGAACAATTCCTTCCTCAAAGGATGCTGAGGCAATGGAATAGGCTGTCCAGGGCAGTACTGGAGTCACTGTCCCTGGAAATGTTCACACACCATGTATACGAGGCCCTCAGTTTCATGGGTTAGTGGTGGCCTTGACAGCGCTGGGGAAGGGTTGGACTGGATGATCTTAAAGGTCTTTTCCAACCCAGTTGATTCTGTGATTCTGTGTTATACAAAGTGTTACTGCCAGCTCCAAGAGGACATTGAGAGCAGTGCATGGAGGAGGACGTTAAGGGTAAAATACGATGCACAAATTCAGCATCATGCCAGAGGGCTGGAGGTGGGATGAACACATGCATGTGCTAAAGACACAGCAGTGATCAGGGACCTTGGCACCACCTTTGGCATTGCACTGCTCTGTGTAGATGCCTGCTGTGGTTTCTTCCCTGATGTGATGCAGCTCTGGGCTGGGATTTTCCCAAAAGGTCTGGCACTCATTTCCATTTTTCCAAAATGATAATAACATAAATATACGTTTAAAACCCAAAACTCACAATATGAAAGTATAATATGTCTTAACCTAAATAAAAATCTTTCAGATTCTCTGAGGGAAGAGACCAGTTTTACTGTGCCCAGGGATGAAATGGCTGGGGACTGCTGTCAGCACAGCACCTAAGCAGGCTGCACTGACAGACACTGAAGGGCAAGAGCCAGAACTAAGATGTTTCACAGTGCCACAAGAGCTGGGTATATATATCGAAGCACCTTGGCTCCTATAAGATTGTTACCTAAAGCATGTGAGGATCAGGAAGGGAATTATTCCAAATTAAACATTTAGCGGGCCACTTGCTGGAGGTGTTGACAGATCATCAGTGGTGTACTGCTTGTTCTCCCAGCATTAAGGCTATTGATACCCATAATGGTCCAAAGGCTTTGTACACTCCACCATCAGGGATGGTAGATTTGCTCCATTGACACTGGTATGTTTTCCACAGTCTGAGTTCATTGCTCCTGATTTATTATTCAAACACAAAGCTACAAAAATGCATTCACTCTGGAGAAGAGTTGTGGCTGCCCCATCCCTGTCGGTGTTCAAGGCCAGGTTGGACAGGGATTGGAGCAACCTGGTCAATGGAAGGTGTCCCTGCCTGTGGCAGGGGGCTGGAGCTGGGTGAGCTTTAAGGTCCCTTCCAACCTAAACCAGTCCAAGGTTCCATGATTCTACGATCTATGTGCCAAATGCTACTGTGATTAACACTGAAATGCATCTGTGGTCACTTCATGGGGAAAGGGAGTGATCCTGCTCTTTCTTAACAGGTTATTTTTTCTCTTTCTGCTCTTGTTCTCAAAGAAAACATATGTCTTGATGCTGGAATAAATTTCCTCATTATGAAAGCTGACAATTTTTTAGCCGTTCTTATTTTAACTTTCAAGACTTTTCCCTCCTTTTTGCCCTTGCAGAGCTTTCCTTGTGACCTCAGAAGCAATGAGTCATTAATGTGAGGTGTAGCAGAAGGCAGGAATGTTTGCTTGCCCGATGGGATGGATGTATCCATGAACAGTGATGAGCCTTTCAGGTGCATTGAATAGAGGAAACAGCAGAGATGAGAATAAAACAAGAGCAACTTCACACTAATTGTGTTCCTTCATTATACAGGACTTTGCCTTCTGCTAGTATTATCTTACACTGTGTTCAGAGGAAAGAGGGACTAAGGAAGCAAATAGGTCATCCCACAGGGTGCTAATGCTGCAGCCAAAGTCGAGCAAGACTAGTCTGTGTCTGACCATTAGTGCAGGTTGCTTTATGAATGGTTTTAATTAGTTATCTCAGGCAGAGCTGGGAACCCAAAGGGCAGGCTCTGTGCTTCTTCCCCCATTGGGTGTTTGCTGCTTCTTTTTTTTAATGCCTACTCTTGATGAACTAAAGTCTTGCAGCTGGACAAATGTTCTTAATTAAGCAGAGGCAGAAGCAGATATTCCATGGATATCAGGAGTTTCCTCAAACATGACATTGGAAGGACATTGAGTTGCAAAATGCAATTTCTCATGTCATCCAGTGTTCAATATTATACACATATGCCCCTTTTTCTTACATTCTAGATTCATCCATAGGCCTGAGCCTGTGATCTTTTTGCTTTCTAGGTTCTCTCTAAATCAATCTGACTATTCTATAAAAAAAAAAAAAGAAAACAAAATAGCAGTGGTTCCATCGTCTCTTTTTTTGGTGGTTGCCCAATGAAAGAAAGAAATAGGAATTTTTTCATCACAAAAATTGAGTATTTTTAAATAGAGAGTATAAACAAAACCTAAAAATCCCAGCACTTGGACCTGTGCCTCTTCATTTGATATCCTTTGTAATGAATACAAAAGACTACGGAACCTTATGTGGCCAGACCTCATTATGAATCAGAAATAGCAAAATATGGAAACAAATAGGTAGGGATTTTCTGTGCATATTTTGTGTATATGTATATATATGCATAAACATATATATGTGTATATATAAAATAATATGCATATTTATATATATATATGAATGGATTTTTTTTTGTTGTTTTGTTTTTTTTTTTTGTTTCATACACCTATTTTCTACAAGTGGAAAATTTTAATAATTTTAATAGGAAATTTCGTCTGTCAAGTTAGCAGGTTTGTTTGCTACCTGCCTTACTAATATGGGACAAAACAAACTGGACTGATCTGCTCCAGTATTCTTCAGAAGCTTAAAACCACAGACTTGAGCTTCCCATGTCCTTACATGCAAAGATTTATTTTCCAGCTGCTGTTCATCATAGTGGTAGGGGCTGCCTGTGACTTACTGGAGTCCACTTTGAATCTGGAGCAGCACGTGGCTTGTCCTTCCTCCCTTCATCCATGGACCAAAAAGAGCAGTTGTCTCCAGCTCCATCCCTTTCCCCATCAGCAAAACCCCTTCATGGGAGGTGTGATGGGACTGTGACCCCTACACCAGGCTACCTGTTGAGACTGCAAAATTGAGCTGAGAGGCATAACAAAAATCCCTCTGAATTGCTCGTGGTTTGAACACCGGTGTTTCTTTTGGGAAAGTTTATGCTTTAGGCAGAGCTTTTCTACAAGCTTTTACACCATACGTGTACACATTATACCTCCAAATTGCCTCCAAGCTAACAGTCTTTTAGGTGCATTAGCTACTTTACTACCAAAGGGGCAGCCAGATGAATACATATTTTTAAACAGCCAAAGCAAAAATCTTTCAGAACAGTCTTTTCTGCAAATCTTTGACTTAGTGCTCAAATCTGAAAACAAGCCCATCAGCAACAGCTCAAGTCCATCAAAATACCTTAGTGCCTTGATTGATAAATGCAGTGTGTTTACACTGTGACTACTGCATGCTATTTTCTGTCAGTGCTAATTTATCTGAAAGTCTTAACCGGTGTGTTATAAATTCAGTAGCATTTTATAATGAGGGCTGTTGAAATAAATCACTCCCTGAAAATAATATTCAAAGAAGTCAGTAAAGTCTTTTTGCCACACGGATTCTGGTGTATGGATAGCTGTGACACACAGACAGACAGACACATTAACCTCTTAGAAATCCAGGGAATCTAAGCCTTTTAAGTGTTGCCGCGTGCAATTCTTCCGTAGAAAGAGGCACATAGCATTAAAGCTCTCTATCACAAGTGGCTTTAATATTGAAAGCCTGCACTGTAGACAGACGGAGAAAGGTGGAGTGGGGGGAAGAAGGAGGAGAACAGACATCTATCCTGTATGTATTTATATTATTAGCCTCAGATTATTATTATTTTTACTGCAGGCTTCCGTTCTGTTTGCCAGTGAATCAGTTTTTGTCTCCAGCATTTCTCAGGGCACATGCGTGCCGACCTCAGTGGTACATAGGGCTCTATTAAGCCGCTGTTCAATAGTTTGGTGATATTCAGACAATATTGAAACATTCCCAAATGAACTTTGCAGGGAGACATTTTCATTCGCTGCCTCCCTCCTCATGCATATTAACAAATGGTATGCAAGGCCTCATTTAATTCACTGATTTTACATTCGGATCACTTTCTCTTTTACAGCTATTTTTACCGGGCTTCATTAATCTTTGTTGAATACAATGGCATACATCTTTAATGCGGCCGCTGTCAAGTCATATTTCAGCAAGAGCTGCAAACTGAATGACAGCAAGCAATATTAATAAATTTAACATAGACTATATCAATTTTTAACAGAATGAATGTGGAAAGCTAAATGTATTATTTTTCGTTTAAATCATAGGGTTTATCGCCGGTTAAGTAGCAGCGATTTCGGGAAACTTGTGACGTGCCGTACAAATAGATTTACATCTCATTAATAAGTAAATTAGGCAAATGCCTTTCAAGTTCAGACAAGTACATAAGTGTAATCTCCATATTAAAGGAGTAGTCTTTGATAAACCACTGAGGAATTGCAGCAGCCAACTATGTGACATGTTGCCAGTGCCTGAACTCTTCCACATTCCCACCTTTAATTACACTGGTTCATTACTAAAGAGATAAGTGTCTCTCCAGTTAAGATTCTATAAATGAGCAGCATGCGGGATCCTCCCAAATCATTTTTGCAGAAACCATGAAAAGGTGGTAACAGTTATGAAAAAACGAATTATCACCTGCTCTCTTTCTTCCTTCCCTGTAATAACATTAAAATATTAAGATGAATTCCTTTTAAATCTCAGGGAGAAATTGTCCATTAAGAGAAGCTATTTTGTTTAAGAAAGAAAGAAGCGTTAAAAAAAAAAAAAAAAGAAAAAAAAAAGAGAGAAAACTCTTCTGATTTTTTTTTAATTTCCCTTCATAAATCCCAACAGAGATAATTTGCTGTAAAATTTAAACCCAGTGAGAACTTGTCTGTCTGTGTTAAATAAAAAAGTTACGGTTGGTAGGAGACATGTTTTTGCAGTAGCTTTAGCGATTATAGGAAATTACATGCAAAGCCAGAGTTCTGATCCTAAGTTAATTTATAATTGGAAAAAACTTATTAATTAGCTATGTCATTCTAATTAAGAATTAGAGGAGTGTGCATTAGAAAGTCAGTCAATATCCAGCTGACAAAATTAAAATACCCCACAGAAGTCTGCAAGCTCCGGAGCTATGTCCACCGGTTCCCCTGTCATCTTTCTAAGGAATTTCATGATGCCTAACAAAAATTAGCCCCTTAAATACGCATTTTGGAGGAAATAAATAGGGAATTTTGTCCTGCTGGAAAAGAAACCCTGAAAATGAGCTGGCAGAGGTGATTTCCAGGGTGCTGTTTGCACTTTTCAGGGTAATCCTGGGATGCAGCTTGTGTCTGGAGGGCCCTGTCGTCCTGCACCCAGAGAGTGCCTCATACGCAGCAGCACCCATCTGTTCGTGCTTTCCAATACCCAGACAATTGATCCTCCTGCAAAAATCACCCAAAATATTTGTGGATAAAGACAAAGGAACTAACTCTGAGGATCTGTGGAGATTGCATGGGGAAAGACTACAGATTTTGCCCACAGAGTTATGTAGAAACACTGTGCAACGACGTGTACATTTGCCTACACATATATATTTCCCATTCCACCAGCTTCAGTCCTCTTGGTACGTTCCCCCTTTAGGCCCTTTTTCTGAGATGTTTATAATTCATTCTTTAAGAAACACCCCATGTGTAAATATTTTTTCTTAATGTTTTTTTCTCTCCAGTGTACTTGAATTTTAAAGAGTGCTTTAATATGAAATTAGATAGTTTTGACCCTTTTGTAATTAAAATTAACATACACGTTACTGATACGGGCTTCATAGGTCTAAAATATACTTTTGTTTAGACAAATATTGGAAGAGAGGCAAACAGACTCTACCACATATGAAACACAGCCCGGATGAAAATAAAATCAGTTCTAAGCATTAAGAATTGAAAACGCTGGAAGTACAAAACGAGAAGTAAAACTGTAAAAGCAGAAGTTTCAGATAATTACACCATCCAAAAATAAAATAAAATAAAATGAAATGAAATACAATTATCAAAACAGTCTGATCTAAACCTTTCAGATTTGTAGGGAACATTTTCCATCTTGTGCTTTTGCTTTCAGAGTAAGGGAAAAAAGGCTGGAGTGCTCAGTGATGGAATTCAGTTTACTTATTTGAATAGCAAAAGATGACCCACTCCTAATGATATAAAAAATCTTTTGCATTAGCAAATTTCTGTTCTGTATTTGTTTTCCTAGCACAAAACAATATTCACTTAATATGCTACTAGTATCTTATCAAGTTAATGATCTGTTGTATGTATAGAGTAAGCTTGTTACTCGTTTTAAATTAGATACAAAAGCACCACTGTATGGAAATTTGAATACTTGGGATTTTTATGAAATTATAAGACTTTCATGCTTTAACAGTCTATAGGCAGCCTTAGTAAAACAGCAATAGTTAGCTTTGCTAATGTGACATTACAAACACAGATTCTGCTTAGCCTGATTGAATGGATCTCAAAATCAAATTGTAAGGAGCCTCTCTTCATTTTTGGGTCCTTGAGCTCCAAATTTAAAATTACTTTATGAAATATTGATTAACTTGGATTTTGAAGCAGCTGATATAGGGTAGCCCTCCTCTGAATGAGCCACCTCTTGCAGACTTCACTGGGTGTCCAAGTAGACTAATGCCCACCACTTGCGACATTCGCTCCCAAGGCATCTATTTGCATATTTTCAGGGAAAAATATTCCTCAGGCAAAGTGTTTAAGCTTATGGGAAAAGGTAAATATGAGTAGAGTTAAAACCTACGGTCATTTAGCATCCTTTAGCAGGTCTATACCTAATACTGGCACTTGCTGCAGTTCTGAGAGCAGCACCACCTAATTAATGGTAGTCTAGAGGCTAAAGACATCATATTCCTTATAAGTTTGGACCTAGAAGACAGGTGCACTAAATATGGTGTTATGCCCCTCAGAAGGATTCTCCTTTGAGCAATTTGTTTACTTTATCCTAGTCAAAAAGCGTGCGATATATCCAATTTCCAGAAGCGTTTCCGCTTTGCATGCTTGGAGCATAAGTCAGGAATAAAGGATCCTTCTGGCTTCCCTAGGACCTCATGTGATCCCAGGAAGGTGAGACCCTTGGATCTTTGCTGGTGATTTTACTGAAGAGGGCTTGGGTCTACACCAGCCAAAAGCAGCAGCGCTCAACCAGCATGATCTTCATGCATTTCTCCAGACCCTTTAATAAGAAAGTCCTTACCTTTGCGTCCAAAATCCATACCAAACCAATATCGTCTTCACATATTCATATTTTTGCCATTGACTTGCTGTTTGTGTCTGAGTTCAGCAAAACTCAGACTGATTTTCCCCTCTAGCCTCCTTCTGATATGACCCCACATGCCTGTAAAGGGGCCTCCTTCCTGCAAGACCCCATCACCCTGGGGCAAGACTTTAAGCCCATTTGCTTACCCTAGCTGAGATATTTTGGGCTGAATTCACGAGGTGTTGCAGATTTCTCCTGCACATCAGGAGTGCAAGCAGCAGGGACGGTTGTGAAACTGTCAAGACAGTGATGTGTGATGTCCTGAGCTCGAGGGGCATGGTTTCCACCTTATTTTGGAGCACTCCAGAGGGCCATTTCTCAGACTGGAGTGGCACACATGATATATCTGCACTGGCAGTGGCATGCTTTGGGTCTCCCCATCCTCTGTTTTGGTATGTGGGTAAAGGGAAGCCACTGCCTGGCATCACCCACCGGGGACATGGAGAGACGATGCTGGTCTGGACAGGAGGAAAGGTCTGTGAATGATCATGTTTGTAATCATCTCAGGGAAAAAAGATCCCCTCATCTCCTTTTTCATCATTTACAGATGCTTTATGCACAGTTTCAAAAGACTGCCTAGGGATTACTCCATCTTCTCTTTAGCCAAGCTGAAGTTTAGATGTGCAGATATTTGAGAGAGGAAAAAATGGAGAAAACACTGAGTTTTTTTTATGAGTGACTATCCAAGAGCTGGTGTAAGTTTCTGTGTTTGTTGAAGAAGTTTTCCTCTTAAAACATCACTGTAAATGGACGTACAGGTTGTGCTGCAAGCACTGAATATCCCTTGTTGCTTCCTGGTGCTGCAGTTCAGGCGTGTTTGTATTGTCCCTCAAGGATCACTGGAAGCAGGACTCACCAGCACCAATTAATTACACCCTTTCATTACACAGATGAATTAGGCTGCCCCAATCAATAGCCTTAATGAAATGCCATTTACTCAAAAGCCACTCCTTAAACAAAGCGTGATAGTGATGCTTGGCCAGGCTCCTGCTGCTGGGACATGCCAAGGGGCTGAACTTGGTGTGTGTCTCCATTGGTGGTCCTGGAGCCGCAGCTTGGCCAGTGCCATGGTGGGAACAGACAGAGCATCATCGAATGGGCAGAGCATGGCAGGACAATCAGAGCATCACTGGGTGAGAACATCACTGTGCCACTGTCGCCATGATGCTGCAAAAGAGCAAACTTTGGCTGTGCTTCCTTTTCAAAATGCAACTATGTAAAGGTCACAGAGGAGGAGATGAAACTAGGAGTTGTAATAAGGAAGGAGAAATAAAAAATAATGACAGAAATAAATTGTCATAAGAGGGGATACAGTTATGATTTATTGTGATATTCTACAAATTTGGAGGTGATTAAAAGCCACCTAAAATTCACATTAACAAGTCACATAAAAATGGAATTAAACTAGTGGGCATAATGTGGCAGGGTATAAAGAAAAATCATGACAGAAATAAATTGACAGAAGAATGATACTATTCAAGTTTTACTCTGTCGCGTCACACTGACAGGAGACTAGTATTTTAATTTCAGAGTTGTGGTTGAGTTTTTGGAGTTCATTAAAGGCCCACATTAAGAATCTCATAAAAGTGAGAAGAAATTAGTGACCATAATGTGGCAGAGGAAATAAAGAAACAATAATGACAGAAATAAATTGACAGAAGAATGATACACTTAATGTTTCACTCTGACACCCTCTATTAATAGGCCGCTGCAAGCTGGAGCAAATGTCATTCATATTTTAGCCAAAGTATACCACTAATTAGGCTGGCTTTCTGCACTGGAATTAAATTTGAGATCCCTCACCTTTAGAGTGGGATCATTTGAATTCGAAAGAAAAGAGCTGGTGACAGAAAAAAAAACTTTCTGCTCGGGCTCTTCTAATGAGATAAAATTCCCCCTTCTCCCCATTTCCTAGCTATAATTGCTGATTATGTTGTTACACAGGAGCGGCTCTCCGCTCTCTCCTCCCCATCATTATGATTTAGTCTGGCATATCGGGGTGCTTCAAACACGGACTGAAGTGGTTTGAGTCTAATTTAGCACTCATTTAGGCCGCAGGTACCGACGAAGGTAAACACCGCATTGTTATAATTAATTACCCCTTAGGCCTAGCCAGGCCAGCTCTGTTTCAGCTGACCCTTATAATAATAAGGCTTAGGGGCATATTGTATTTCTTTTGACAGATTAATTAGAAATTCAGCCGTGGAGGTACAAAGCAACTCTGTCATGAATATTTAAATGGACTGACACAAAAAATCATGAAAGGGCTGCTGAACTACATGACAGACAGGGGATATTAGCCAAGTGATTCTAATCAATAATCTCTTGATCTCTTACATATTAATACACTGCCTGCTGTTATTAAGCTCCATAATAAGGAAGGGGAGAGAAAGTTAGTGTAGCTCTGCTGTAGGGCTCGCCGGGCCCCCAGTGTATACACTAACTGACGGAGAAAATGCACAGAGGAGCCGAGCCTCAGCCTCTTCAATCTCATCCAATCTTAAGGAATGGCAGCTCTGAGCATCGCTGGCCGGATAATTATTGGCCCTGACAAGGTGAAGGCGTTTGCAGGCAAATGAGATGGGAAGTAGGATAAGTCCCCAGACCACCCAGCGCAGGGCACACTCAAAACCAACCGCGCGCTACCGTTCGGGCTTGTATTTGCTTTAGCAGGGGAAATATGGGAATCACAGAGCTTTTGAGTCATGTTGAAGGGTCAGTGACAGTCGAACACCGGGAGCTTGCTGTTACTGTTGTTAATGTTAACTTTAACACCAAGTCAACTGGATTTACCCCCGGTCCCTTTGCTCATCTCCTATAACATCAAGGCCACCGAGTGAATTAAGCAGCATAGTAGAGCTGAATATCATCTAAATTCATTACAGCCAGTTCCTCTTGTAAATGGGAGAGGAAGCTATATGCGTTGCTCTGGAAATGTGCCGCTGCCACATCACCAAAGACTTTCTTTGTGCTGCACAGGCTTGGGGTTGGGTAGAGAGATAGCGGCAGCAATGCACCGGTGCTGGATAAAGGGGGTTAGTGTAATGAGAACTATAAGTATTCAAAGGGCTAATATGTTCTGTTATCTCCAAAAAATGATCCCTACAATGTGCTCCTCGTGTGGTGTGAGAGAAAGGGCTCAGCTGGAAAGGGAACTGGACCAGCTCCAGTATCTGGCTAAGCAACTTATGAAAAAAACCCCAGATTAAATGACAGGAGCAGGGAGTGATTATTAACATATTTAAATCGCATGCACACAATGTTCAGATGGGATTATAGGGACGATGTCAGCCTTTTAAAAAAGGACTCAACAGCCAAAATATTAGATAATATATATTTATTTTTTTCTCTTCTTTTTGTTTTGTTTTGATTGAAAGTGAGTCCCAAGGCTGTTCCTCACTGACAATCCCCTGCATTCCGCTATCCACATACTGCTGGTGCCACAGCCTGGGTGAAGCCAGGAGGAGACAATTTGGCCTTCAGAGCTGGATTTGCCTCATCACAGAAAGCCCCACAAAGGTTGCAGGACTTACAGTGAAATTGCCTAATTGATGAGGCAGCTTGAGAGGAGAGTATCTTTATACAGAGGACCTATCTGATGCAACCTGATTCCTGTGGCTTTAGTGTCCCACTTCTAACAAGTCCAGACCAGAGCTGATAGTGACATTACAAGCCTCTAAACTCATCCTGTACTTCTATCCTTATTTTGTTCTGGTTAAATGTCTCTGAGCTATGTACAAGAAAAGAAAACAGACTGAAGGACAAAAACAGTGGGAGAAACTTAATAAGCAACCCTATGAGGTCTAAAATTCCATTGCCACCAGGAGAAGACCTTGGCAAGCTGTGAAACCACTCCTGATGGGGTGGGAACCCTCCTGGAATTGGTGGCAGCCCTGAGAGTGATCTCTGGCTCTCACTGCTGTTTGCCTCTCCTGCAGGTGTTGCAAAAGAGACCAAAAATATTTGCCTGGCGACAGGGCTCAGGTTCAGGGTAGAAGGGGATGATGCCCAGCTGCCTAGCTTGCTGTGATGAGATGTTATGTCATGTTGTGATTGCACATTGAATAGTTTCCTAAACTCTGTTTCAAAAATGATGCATTTATGGGCACAGTGCCATTGTATTGTGTGTAAAGAAAGCCCTGTCCCATTTACAGGCCTCATCTGGTGAAGGCTTTGCTGCTCCAAGTGAACCCAGTAAATGCATTGGGTTTTGCAGGGGCCCTGTTAAAAATATGTAAATCTTAAAAGTGCATTTACACTCAAAACCCCTGTATCCTGAATTTATCAACACTTATATTTGCAGGTCACACTTTACTTGCACTCATAAGTTTAAGTCTAACCCTTCTCATTACTTCAATGCTGCTTTCAAACCTCTAATGCATATTTAAGTGGTAGTATTAAAAAACAGTGTGTCAACTGCCATTGATGTGCGATGTAGGGCACTGACCCTTTGAAGGCATTATCATGTCATTGGATCCATTAAATGTAGCCATTTCTGTTGCTCTTAATTGGGTTGTGCAGTGTGGAGCAGTTGCAAGCGGTTCCAGTTTATGCCATGAATTATAATAACAATAATATAGGGTCATGAGGCAGAGATCTGTATGGGTACCAAATGCCTGTCCTCAGTGATTGCTGAGGGTATCATGTCTATTCACTGTGTCACCTCTCCTCTTTAAAAGTAATAGGGGTTTAATTTATGAGATCAAAATCAGCTTGTGGTCACTACTCTGCCTATGCCTGCTAATTAAACAGAGTGTCTTCTTCCAAAGCTGTTAATGGGCTGGATTTGCCCACGAAATAACGTGCTGTTCCCTAAGAATCAACTTCTCTAAGTATCTGGCCCTAAAAAAGAAACCTGATACATCCTATCTGCTTTCCCTAGGAAGCTGCAACTTCTCTTTCCTTTTTTTTTTTTTCCCTGTTTTTTTTTTTTCCTTTTAAAAAATTGGATGTCAGAATTCATCTGGACTAAGGCCAAGGTATTTTATGGCAAGTTTCGGCAGCTGAAAATATTTGCATCTAATTTATAAAGTTTGGGGAATTGATGTAAATACGAGACAGAGCGACGGTGGCACTGCCTGCCATGCTGTTACAATTAGAGGCTGGCCCACATCAAGTGCCTGGCATGGAAGTGGGCTGAACTTTGGATCTGGTGTTGCATTTCCAGGGGCCAAATCAAAGCTCAGGGCCCAGACACTTTTGAAACACGGAGATTTTTGGAGCCAGCTCAAAACTTTATAGCCAGGACCCATTTCCAATAATTAGCACTGTTGTCTTTAAATATCAATGGAAGTCATGATGGTTTATCATTTTCAGCTGGACATGCATGAGTACCCTTCTAGCTGGTCTGGTGCTCCCAAAGAACAGATAATTAAGAACAAGGAAAACAAACTCCAAGCAAATGCCAAATTGAACATCCAAATGCAAAATGTGCAGCAATTGCAATAGTAACAGCGGTGATGACAGCAACAATCATTTCTAGCCTCACAGTTTTGTGTATAAAAATGTTAGTAAAAGGTGCAGAGCTGGAAACAAATAACTTTACTTCAGCCCTTTTATTGCAAAAACATAATAAAGTGCAAGCCAAGAAGTAAATTCATTGCGAGTCATATTAAAGGTTTTGGACTGAAGTGAAGCTGTTACAAACTACATCTGTAAAAATTGTGTAATTATTATGGGTGGGTAAAATCTGGCAAGAGTTATTTTCTTAAGTAAAACGTAAAAGAGAACAGATGTGCTGTAACTGACACATTTATTTTTTGCCAGTTTCCCTAATTCT
This sequence comes from Amazona ochrocephala, assembly GCA_039720435.1. Taxonomy (NCBI): domain Eukaryota; kingdom Metazoa; phylum Chordata; class Aves; order Psittaciformes; family Psittacidae; genus Amazona; species Amazona ochrocephala. The sequence goes on along the minus strand of CM077881.1, from coordinate 2,377,506 downwards.
GTACAAAAAGTTGATCTCATTTATCATATTATTCAATGGATTTCAAATTAGCAAGGCAATGGTGACTTTTTTCACTGCCTCAATTTGAATGCCTGGGAAAAGAAGGGGGGTGGGGAAGGTTGTCTCACAGAAAGAAAATTAATTTGTTTTATTGGGCACTGAAAACCCAAGTCTTTTGTCAAACAGAGAAGAAAACATATATTTGGAGGGAGAGCTAGGTCACTAGTTAAATGTCAAGGTCTGCTAAAATCAAAAGGTAGGAGGGGTGGGTGACAATGAAATCTAAGTAGAAAACCATAAATGTAAAGAAACACCACTATTTCTGGGCTGGGGTGGAATGAGAAAAATGGCCCAAAACAAAGATAGGCAGCCTGGGTCTGGAAGTAATTACGGCCAAGTGAAGACAACTGAATTCCATATTACTTTGGTGGATGTCTGTAAAGGCAGTTTGGGGAGGTATTTTGGTAAGGTTTACTTTTTGGAGCTTAGCAACATAAATTTGTTGTCACTGAACTATTAAATAAAATAGACACATGTTGGCAAAGAGTGCACAGCCGAGGGATGGAACTGATTAAGGGACAGCCTATGAAAGAATAGCTTAAATGGGCCCACGGCAGGATTTTAATATCCCATGACAACACTCAATTGTCAAATTCTGCCGGAGTGTCCAGGATGCTACTAAAATTAAGCCAGAAATTCCTAGATTTATTCTATTTTTCTTTTTTTTTTTTTTTACAGCAGCGAACAGGAAATGCCAGTAAGCTGTGAGAATCTGAGCAAGAAACAAGAAACTGGGAAGAAAAGAGGATGGTCTAAAATTTTATGAGATTTCTGCCATAAAATCTATAACAAATGTCTTTCACCTACACACGATAAAGAGGCAATGTGGGATTTTAATTGGACTTTTGGCTTTTCTTCATTTGATTTAAACCTAGGTAGAATTTCAAACAATAACACTGGAACACCTGGTTAACACGTTAGATGATATGTATAGTTGTAAATTGTGGTTTTAATAGGTGCTCACTGGGGGATTGCAAAGGGTCCCATTGTTCGGCTTGGAGATATTAAAAAAAGTTCATGAACTACTGGGATTTAAAACCCACTCACATGATTTTAATATTACTCCAGTAATGTAATTTGATAATTTGACCAAAGTTGTGGCCAATTTGTGGACAGAGAATCTAATGGTCACATTACGTGATTAAAGTGCCTTGATACAGGGCTAAGCATAACGCCCGTTCTAATTTATTGCAATGGGGCAAGCTGGAGAACAGCAACAGTTACTGAAATCTGATAATCATCATATTACATGGCATAATCAAAGAAACACACAGGGGAAGTCTGTGTCCAAGAACAAACACAACCCACAAATACTCTACGTGTTTCTCTGCTGTGAGAACAACCCAGAGTAAACCTTTCTGGCAAGTAAGCTTCTTCTTCCTTTCCAGTTCAAGAACAAGGACTCACAAGGCTTAAAAGAGACCAGACACTTGAAATGATTTTTCTAAGAGGTTTTTAAGAAACTTAGGTCTATTTGGGCTGTCTGAGTTTGCCTTCTGACTTTAGGCCTCCTGCAAAGTCAATGGAGAGATGAGGAGTGCCAAACTGAAAGGGTCATTAACAGATCTAGTTTGGATCAGGGGTGCATATTTGGAGGAAATCATGCAGTCATTTCCACTTACTGAATTGTGTTTCAAATTGCAGGGAGCTGTTGGAAAGCATGAGCTTCAGACAATTCAACCTGAAAAAGCCCCTGGGACCTCACCAGATGACCGATCCTATAGTTCTACCCTCCCCCAAAAGTGGACCAGATCAGGTTGGTGTCAAACATAGGAAGATATCAACTAGTTGACTGCCAGATAGATAAAATAAAACATGGATGATGGGCTGAGCACCATGGTTGGTACTGTGCCTCCTGGCCAGGGCCAAGTGTGGGGTTGTGGCACTCATCTGGGACAGTTCTGTTGGACATTGTTGCCCATGGCTTGGTGTAGCGATGGAGCCAACTCACTGTATGACCCTCAGTGACACTCAGCTCCGTATACTTCAGGCCTGGGCCAGCCCCAAAGTGCTGCAGCATGTGGCTGAGGGCACCCAATGAAACTCAGCCCCATGCCTGGTGAGAGGAACCACTGGCAGTGGCAATGGCAAGGGTGCTCCATTACCAGTGCAGCCCCAGAGCAGGCAATGAGAGGATGGGGTTCTCAGCATTGTCTTCCCCATTCTGGGAAGCCTCTCCTACTCCAGAGCAGATCAGCCCTTGACCTTGCCCCTGCTCCCAGTTTAAACACCAAAGTTAGCAAGCTGAATTCAGACTGTGAGTATCTCCCCCTCACTTCTAGAGTTCATGTTGAAAAGACCTTGGTGATACAGCTTCAAAATTTCACAGCTTGTCTGTTTTCCTGGAGTAGTTTGTCCTTCCATGCACAGTAGCAAAGTTTTTCTCTGCTTTTCACTTGCCTGATTGTCAGTTCACATGCTTCCAACTCCAGCTCCCTACCCCATTCCCTTTATTGCATCTGCTTTAGTTTAACTAGATATCTGTCCTTAGTTTCTACTCATCTTTGTTGAGTTTCTTGAGCAAGTTAGAGTAATAACTCAAACCCAAAAACTTTTCCCACGTCTCCTTTTCTCTTTACACTCCTGCTGTAATCATACACCTTGCTTTCCTCCTCCTTTTTCCAACTTAGAAATCTCTCATAGATAACAAGACCTCCCCTAGGCCCTGATTCAGCACAGCACTTAAGCATGTGCTTAACTTTAAATACCTTTGTAAAAGCTTTTGCTGAATCAGGATCTTAGCATTTCTCCTCATCTAACTGCTGTTCTCCCATGGTTATTTCAGTATTTGCTTACAGGAAAATCTGAGCATAGAGTTCATGGGTGTTGTCAGCAGTTTTTTTGCCCCATCCAGCTGAAGTATTTAGATGCACTCAGCATAAGAGTGAGTCAAACGGCATGCAGCAGGTAATCCGATGCCCATCGCACTCAATCCTGTGATTTTTATCCACAGAAATAGTTTTGAATACTGCTACTGTTGGGTCAGTTCCACCAATGACTTGTAGTGGCAAGGATGAGAAGCCTCCTGGGCATCTAAAAATGTGTAGTGTTTCATCTCAATTTCCACTAAGAGACTGATATACAAATAGCAGCTGTAATCAACTGCATGATTTTTACAGATTAAGTCCAAATGGCTGAGAGATTGTTGTGCAGCCATATGTACTTTTTCCCTAATAGCTGCTAAGTACACTTATTTTTAAAGAAGAGGTTATTGTCCTTAATAAACTGTTGATAAATCAATGTTTAATTCCCTTTGCCAGGAGGCAGCGGGGTAATGAGTCTGCAATTCATTTTAAAAGATACCATGGAGTAGGGCAAACACGGCTGTAATTATTCATTGCAGCCAGAATCAGCTGTAGTCCATATCAACCCTGACAATCCCTTCAGTTTGAATATTTTTTGTGATACTCTGTTTGTATACTTCAAATTTTACCTTCAAACTGCAGCTACCTATTAAGTTTTAGAGCTGCAAGGTGTGTTGCTGTTGTAGTTAGATTTGAGGCTTCCTCCCTCCTTCTTGCGAGCATGAGGAGGTCTGATCCTGAGAGAAGGGCTTCCTGGCGCTTTTCCTGATGGCTGGTGGTGCATTCAGAAGCCAAAATTGTAAGAAAAATAATACAATGAAATGCAGATGGAAAGACATGACACTTGGCCAGGTTGGACTCCCATGGTCATTACCAACTGCACCACGTGATACACAGGGGATGCAAAATTCAGAGCAGGAGAAAACAGTTCCATTATATTTAGTACTTCTTTCCTGCTTCACCATGCAAAGGTTTACATAGTTTCCCACTCCATGTAACACCTTTCCTTGCTCTATGCTGAAGAACTAAATGGCTTCGAGGCAACTGAGACTACAGAAATCTTGGCCATAACTTTTAATGTCTGGGAGCAAAGCTGGTAAAGCAGGGAGCTTGTGTGTAGGTCTTTGTGAAAACAACTTAGCAAACTGGAATGTACAGGGCAAACACAAAGGACCCAAATGGTATTGCATGGGTTTTCTTTATTTCCTCTCCATTTGTTTATGTTCAAGTTAAATAAGGGGCAGACCAAAGAATTCCTACCCCCCCTGCAGCAGCTTGATGAACTGCAAATTATTTTTGAAGCTTTATTCTGGCTCAGATGGGAGAAGAAGTTGATGTCTTCTAAAGGCCTATGTCATAGAAAAGAGAGAACAGACACCTTCTTATAGGATCTGGTAGCTGTCTAGGTTGAATATACGTTTTGGGGTAAACTATAAAAACATATTAAAATCTCTCTGCAAGTCCTACTTAGGCTTTGCTGTGTAATGTGAACTGCTTAACTGACGATGGCAAGGCTGGGAGTGTTTGGGGTTCATTAAACCACTGTTATCAAAATATGGTGTAATTTTACCACTATAACATTACATCTCTCTCTTTCTCTCCAGTCTAAAGCTTTTTAGGGACTATAAAGTGTTTTCTTTATTTTTGAAAATCACTTAACACGTTCAGGATTTAATTAGAAGTAAATAATAGTTATTAGAAGAAGGCAATCTCTCCCAAATTCTAGGGAAGTTTGGGATTAGGCTGAAATGTACCATTTAACACCATAGGCCATTCCACAGTGCTGAGCTGTGAACTGAAGTTTAGAAAAATAAACAAATTCCTCCTTACATCCTGAAGGCTTGACACTGACCTAATGGCTCTGTGGCAAGGGAAGGTCATCCCAATAAATTCGTATGAATTAGTCTGTGTTTATACTGATGTGAAGAGATCTGCACATCGGCCAGCAGTCTGAAGTAGACACAAAATTGTCCCCAGTAGCTTGGGGATGTTGCTGAGAAAAGGCTTGTTTAAAGATCGCATGTGCTAGAAAGAGGAGTGGAAGGATCGAAAAGATTTGATTTAATGAAATACACTATCACTTTCAGTTTATACCAAACCAGCATGGACAAAAACCTGACCTTCTAAGAGATCTAAGCCAAAGCAAGCCAAATTAATCTCAAGCAGATCCGATATAATGTGGTGAATGCTATTGAATGCTGGGGTCCTGATGGCCCGTGTGAACCCCCTGGAGAATGCCAGCAGTAGCCCAAATGTCCATTCTTCCAGGTTCACCATTGCTAATGCACACACACTGAGCACACAGTGCTAGTGCTGGAAGACAGCAGGGTCTCTGAAGGCCCAGCCTGGAATCTTTAGCAAACCCCATGTGTCTTTCATTCATTTCAATAGAAAACGTTGTGGGACTCGTGAGATTCCATTCATTTTTTCAAGCGGTTGTACTAAATGTGTCTGATTAAACACCGCACACAGCACGATTCGTGCTCTGGAAAGAAAGTTTCCTCTTCACAGCAAACCATGCAATTTAATAACTCTCAGGAAATAGTTAAGAGAAGAGGATTAATTAGGATATTCCTTATTGTGGGTAATATTGGCTTATATTTTATGACTGGTGAAAAATGACATGCTGTAGAGTCGTGTAAACATTGTGTGTTTAGTTCCTGTACACCAGTAAACAGCACCTGAACCAGTACTATTAAATGTTCAATTTAAACACATACTCAGATACCTCTCCTCCTCTAAATCAACAGTTTCCCTCCAGAGTGATGTCAATAGACTGCTGCACATGGTACTTTCTTTTTTTTAATAATATCTTCATTTTAATGTGGATATTGCCTTTTCACCTGGGAGCAGGGCTCTATTGAAATTCTAATGGGAGACCGTATTCTTTAACATGAGAATACCAAGTGCCCGCGTAGACACGGAGCAGAATGAGAGATGGAGCATTAACTGATTTTTCTCCCTCCAGAAGAGGGGCCTATGTGGGTCAGGTTTGCAGGGTTTTTCCCTTCTTATTTGCCTTCAGTTTCGTAGCAACAATAATTTTAAACTTCATATTCAGCGGAGGAAAAAGGAATCCAAATGCACCTGAATTACTGTACTGTATGAGGGAATTTAATTAAGAATATACACATTAGAATTTCAGTGGGAGCGCCTATTTAATGTTACTTTATTAAGCCTTCTATCAAACCCTTTTTTATGTATATCAGTTGATATACAATTAATCTGCTCTCTTGTGAGAAAAAAATAGCACCTGAGGTGGATGAAAAGTGTCAGATTATAATAATTATAAGCAGCTGTTCACTTGGAATCACCTCTGGCCTACATGGGGGATGCTGTGAGCTACCACTTCTCACAACAGACCACCTCATTAGACTTGACCTTCCCAGCTGGGTATTTCATTTGTGTTTTTTTAATGGGTTTGTATACTGCAAATCGTAGCCCCTCACCAAGGCTGGCTCTTTGTTGCTGTAACAAAAGGGAGCAATGCAACTTCACAAAAAAATGCTGCTACTGTGTATGCCAGCGCAATGCCGCTGGTGGAATAGATGACTCCCTAGGATGGGACTGGGAATGCAGAGCGCATCATCACTGGCTTGCATGGGGTAAATGCATTTTTCTTAGCTTTCATGCAGATCTATTCTGCTCCAAGTGTTAAAAGAAAAATGTTTGTTCAGTTCTTCTTGCTGTGACGTTTGGCATCCCAAAGTCCAGCGTCAAACAGCACTGAGTGCTCAAGGCTGAAAACTGCATAGAATCAGAGAATCAGAGAATCATAGAATGGTTTGTGTTGGAAGTGACCTTAAAGCTCATCCAGTTCCAACCCCCTGTCACTGGCAGGGACACCTTCCACTAGAGCAGCTTGCTCCGAGCCCCTGTGTCCAACCTGGCCTTGAACACTGCCAGGGATGGTTCAGCCACAGCTTCTCTGGGCACCCTACGCCAGTGTTTCACCACCCTCACAGGGAAGAACTTCTTGCTTATATCCGACCTAAATCTCCCCTGTTTAAGTTTGAACCCATTCCTCCTTGTTCTATTGCTGCAGTCCGTGATGAAGAGTCTCTCTCCATCATCCTTGTAGGCTCTTTTCAGATACTGGTCTCCCCACAGCCTTTTTCCCCAGGGTGAACATCCCAAATTTTCTTAGCCTTTCTTCATATGGGATAAATCCACACTTCTGTGGACCAAACTAGAGACCAAATCAAGAGACATTTTATCTGCGTGTGAGTTTGTGAGTGTGACTGTGTTTTCATGTGTAAATGCATACAGGGATACATCATTCCCTCAGATTTCATGCACTATATATATGTGCACATGTACATATAAAATTAAGAGATTAAAAAAGCTTCTGAACAATATATCTGGTTTCTTTTCCCCTTCCATTTATGTTTGTAATAAACTCACTCTCATACAATTAGCCTCAATTGTTTTTATATCTTCTGAGGCAATAATATAGGCAGCCTGGGGAATACAGTAGTAATCCGTATACCTGTGTTCATTTACCCAAATCACTATGGTTACAGCCAGGGCAAATTGTTTACTGTGAGAATCTTTGGAGCCCCTTTCCAGATACTAATGACCTTTCTGTTCATCCAATAACATCAACAAACCAGGGAGGCTGCCCACACCATTAAAGCCAATTGCCTCTCAAGTTACTGAGGGAGTTGTGCTTTTCCTCATTTATTTTCTCTCATCTGATGTAACTCACATGCCACTTTCTTGTCTTTAAAGAAGGGGAAAAACTGTGGATTATTGATTTGCTTCTGAACAGAAGACCAACCTAAAAGCCCCAATGAATTGTCACTCATTATTGAAATTACTGAACACTAATTAAACTGGCAGCTCAAATCCCAGCAGGCCACACTCATCTGAAGCTGAAATTCAGACACTTGGACAGTGGAAGAGAGAAAGCGTTAGCAACCACCAGGATTGTAATAAGCTTTGCATTCATTTTTGTTTCTTAAAGGCACATGCAAGGTTTGTCACAGGACAGGCAACATGCTACCTGGCCTGACTTTAGACTTGCAAGGCATTTTTTCCTGGTTCCCTTCCAGGAGACATCATTTCAAAAGGGAATCCCACAGTACCCAGGCAGTGCTCCCTTCCTGGTCTGACAAACCACAGCGCAACACTGCAGTGTTGTAATGTAATGCAAAGACTGACTCTGCTGATGCTGGCAGAGGAAAGCATCAAGGATTTAAACTGTCTTGCTGAGAGGAAACTGAGTCAGAAAATATACACAGCCTCCCGCCTGTGGCACTGCCTGAGCTTCTTGAGCAATAATAAATGCTGAAGATCATCTAGAATTCATAGTGCCCAATTCATAAAGAAACATCTTTGGCCCATTTTCAGAGGATGTTCAAACTACATATTAATTATGCATGCCCATGGTTAATCAACCTCTTTCTTTTTTTTCCTTCACTGAGAAGTAACCCTTCATTTGTTCAACTTCAAAGAGGGCAGAACAAGCAGTGAGAGGGCTGGGCTAAGTATTCAATTTTCACTGTATTTATCAACAGGACTTTGTGGTGATGTGGTAGTGAGGGAAGTGAAGGAGAGACCCGGCCTCAGTCACCCTGTAGGTCTTTCTCAGTTTTATAGCCCATGCTGTATAATACTCAAAGGGCAGGGAAAAAAATCAACCCCAGGCACTTAATGAGAAATGCTGGATCTTGGATAGCTATATCTGCTTCTTTAGAATTGTAGCTCCTGCTGTTAGAGGGACATACACATATTCAGCACTGCATATAGAGTGCCCTTTATAAATATGGCTTGCCATGTATGTTCATCTAGTGCCAGAATTGGTTTGGAAGAAACCGCAAAACAATTTTCACTCTTCTTTCTATATACACATTCCTACTAAATTTCCCAGCAGGTGGTCCTTGGGACACGACTGGCAGAAGGCTTTCGAGTGAAAGCTGGAGAGAGAAATCTTTTAGGCAAATATCACTCTAGATGAAACACTTTGCACGTTTCTGAGCAGAACAGGGCCCTTTTCCATCTGACAGTCACAAAAATTGAATCTTGCTGCTTACACTGGAGGCTGGAATTGGTTTACAGACTTTGCAGGGAGCAGACCTGCATGGTGTGGGCACCGTGAGGTCCTTCCAGCAGTGGAGTGGTTTGGGGAAGTTTAAATAAAATCATTAATTATTTCATTCTTCTGATGAAAAATTAATTGGACTTTAGAACAAAAGAATGTGTAAATATGACCCTTCTATATTTAGGTGTGGAAACTAAGCTGTGGAGGATGACTTAGGAAAGAAGGGAATGAAGATGCAAATGTCCCATTATATTCTTGTTAACCTGGTAGCTTATATTATCCCTTCTGCCATTGAGTTCATCCTGTCTCAACACCATGAAACCTAAGGGGAAAGAATCAGCAGGGGTCTTAATATGGGAGAATCCTAGATGGGATATGCCGTCCACTTGATGTTTGCTGTCATGAAAGGCTCCCAGTAAATGCAAAACAAAAAGCACCCATTTACAAAAGATACTTTGACCAGACCTGGGATTTTAAATGAAGTCTGGGTAAGTGGGGTTTTTAACGAAGAACCTTCAGCCTATCTATGGGTTTGCCCCATGAAAACCTACAAGTTTTAGTGTCACCTGGAAAAGGAAGTGGGTTGGATGGTTATGGATGGTGGAGCACAGCAGAACCATGCAGACATATCACTGCTGCCTCTGGACCCAATCCTGCAAGGTGTTACCTACAAAAATGCTTGGGTCATCACTTCATTCTGAACACCTGAAATGTGTTCAAATATGCTAAAATACATGAGCGGGCACATATTAAAGGCTCTGAGCCAAACCAAGCCATATGTAGGCAACAGGAGGGACCTGTTCTTGGGGCAGCTTCTTGCAGCAAAAGGAGCCAAACAACAAATGCATACTCAACAGCTTCCAAAGCCTGACCAAGTCATTAAAAGTGCTCACCTGGCACATATTCTTATTGCTGAGATGAATTTCAGCTTCTGCAGTGGCATACAGACACAGAGGTGTATGTTGACAGTGGTTGCGCAGTGGCTGTTAAGTGCTACCATTTCATTGTATTTGGAGGGGAGTAGTTTAACAAGACTGCTACCAATAAACAGCACAATATTTCCAGGTGTCTCTTTTGCAAGTCACGGTCAAGAGGAAAATAATTTCCATATGCTGACCCTGTGCCTTGGTTTTTACAGGGGTCAGAGGGATATTTACTCCCTGGAGCAATGCTTAGTTTTCCTAAAAAATAAAAAGCCATGCTCCATATTTGCTCCAAACCTTGGATTTAAACCAAGAATCAGTTATTTCATTCTTCTTTAAAGTAAAAATTAGGACAAACTAACATTTATTTGGTTTAGGATATCCTCTGTAGCTTTACAATAAATGGTTAGAGCACAATGCAATCCTCCTCCATACACGAAGCATCTTTTTAATACGCCCTATCATGAAATTAATTGGACATTAAATAGCAGGAGAAAGACATATAATAAAACCTGAAGTTATCACAGTTCCCAGTGTGACAATACCCAAAGGTTTGAAGGTTTAGTTAAGCTCCAAAAGTTTAAATACTTTTCCAAACCTCGTTGGGCTAGAAACAAGCAGCCTTTCTCATCAGGATTCCCAGTATTCCTGGGTTTGGCCGTGGCTACGCAGACTGTCAGAACAGCCTTTGTTACAAACCTCCACTAATCCCACTTGTGTCAAAAATGAGGAAATGCAGTGCTCGTGCACCAGCAGCACAGAGAGGAAAGTTAATCATTTGGACTTTTCAGGAAAAAAAGGGGGGGGTGTTGTGTTGGAATTATTCCTATCCAAAATGTACCCTGTCCTGATTAGACTTCAGAAGAAAAAGATTAAGCAGTCGGTTTTGTGTCGGCATTTGAGAAACTAAGAAAGCTCTGTCCAAAGCTTAGGCATGCCAACTGTGACTGAGCACTTGAAAATCTTGAGCGGAAAGTGTCTTTTTCACTAAGAATCAAAGCTTCTTAAGTTCATCTGTTTTTTGAGACTCTTTGGACAGCTCTAATTGGGTTCCTGTGTGTGCAAGCCAAGCGAGTCCAAAGTGTAACAGGAGGATGAAATGATACCAGAGGCATCTTGGAAATTAAAGCTAGATGCCCTCATTTCCTTACAGAGCCCATGCCCTGCTCACCCTCTGTCTTCCAGAAATCTGTGCTGTATTGGACACAAGCAGTGTTCTGGGGGGTTCAACCATGAGGAATGGTTGGAGGGCAGCAAGTGCAGCACATGGAGAAGAATCAGCACCTACAGTTCCTAGAAAACCTCCCAGGGGAAGATGCTCTGTTTAAGAACACCCAAACCTTTATTTTAACAAACCCCGGTTTTGAAAATCAGGTAGATGCTTAAAATAGTTGTAAACTTAACCTCCAACAAAAAGCTCTTCACATGTAAAAAACCCACCCAACCTTTGTATTATTCTGTGAAGGTTTTGCTTCTGGGTCTTCCAGACATTTACTAACCTTTCCGTAACGCAGCACACAGAAGCCAGGCTGGGAGAGAAACCCTTCTGTTGAGAGCATTGCAGTTGTGCGGCAATATGGCTCTTCCCTGACTATTTTTGACTTCCTGTGAGAATTAAACAGATTGAAATATACTGAGTTTGGGAATGGAGGGATAAACATCTTAATTAACTGCCCAGAGAGCGCTGTTCCTAGCTGGGTTGGCAGCATGTCTTCTCCAATGGGCATTTTGTGATCCAGAGGAAGAGAATAAAGTATGGCAAATAAAACTTTTCCAGGTCCCATTCTTCAGGCTTGATAGCAGGTGATAGAGCAATCTCATCAAATTTTTCTTGTTCTTACATTGAATGTTGGGTTTTTTTCCCCTCTCAGAACAGAAATCAGAGCATAACATTGTGCTTTCTGATTCACAGTCCAGCTGAAAGCATCATGTGGGTAGGCAGAAGCCTAGTGAGGCTGTGACACTTGGGACTGATTTCCAACCAGACACAGAATGTAAAGTGAAATCTAACAGTAATGGTTCATCAGAAGACTAAGTCAGCTGTGGCAACAAAGACAACTGAAGTTAAAGACCAAATAAGAAATCATTGGAAGAGTATCAAGATTGCTTTTGATGTTTGCATTCCCTTTTGGGTGTGACTATATATGTATTTTGTTTGTTTTGAATGCTTTGATTCCTCTCATCTGATCTCTTCCAGTGCCTTTTTCTAGGCAAGAGATGTCAGGCAAGGGCCACCTCAAAAAGTAGCACAGTATTGACTCTAAGGTCCTGATGTTAAATGAAGGAGAACCCCCTATTCCAGCTGAACAGAAAGCGACTGCCAAACACTTGCCAATCCAGGATCAGAATTTAGAATACTAATTTTAAAAAGCTCCTCCAGCTACTTCTTGAGGCTGGTTTGGTTTGAGCCTGAAGAGGCAGTTATTTAAGCACTTGAAAGAGACTAAAGGCTCAAGTCTAATCTCAAATACTCAGACGCATATCACCAGGTATCTCAAAAAATCCATGATTGTACTTGCACATGCATGCCCAGGAGTATATTTTCCAAGACACTCAGAGATGCAAACCCACGGATTGGAGATTAGAAATGAGCTGCAACTGTTGAACTCGTTTATGTTTCTTAAAAAAATCTGTATCATGACCTTCCAAAAGAGTATAATTGTTTGATTCCAGTGTTGTGGAGAATACTGAATTCCTAAACGTTTGGTGAATCACATGCATGCTGATTCTTAAAAATAACAGTTTCATTTGTTATTACAATTGATTGATTTTGCTTTGGTTCTACAAATACACACTGGAGCTTAGCATTTTAAAGCACCTGTGAAATCTTATAGGGCTGCACTGTAAAGTTTGACCAGCATTTGTTAGTGAAGGCAAACACCAGCCTAAAAGGAAAGGTAGCTATCCGTCAGTTGAGCATAGTTTCTCTACATAGTTCCAATAGTCCCATGTACTCTTGTCTCTGTTAAAGTTAGAACATAATGCAAAAGCCTTAGTCTGGTTAATACTAGACTTGAATATTGGATTATCTGGAAATAAAAATAAAGGCTTCCCTCCACATCTAAAAATACACCAACTTTTCAGAGTCCTGCAGAGACGGGATACGCTTTGGCCAACAACAGCTTGTGTCTTGTGATGCAGAGCTGCGCTTTGCCAAGCACTAACAACATCAAACCTTTTGGCACATGTCCTGTCCCTCTGCAAGGGCTGGGGCAGGAAGGGATGCTCACCCATAACAGGTACCACCTGAGCTCCCTCCCCTGCCCTTGCACAGTCTTTGGATGGGAAAATTGAGATTCTTGGCAAAATCATCCAGAGCAAGTCTTACCCTCAATAAGCTTGAAAAATGGGGTGTGAGGATTGTTTCACCAAGGCAAAGGGTGATTTTCAAGGACAGCATTGCTGAGAGTGAACTGGGTTTCTCCATTTTTGAGTGCATTTGGGTGATTAATACTGTATTTGTTTAGCACCCATCATGCAGTGGGTGCTTCACAAACTCAGAAGTGAAGGTTTTCACCCTTTTAAAGATGTGGCTGTCATGACCAACAAGCAGTAATGGGAAAAATAAAAAGGGAAAGAAGATCAGATGTTGCAGCAGCAGGATTGTGTGCTTTTTCACAGCATTAATTCTGCACTCTGGGGGGGGGGGGAGGTGGGTGTGCTTGGTTGCCTGTTGCTTGGTTTCACTGTTTGCTTGTCTTTAACCTGGTTTCCAAGTGAAATGAGGCTTGAAATATTGCATGCTCTGTAGGAGCATCTGTTGGTCTGTCAGTTGTCCCAGGAACCTTTTTCACCTGTCACAATTTCAACCAATTTCCACAGAAGATATCAAATTGCTGGGACGTCTTCCCATGGTTGCAGGTTTTCTGTAGGATGAGTAAACCTTTTGGAGATGCTCTGAATAACACAAGTGCTTTTCCTCTCCCCTCTGTAGCTCACTGGTATGGCAGCAGTTGGCCTGAGGACAGAAAGCACCCATAGTACAAGGAGGGAGGCACCTTCTATGTTTTTTATCGCTTGGTTCAGTGTCTCAGACATTGAAACAGATTTGCAGAGAATCAAATAGCTGAATAATTATTGTTTTGCCAACCAGTCTCAATGCTTTTCCCATTTACATAATAAAGACATATGTGGTAACATCCTGCCCATGTTTCCAGGTAGACAGCAGATTTATCAGGAGCTTAGGAAGGGCGATTCATCCCCTATCCCAGGGGGAAGGTAGCTTTCTGAATTTTGTCAGGACACAAGACAACAGAGGGGATAATACGCTTGTCGGTCCTCTTAGAAACCTTGCATGTTGCCAAGCTGAACACGTTGTGGGAGTGTTCTTGATTCCTGTGTTTCTTGCTCAGTTGATGCAACCCAGAGGTTATATTTCCAGAACCTCTTTGTTATTCATGGAACAATCTGGACTAATAGCTCAACACCCTCCTTGTCTGATAAGCACTTGGCAAAGTAGTCCCATACTGGAAATTACTCAATTTGGAAATTGGAAGACAAGGTCTCCTAGTTTGCTATGAAATATAGAGTTGAAGTTTAAAAAGCCCAACTGATTTGTTCCATTGTGCAGTGTACAGATTTGCCTTGCCCTTTGCCTCTGCTGTTATGAGAGATGGGAGAATTTGCTTTTACTCTTACGTATGTTTCCCACATTTGATGATTCCTTTTGTTAGACAGGGATGACCATTGATTTCCCAGTGATGCTTTGCCAAAGGATTTTTATCCGTACCTAATAAGATGTTGCATCTTGTTTGGCTATGAAGGGGTGCATCAGAAGTAGCTGCCTACAAAACTTTAGTGAATATGACAACTGGGACTTGCAAATGTCAGTAAGCAGCTGGGGACAAAAAGTTTGGGGCAGTTTGGAATGTAACCAAAAAGAATGGATTTCTGAAATCCTTGAGCATCTATATTTCCCAGTAACAATTTCTACTACTTTAACTTAGAGCTCATTCCAATCCTCCTCTTCATCACTCTCACCTCCTTAGAGTTACTCACTGATCACAGAACATGAATATTTGAGACAAACTCATGCTGTCAACAGAGGAACTGTCAGACTTAGATGAATGTGTAGTTACGTGGATGCTGTTCAGTCTGTCCTGCCTCAGCTCTTTTAGGTGGTCTGAACAGCTTGGATTCCTACTTCTCCTCCCCTCCTCTTTTAATTCCTCATTTGGATCCAGTGAGCTCAGTGGGGACAAGCAGCACTACTGAATCAGAGGGTCTCCCATGCCTCCAGCAACAGCAAATGTGTCTGCGCCTCTGTGATTTATTGCAGCATCAGTGTTTGTGTCGTTATTTTTAGGGGGGTTGTAACTATTTAAACCCCCCATTTTCATATAGCTTGATCATAAAAATTCACTCCAGGTTGGAGACATTCTCAGCAAAGGAACAGTTTCAATGAGCAGCGGAAAAAAAGTCTCACAATGTTTTTGGAGGTTTTATGTCATTCTGCTGCAGGGTTTCTGAATTGTATGTTTTTGGCTTGTGCGGTTTCCCATGAAGGTCACATAAAAAGAGATTTTCATAGTAAAAAAATAAGGTCAGGAAAATATCATAAAACATGTAAAGAGGAAAGATGGGTGTAAAAATATACTTATCAATGATACGAATGTTCCCAAATGTTAGCAGAATATTCCGATTATGTTTCTTCTCTGGAAATTTGCATTTGCCTTGTGTTTCAAAACCAGAAAATGAAGTGACAGAGCCCAAATTCAGAGTTGTCTGAAATCTGTATAAAACCCTTGTAAGTGCCTTTTCCAGGACATATTTCTGCATTATGGTACAGTTTGACCTGGGAATGGTCTTCAAACTGCAGAGCCTCCCTCTAGTCAGATAGATAACGCCATAGGGTTACATTAGACCTTAGTCTTTGAGAGAGATGTAGCACTCCATCTGTTTCCCAAATTAACCAAGAGCCAGATGAAATTCAATCCTTTGTGGCTTTTCTTATCTTGTGGGGATAATAGGCATGGTTCAATACATCCCATTTTATGCTGATTCAGATTCTTGAGTGAGGCTAAGGAAAATAAAGACAATTTCAACCAACCTGCTGCCTTTACTCACCTCTTCCCTTGTCACCTAAATAAGAGCAGTTGGTAGAAAATCAGTTTTGCCACTAACTTATAAGACAAGGTGCTGAAATCCTTTATAGACATGTGACACAGCTCATAGTGTGATCATCGTGTATTTAAAAGAACATAATAACATTTAAATAAATATTGCCTATGCATACAAAATTTGGGATGATATCCAGCCTTCCTTCTGCTCCCAGCACCACCTTGCTGACATCACCCACACAACAGAAGATCTTGGAATAAAAGTGTTCAATAATAATTAATATATGGCAATATTAATAGCATTAGCATGTTTATAATTTATTATGTTTATCATATTAACGATATTATAACGTTAAAATTATGTTTCATAATAATAATATATGATAATATTATTTATCCGCTGTAAGGTGTTTAGCATCTGTGCTAAAAGAGCACCAAAGCTGGGTTTGAAAAATCATCCCGCCTCACCTTTCCAGGCTTTGTCTCATAAGAACAGTTTGTTTCCATTTCCACTGTAAGGAAAGAACCTGAAACCACCATATTTTGAGCAAAAATCAAGCAGAAGTAGCTTAAAAAGAAAGTCTCAACCAAATGTTTTCCCAGTAGAAACCTGGCTTAGAGGAAGGGGCTCTGTGAGGTTATAACTTCACTGCTGGTCAGGTCACTGTGCAGAGACAGGTTAAATAGTCCCTTCATCTACCCCACCAGCCATCACTTTGTATGGATTCATCACCTGCAAGATTGTCACATGTGCGGTTTAAGTCCAAATTACCATATGCGTGTCCGTCTGGTTGAGTTTGTGCAAGCTTTCCCATTCAATGGAGGGGCAGCCACCTAGCTTTACACTGTGCAGCCTGGTTGGGAGCAAGATCCCCCCTTACATGGGTGTCAAATCAGGGGTGACATGCTCAGTACAAGCTGTTTTTGTAGCATGAGTGATTGTAAAGGGAGGAAAGCCACTTAGAATACAGGCAGTTCAAGATAACAAGACAAATCCCACCCTGAGGTATTTTGTTTATAAACTGTCCAAAAGCTTACTGTGAGAAAGGAGCAAGTTAAATATTTACTGGGATAACAACAATATTTGCAGTGACAGAAAACAAAACTAAAAGGCACTCTGTTTTCACAGCACAAGCCAGTATAAAACTGACAGGAATCAGGAAAATAACCTAATTCTGGTTTTGCTCACTTTGGAGCTTGCAAATGATGCAGGTTACTATCGAGGGCTCGACACTGTGTAAGATGGATTATGGATGTGACATAACCCTGTGCTCATCATCTGACTTCCCTGATGTCACCTGCCTTCCTCATGTCCCCTTGATGTCCACCTGGGTATCTACATGAAAAGTACTCTTATTTTCTTGGTTATTTTAATTCTACATACTGAGAGAAAGCTGGGACAAGGTGCAAGAGTCCTTTTGCAGTTCTAGGACTTATAGAATCATAGAACAGTTAGGGTTGGAAAGGACCTTAAGATCATCCAGTTCCAACCCCTCTGTCATGGACAGGGACACCTCCCACTAAACCATGCCCCCCAAGGCTCTGTCCAACCTGGCCTTGAACACCAACAGGGATGGAGCATTCACAACTTCCCTGGGCAACCCATTCCAGGGCCTC
>CM077881.1:2250000-2355000 GCA_039720435.1 Amazona ochrocephala | reverse complement strand
TTCATAACAATTTCACAGTGTACTTGTGTTCTTTACAATGATTTTCCCTCTGTGAAAGGGTTTTCTGTAAACCTTAGAGGGAGAAAAAATATTTTAAGTGTGATTGGTAGAGGTGAATGTTTCGAAAAGCTTGGCTGAATTCCTGTCATTCAGGAAAATCGGATGGCTCTGACCTCACATAGAGTAGTGTACACGTTTCCTGGTAAGTGGACAGAATTTGGGAGCCTCTGGAGTTAGACAAAAGGTACAGGGAGCATCCTGATGAGGTAAAAGGAGGAGTAATTTAATTGTCTAACTCATGTGCTCGAGAATATCAGACAGATGGGGAGGATAAAACAAGGAGCTCAATAATTAATTTTCATGTTCCTCACTAGTGGGACCTCTTTAATCCCTGTTCCTGTGATTACAGAGAAAGGTTGGATTCTGAAGTTTCACTCATTAGCTACGTGTTGTATGAAAATACCTGTATTTTCAAAAGGAATAGTGACAAGAATGAAAAATTTCCGCTATTAAAAATATCTTGGTGTCAGGGACTTCTGTGAAAGAACAAAAACTCTCTGATTCCCTCAGATAAATAATGAAACAGATGGTTGTTGGGAGGTTAAAGGTCAAACCTTCCCTGTTGACTAAAACACAAGGTTGACTTAAAAGATTTTCCCAAGTTATTCAAGATGCAGCGCATCAGCCTGTGCCTCCTGCCTCTTAATGAAATGTAGTGGGCTTCCTTAAAAGCACTGGCGGGGGCAGATACGTTCAAGTGGGTCGTCTTCGGAAGGCTGACACCCATTCTAACACTAAACTGTGCTTCTGCAAACTGCATCTATAATAAAGGATACCAGTGAATAATTAAGTGAACTTGTCCAGGGATATGGGTTATCCAAAATGCTAAATATGAAGATTTAATCCACTTCTTAAATGAACTGCTCACTTCCTACCTGAAATGGTTGCTGATACAGTCATCATGGAAATTGGGGGTTGGAAATAGATGATCTTAGGATCGTTTCCAAAGCGAACCATTCTATGATTCTAAGTCTGTGAAGACCTGAGAAAATTATCAATAATGCAATTTGGAAAAAATGGACAGAAAACAAGCAAACACTGTCTGCAGGGTTAAGCTCCTGCATTCATTAGCAGACTCCTATTAAAGGAGAAGAGGGCATTTTGAAAGCAGCACACAGTCTAACTAAAGGGGCAGATGCTCTAATTCGTATGATTCAACAACATTTTAAGGCAAATTGTGCAATCACTCAAACACACAAACATTTCAAGGTAATTTTCGTAAATCCCTATTGTGATCTAATTTCTTATTAAGGAGACTAAAGCAGGCTGCTGTTGTAATTCATCAGCCCTTTGCATTGCAGAGCAACTGCTGGAGTTCATTTCATGGTTTTTGCTGAAAGAAATAGACTTAAATTTCTGGAATTGCAAACAAGCAGCTTTGAATAAAGATCTATTTTTTTCTTTTCTTTTCCAAATAGAATTTAAACCTAGATAAAAAAAAATCATAGCTGAAATCTGAGAAGGTCACCGAGATCAAAGGCGATCTAAGGACCAAACCCACAAGCATTACAGAGTAGCTGTCAAGGTACAACACCGAGCAGGGGACATGTCTGGGCTCTTGCAAAGGGCATCACTGTGGTGCAGAGCACCAAGCTGTTGCAGTAAGTGCACCCAGCATTTATTACTTTTGCCTTCTTAAATACATTCAAGTATCCCTTCCTCATCGGGAGTTAGAACTGGCTCCCACAACCTTCTCCAGACCACGTTAGCACTTTAATAAGTGCCCAATGGTCAAGTTCCCCCACCAGAGGAAGGTGTGAGTATTCAGTGTGCAGGGTCTTGCAAGGTGATCCAACAGTCTGAAGAAGAGAGGGTGGAATAAACTCTTTAAATCCTTTGGAAAAGATTATTTCAGTGGGAATTTTCTGCCATGTGAAAGCAGCCTTCCCAAAACGGAAGGACAAATCAATCTGATTTTGTGGAAAAATCAGTCTGATGGCCAAGAGGTGCTTCAGGGTCAAGCCTGTCCTTGAAGGTGGACCTGTGCAACTCCCCACCTCCTCCAAGCACTTCCTGCACAGCAAAGCTCCTATCTCCAGTCTGCATATGGAAGTGGAGGATGAAGTCAAGACCAGGGTGAAAAATTCCATGTGAGAATATATCCATGTGTACCCATGAACACGCATGCGTGTTTCCATGTGCCTGCACACCCACCACATGGTCCTGCCCTCCGCTGCATCCCCATCCAATGTTCCCATCCTGTTATAGCTACACACAATGCTATAAATGCTTGCGCTTGCCACAGCAGTCGCAGGAATGCAATAAGTAAGACAAATAAAAACCTCTTGCTTGGTAATTTACAAATAAAAGTTCATTTTCCTTTAAAGGAGGAGCACAGCCGTGTGTGCGTGTGTGTGCAAAGAGGGAATTCTGTGACTTCGCCACCAAAGAGGCAAGGGACGTCGTGCCATAATTTGACCTAATTTTTTTCCAAATACAAAATGACCTGTTACAGCATCCCAGGGAGAATATGAATTAGCCCAGGTCAATAGGAGGTCAAATAGACAGGGTGCTAAAATCCCTTTACTACTTTGTAGTATCTTATGCTAATTCAGTTCCCTTCTCTGTGATAAACAAAGCCAGTTGAAAGTAGATAGCATCACACAGTGATGGGTCCCAAAGCTACAATTTAATACAAATCTAGTAATTCCATTATACAACATATCCAGTTCATTTAGAGGCAACGAATACTTAAGAAGGTCCAGGACTGAAATACCTTAGCTGATACCTTAAAAATATAAATAATCCAGCAAAATTTCATTTGTCACATAAACCTAATAGATATGCATGATAGAAATTCTGACTGTCCTTTAAAATGTTGCTCAAATGCAAATCATAGGTCCTAGGTCCTTCTTACATCAATACTGCCAGATTTTTAGGCACATAATCAGTAGACACATGCATAAAAAAAAATAATCCTGATTGTTCTCTCTTTGCAAAAAGTGATATTATATGAGCCTAATGAGAATTACTGATTTAATAAAGCTGAACCTTTCAGAATGTTTTACAGGCGATGCTTTTCACCTTGGAAGGATGCTGCAGCAGTCTGCAGCTGAACCCCCCTAAAGGACAGTGCCAACACACAGTGCCTCTAGGGTAGAGGATAGGAAAGCCGTGTCGGCTGGGATTGCCAGGGCAAAGTGATGCTCTTGGGAAGTGCCTCTGTGTCTTTAATTTTAACAGGGATGCAGATAGTCTGAGCCTGAGGAAGAGCATCCTGACTCACTGCTTTGTGGGTAAATGTGGGCAGCCGAAGAGAAACTGCCCCAAAGTATTGGGGTCATTAGGAGATACGTAAAGTTAAAAGAGTCATACACTTCTAAAGAGGAAATTAGAAAGACCTAGAAAAAAGATGCTATGATCAGCTGAAAACTCAATGCTACTGGCCTGTGTGCTCTCCAAGAGAGCAGGTTAGGGCAGGAAACCTGCAGACAACATTTATGAATGATTAAAAATTGCTGAATTTCTGTCTGGTGAACAGGGGTGTGATGCTGGTTATCAGGCAGAAAGGGAGAGAAATTACAGAGTAGCACAGGGAAAGATGCATAAGAAGAAGGAAAGAGGAATGGAGGGAAAGGAAGAAAGGAGCAGAGCTCAGACCGTGCCAGCACTGATGAGTTATATCACATACATGCACATAGACCTGTGTGGTGTGGACAAGAGGATCAGCCCACACAAATGACGGATGGAATGCAATGGACCATGTGCCAACAAAAGACGAGCAGACCCTCAAGCTGACCATTAATAACCAGAGAGATGTACCCATACGCTTTGGGATCAGTAAAGTTGACACCAGCACTGAGAAGCTGCAAAAAGTCTGTGTGTATAGCTACTTTCCATTACAAATATACCTAGGACGGCACAGGTGATATTTTGCTCCAGGCAACTAGAATACACAGGAGCGACCAGAGCCTTCAGATAGATATAACACAGGGAAAAAAATGTAAATTCTTTGTAATGAAATAACATGCTCATAAGGATGGTCAGTGAATCACGGAGGGATCGAGGTCATACCCATCCCAGGAGAAACATGCTCCATAGAATAAAAACCTCTAACTACCCAAATCTTAATCTGTATTACTGCCACTCAGGATTTTTGCAGATGTGAATACAATCTCAGCAAACAGCTTGTGATATCTAATGGATGAGGGCAGCCACAGTAGCTTCCAACGAGCTAGACACTGCCAATAGCCTGACTGTCACAGCGTAGATAATGTAATAGAAGTACTAGAAACTTTTTATTTAGAGCTTACTCTGTTATAACCTTGTATCCAGTGCTGGATTCTGTTAATATCCGTTGTTAGTCACTGGCATTACTAGGAAGGGAGGAAATCATCCGTTTAAAACTGTGGAAGAGCCAGTTGAAACCAGGAGTTATGAAGTGCCAAGGCTCAGGAAGGACACTCCTTGTTGGGACTGGGCTATGGAAAGCATGTATTTGTCATTCTCCTTGGCTTTGAGGATTTAGTTAGCTTGTCTCACAAATTAACAAGGATTAACAATGCAAAGTGAGGTGGTTATTCAACTTCAGGTATCTAACCTAGGTGCCTAAAGCAGAGGCATGAGTTTCCTATTGTGTGTCAAGGATATTCCTGTGAAGAGAGTCTGCTCTTTTCCATTTTCCTGTACTATTGATGCTTTTGCAAGATATAACCCTGGTGGTTGTGGCTTCTATTAATTTTAGCAACTTCTATCCATGGCTAAGTATAAAAGTTCATGTCCCCTAGAGTTCCGCTTTAAATTGCAGGTTTCAGTCTAAAGCTCCAGGCAGATACCTTCCAGCTAAAATCATGACTTTAGGTCTAACTTAAAAATGGCAGGTCTGAGCTTCATTAACAGGGATACGATGGAAACTGAGATCAAAGAGCTGCTAAAATTAACCTGCTTAGGGAACAAGCCCACAAGAGAAGCCATCAAAAGACTGAAGAGCAACAGAAGTAATATTCTAGCCATCAGAGTAGTGAAACACAGAGCTTGCTCTAACTCCCTATTGCAGGAAGTAGCATGCACAGCTGGGAGAAGAACAACAGCATAGATCCTTCCCTGCTCATTTCTAGGTTTGGGTGATAAACCTGTGGCTCGTTAAGAGATGGGAGCTAATTGAAAAGGAGCTTAGAGAAGAGAGTGAGTTTCTTTTGGCCAGGTTATGAGAAGCTGCAACGTGCTAGTTCGCTTCTAGCTCAAAGCAGGGTGACAGCAGGGTTGGGTTAGTGCTCGTGTGGTTTGCTTTAAGTCTAGGGAGGGTGTTTGGTTCTGGGAGCAGGAAATATTCTGGCTCTCCTTGGGAGAGGTTAATAATGTCTGGGAATGAATGACACTGCACTGGGAGGATGGGAATCCTGAGAAGAGTTTTGCAACCAGAAGAAAACATGTTTCTTCTGAATGGACTTTTTTGCTCTCAACTTGACATCTTCTTTCCAGGTGAGTGGCAGTGACCTTTTCACACGTCCTCTATGAACCGCGCGTCCTGTTCACCAGACCTGCTTTGTGAAGCACTGCAGGCTGTAGGAGATGCGGGGAGTCAATAGATCAGCCATGTAGAGACCAGATAGTTTTTTATTTAATTACAATACCATTTGGATAAAGATGTACTTTTTGGAGGGGCAATAACACTTTTTCAAATGATTCCAAATCTCTGAGGGGGTTAGTCAGTAATTTTTAGAAAACCTTGCTAAAACCATGTCAATGAATTTTTCTTTTATGTTAACTAAGAAAACAAGCAATGCTCAGATGTAGACTAATGATGCTCAATGTGTACCACTGAAGCTATAAGGAAAATGTTCAATCTGTCAGAAGATATATCCTATTTTAGGTGGCAGTGCACACTGTAGAGCACAAATCTCGAGAATAGAACCGAGCTGTGTTATAAGCTATGTTTCTGATCTTAAGAAAAAAAGTGTGTTGGCTTCAAAAAAAGCTATTTTGAATATAGAGATATTTCTAAATTGGAGAAAAAATCTCTTTTTAATAGACCATAGAGCCTCACTGTTTCTTAATAGTGCTTTGTATGTATAATTCTGCCTTTTCTCTGTAGCCTTATAAATAAATACAGTCCAAGTTCTTACAAAAGGCCTGAATACATTAAAGTGTTAAAGAAAAGTTAAGAAAATTTCTGCATGCGTTTCCCACTCTTGCTAATTCCTTCATCCAGCCCATGAGAAGGCTATTTTATGGTTTGTCTGCAGTTTTATGGGCTCTTATGAATTACCAGAGGAAACCCATAATGGAAAGATACTCTTATTTCATGGGGTGTGCACTGAGGTATATAGCTGGCCTGATCCCTTCCAGAAGCAAGAACTGTAATTATTGGACTTCAAAAATTTACTCCAAACAGACACAACTGTGAGTAACTTGCATCAGGGCATGCAGTATGCCGCAGGTCTTGGCTGTAATATCTGCTGTTTGGCCAGGGAAGGATGTTTATACTCTTTACACTGCTGACTGTGTGGGTTTCTATGTTGTGGAGCATTATAAAGATGAATACATATCACTGAAACCACTGTGGAAGGGTGAATAATACAGCAGTGCTCCCTGGTAGTGCAAGTATGGGGTGACTGTCAATGTATTGGGTGATATTGATAATGGTAGATGGAGTCCTTGGACAGAACATGCACCTACTATTCTTTTACCTGCGAGATTGTGTCCTCTCCCTTCTGAGCAAAATTCCAGGTACCCAGGATTTGCTGTTACTATGTACTTTAAGTTCTTGTAGCATCATCAGAAAAATCACAGGAGATTCTGACTGGAATGATGCCGAGGATAAAATGCTTCCCAAGTGAAATAGATACATTCAGATATCACTTAAAGTCTTGTTTTCTTTCACCTTGCATTCAAAGATGGTAAAGACAGTGGTGCAGGAACGATCAGATTGTTACAGCTGCACTCAGTGAACAGCTCAACTGGATTTTAACTCAATTTTTCTGTTGAGTACAAACTTCAGAGTTTAGTGTTAGAATTAATACCAGGTGAAAGAAATGATGTAAAAATTAGTAGTTTTGTAGTCCACTGCTCTTTTGTTGTGCATTACAGCATGGAAATCTAGCATGGGCCTCTAGTTTCCTGAGCAACTTTAAATGTTCTGCTGAGCTTGGGCACCTAATAATGGATAATCATGATTTTTCATTTGCTTAGTGTGGGTTTTTTTCCAGATTACAATTATGACACACTTTCTGTATTTTATTCCTACATATCTATGCAAGCATTGCTTATTTCTACAGACTCTTAAACCGAGTGCATGAGATCAAATGAGGTCCTACACCACTCTTACAACTGAAACCTATGGGAAGAAGAAACTCTCTCTTTTCCCTAGATGAGTATGACCTTCCATAGCAAGCTGCCTCTTGGAGTATAAACCAGCTGGCTAAAACCTCAGTATCTTGTTCCACCAAACACTGCTTACAATCTCTAAACTAAACATATGCCCGCACTGAAAAGACAGAAGCCTGTATACGAAAATAATACAGAGCACATGCTGCTGCAAGACTGCTTTCACAATGTGCTAGAGCCTTTCCTTAGACTTGCTTCTTCCAGGAGTAATATACAGCACCTGCGAGTAGGTCAGATGCAGCGTAATATCTGTCCTAATACCATTGCATTCAAGAAGTGCTATAGTGTTATTTCAACACTTGAAGTCTCTGCATAAGATTTGTTTGTTCTTTTCCAAATATGTCTTTTTCTTGTATTTTTTTCTTTCTCTCCTGACAATCTTACTTAGAAAAAAAGCAAGAGAAAATAACACGAGTTTGCACAATGCATTTATTTAAGCTTGAAATGCTGTCTTGGTTTGGAAAAACAAGCTTTTCCTGATTTCCTAGCTTTGTGCATAAGACTTTAACGAGTCACATCTGGTGGTTCTTCATGTCATGTTACATTATGAATCTTTATGGGCAATTAACTGGTTGGGTATGAAAACACCCACACTAGTAATGGGTCAATGGGCACATCCAGTCTCAGAATTCAGCTCAAATTGTTAAGTCTGTCTCCAAAGGAAAAGCACACTATTTTCATTCTGATGAATTTGATGAGACAGTGGTAGGACATTGAGTAAACAGAAAACTTTCTCTGATGCATGAATATTGGCCGATGGAAACGACTGGTGTTCATCCCTCCTCATCTTGTACTTTAAACAAATGGCGATAGCCAAATAACTTCTATGTAATTACACTTCTTATGGACATGAAAATAATTATTTGAGATTGCATGACAAGTTACATGAACCATTCTTGGTTTGAAAGTATTATTTAGTGGGTTTGAAAAAACTCCCCCAAAAGCATATTTCCAGCTCTAGCAGGAGTTGTGCAGCCAAAAAATCTCCTCTGACCTTGAGAAGTATGGCTGGGCAAGAGTCATTGCTCAAAGTTGTTTTGATGCTTTCTCTTTTGTTTTCCCTCTTTATTCTCTCCTCTCCCAGAGCTTTAAGAGGGAATGTGTGTTCCCAAGTATTTTCCACACTGATTTCTTAAGAATGCCACAGTCTGCTCTGATGCTGAGATGTGCCAGTACCTTCAGCAGTCCTGGAAAGAGCAAGGGAAGCCAAATGTAGTGCTTTCATGGAACCTTAGAATGGTTTGTGTTGAAAGTGACCCTAAAGCTCATCCAGCTCTAACCCCTGCCATGGGCAGGGACACCTTCCACTAGAGCAGCTTGCTCCAAGCCCTGCCCAACCTGGCCTTGAGCACTGCTGGGGATGGAGCAGCCGCAGCTTCTCTGCGCACCCTGTTTCCCCTGTGGATTCACTTAGCTGTGATACAAGTGGGTACAGTTTCAGCACATGGCCCGCAGGCATGGTGTTGTTTGTGGCACTGTGATGCTCTGGTGCATCAGCCCCAACCTCATGTAGCACAAATTACAGCAGGCAGCAGGTTCCTTGACTGTGTTCATGTGGCGTAGGAATTCCTTCTCCAAAGCTGTTCGTGGTGGTGATGGAGAGGAGGGGTTTGCCATGAACTATGGTGTTGCAGAGCAGGACTTGTTTACAGCTCAATTCAGTTTGTTAATAAAATGTAGTTAATTTAAATCCTGATGAATTTGAAGCCTTAAACAACAAAATAATGTTGCTACTGATAAAGTACTGTGAGCAAAGTAATGGGCAGCCCCATGTACCCATGGCTCAGCTCCTCACCTCCTCCCGCACAGGAAGCAGGCAGTGGGAAGTGTTAAACCCAATATTGTGAAACCAGATCAGGTCAGAACTGTCTGCTTAAGAAGTAACATCTCTAGGTTTTTACATGAAGTTTTAATTTTAGATGACACTTTGGGCAGTAAGTGACAGTGGAGCAGATCATTTGTGTAATTACAGCAACAGTGGCTGAGGAAGGAAAGAATATCTCCAAAGCATATAAAACATGAAATGGGTTTGATAGTGTATGAACTCTGTAACCAGAGCTGCAGGAACCTTCTGGCTTTGTGAGGCTGTAAACCTGGTACTGCCTTAGCTGAGGCACTAAAAAGTCATGAGAACAGTCTTTCTCTGTACTTCAGGTGAAGAGAAGTAATTAATAAAGTGGACTTTCAATGAGCCTAAGAAGGTTTAGCCACCCCGCCAACAGCAGAAATGCTAATGCAGCACTGGACAGAAGCAGATGGGACTAACTGCAGAAGTGGCATTGAGCATGTAAAAACAATTCCATGCAGTGGGTTTGAACTTAAATTTGCTATGCATGTGCTAAATTCCATGCAGGAAGACTGCCTATATGATGCACTGAGCGTTGCCTCAGTCCTCCGCACTGCCTTGTTTCGAATTGGTTCTTTTCCAGAAGTGTCTTTTCAACATGGCACCACATTTGTTTCATGGAGAAAGCTGTCCTTAAGCTAAGAAATGTTCTTATACTCGTAGTAAGATATATATACACACGCACATCAGAGTTTTTTACAACCAAATACAAAGCAATCAATAGAAAAACAAGAAGAAAGCAGTAGGTATCAACAAGCCAGAACTGAAGCAATATGTTGCTGAGAAGGAAATTTCCTGCAGTGGTTAGATAAGTGTTTAGGATATGTTACAAGCAACAAACTAAATGCTCTGTGTGAGGAAAATAATCTTGGGCACGGTAATTTGTACACACTTGAGAACTTGGTAATGGTCCTGGAAGTCCTTTTTTGGCTAAATGGGAAATCCTTTTCTGCTATTTAAAAAATGTAAAATCAAATGCAGTTTTTTTGTTGCTTATATGAAGATCACAGCTAATTAGCTTTAGTTAAGTAAAGCATATCCTTTGAAAATTGGAGACAAGTTCCTTTGCCCTCTGAAGAATTGTCTGTTATTTACATTGTTAATATTAATATCCTGCAGTCTCTAAACTCTGGTTCGGTGTCATTGGAGACAGCCTTGTAACAAACAACTTGCATCTCCAGTAAAAGAATGACTGTTAGATGTTTCTCTTTTGATTTTCAACAAGTTGATATAACTAGTGATGACTGGAGCCTAATATTCTTAAGGTAAAACTCAGATTCAAGCCACGAGCCTCTGGAATCTTAACTTGACCTTCTCCAGCATATCCTGTATGACTTGAGTGTAAGGTACCAGACCAAGCGAAGCTGCTTCACTAGTTCTGCAGGAGCTGTAATTTGGGTAAGCAGCTGGAAGTGAGGGCTTTTGAAGGGGTGATGTCTCATTGGGTGATGCCCCTGGTTTCTCAAGCTAGAAGGGGCGCCTGCGCACAGAGGGCAGTGTTGAATGTGGCTGCAGCAGCATGGTATTCCCTTACTTGTGTTGGGAGTTGATGGTGAGACCTACTCTGGTGATGCTCACCTCTGTCACCTCCCTTCTAATCCTACTTCACCACTCCACTGCACAAGGTGAGGGGAAAAGCAGAAAAGTCTGACTGGAAAAGCTTCATAGAAATACGGCAGAAAGCTCCAGAAGAAGCAAGTTCTGAAAGCACAGACTTATACTGAGGATACTTTTGTCTCTGATGGAGGGTTGTTTTCTGTTTGGAAGCAGTAACCAGTTTCTTAAATCTTTCCCAGCACGAATGATGTGGCAGAGTGGGAACTGTGGGTGTAGGATTTGCTGTGCTCAGGAAGTGAGTTGAACATCTTGTCCTCTGCCACCTCCAGTTTCTCTGGCTTCATCAGGGATCAAAGCAAATGCTTTGCAGCAAGCTGGTCCTGAGCTCACAAAGCATGGATGAGTAATAATGAAAAGTCAGTGCAGATCAACTGGAAAACTATGGAAAATATTATTGGGGGTGCTGCAGAAATGAGTGGAATTTATTACCATAGAGATGAATACTGAAGGAAGGGGGTTAGGATGAGTCAGGCAACAGTCCTTTGTCAACGTTGCAAAAATGCAGGACCTGGCATTAAAACTCTTATTATTTGTGCTTTGCTTGCACTTGGTGATCCCAGCAAAAACCAAGTACTCTCTAAAACTGGCACTGTGTGCACACACAGGACATGAAAAGTGCCCCTAGAAGCTAAGTGTCTGATGCTGGAGTCAACACCAAGGAGTGAAGAGAGGCTTCTGGCAGTACTTAACATGTACTTTTGTGCTGCCACCCCAGAAGCATGGCTGGCGGCTGTGAAATCAAATTCTGGTTTTACATACACTGTAAAAATGGAGGATATTCACCAAAGCTGAGGCTTTCCAGATGTGTCCTGATGGAGGTCAGGGCTGCAAACAGCCTTAAAAGGGGGGGCAAAAAAATCCCTCATTGATTGCTTTATTGAATTATCTGAACTGAAAATAAATATTACAAATAAAGAATTAAATACTTCACAAAAATGAATTATCACACATTGAAGGCCATATACTTCTTATCAGCTATATGCAATTTTAATAGCCAACATTCAGGTTGCAGTTTCCAAACCATTTAAGAGGTTTGGAGGCCACTGTCCCATTAATTACAAAGGGACCTGGACACCCATATCCCCAAGCTGACTTTGAAAATCTCTACCTAAACATGTCTTTCTGCTCAGCATTCACAAGTTTGGATGGAAGCAAAGTTTCTGGGCTATGATAATTTCATACTAGAATAAATCTTGTGTATGTTTAAATCCCTGGAAGCTCCAAGGTAGTAGGTGCTGCGTACTTGGGAGTCTTTGACAAGATCACTGAGGAGATTACTGGTTCAATAAATGAAGATTCTTTTCTTGGCTCCTTTGAAACAAGGAAGGCACCAAGGGACTAGAAAGAAGTGAATACCTCCGAACTCACCCCATTTTGGAGGTGGGGTGGGGGAAGGACTAGGAAAGCCAGCCAGGATATAATAGACCAGTACATGTGACCTTGGTGCTAGGCAAAACTCTAGAAACATTAATAAAGGATGAGATCACAAAACATCTGGAGAAATAAGCTAGTCAGCATGGTTTCATAAAGGGTAAATCCTGTCTGACAAATCAGTGGAATTCTGTCAGGGAAATAATGTGGAAAGCAGGCATGGGTGACAGTGTTGGGCTTAATTCTGTCCTTTCTGGGGTCATGGCACTGATTTGAAAGGTTTGCTTAGGCAGCTGGGGTGTGGGTTGGAGTTAGGCTGGTGTAAGAGGGAGGAATGTGAGGTGTAATCGGAGGCATTACCAATCTACAAGTAATGCTGAGGGTTAAACTGTAGCTCTGTGCATGTGTTCTGGAAAAACTTGAGTAAAGGTGGTATCCAGTGAGGTGAATAAAGTGGAGATGATGGATTAAACCTGTAGAGAACATCTGTACAAGATTGGGAAAGCGTGGAAGAGAGTGGTCCATCACTTCCTCTGGAGACAAACAGTAGATTTTTGTATTTGTAGCTCTGAATTTTGAGGAGATGTGCCTAAGAAATATGTTTTGCAGAACTCTGAGCAAGAAAGAGTTGTAGCACTAATGTAAAGCAGAAGCTAAACCCTACATAGAAGCATGAACTGTGAGGATACAAGAGGTTTTAATCTGGCATATTGTAAAGTACTTACCTGAACCTCGGTAGATTTTCCTGCCTGAGGTAGGACACTGCAGCATCAAATGGACATCCTGGGGATTCAGAAGGGCAGAGGACAGCAGGTATGACAGAAGTAGTTGTCAAGCTGCTACATGCAGAAAGCCTGGGAAACCTGGAAATGTACTCACTTGGGGGAAAAACATGTTGATGATCTGATTTGAAGATTTCAAGATACTGAGGAAGAATTTGAGAGCAGATGAGCTACATAGAAACTCTTTAAATTTATTCAGTCCTGGAATGTGTGTTCATAAAAATAGGTCTAAAGAGAAAAAGTAGCTGAAATGAGAATATAGATATGCTTGATTCAAGCAGGGTGAAAGAAACTGTTAAATTGCTGACCCAGGATGAAACAAGGAGGAAGCTTTCATTGCCATCTAACTGTGCTGAAAAATAGGGAGATGCCAATAGAGCTGGGGGTGGGGGGCAGAAATCTGCTCCATCCTCTTCTAACATAATCAGAATCTTGACTGGTTGTGTAGTTAAAGGCCAAATAATCAATCTTAAGACATGCGAGGAAAGGATGAGTGTGCAGGCAGCACTGGTGGGTCAGCTGTTAGGTGGTACCTTGCTTGTCTGGATGAGCTGCCCAAATGATGAGAAAAGGCCAGAGCTGTACCTGAAGTTATCTTGGTTTATAAACTGCATCCTCTGCATATCTGCATCATTCCCAGAGGCTGTTTTTACTTTGTTTCCCAACTGGGATGGGGAAATAAAATACCACAAACTCATGGTGTCTGGTGGAAAGCAGATTAAAATTGAATGGAAAACAAAAGCAAACCCCTCCCAGAACGAAACCCACCAATACCCTTTAATATTTACAAGGCAATTTTCACAATAAAGGTTCCCAATACTGAAAAATTCAGTTAGAGATAACAGTAGCATGAAGTCAAACTGCTGCAAGCCAAACACGTGTAGGGGTCTGGGCTTATCAGGCTCTAGTAAACAGATGAAGATGAAAAGTGCATCAATCCTGAAATGCCATTGAGCAAAGGGAATGCATGCCTGCACACTGTGACCTACAAGGAATAATCTAGCAGAGATCTTACTAATTTCATTGTTGATCCACAAAGGCTCTTGCTGTGTGTGCAACCTGCAAATTAGTCCCCTTGTAAAGCTGTATATTAATTTATGAAGAAACAGCACAAGAAAAATGGAGGCAGTACACAGTTTTTGTAAGTAATGGGAGCTGTATGCGTGTTCTCTTATCCAGTGTGTACTGAACTTTATGTACAAAAATAGCAATACCACTGTTGCCTCATGCTCAGTGACACTTGATGTGATGTGAGCCAGAACAGGCGAGCACAACAGCCTCCTCTCTGCTCCAAAAAATCACTTTTTCCATCAAATCATATGAGCATAGCATAAAGCTGTTCACATTCTTCTTAGAACTATTCAGATCTATTTGCTAAACACTGTTTGTTCAGGGTGGAATTTTTTTCCTTATTGCAAACAGTTGGCATATTAATGGGGCTAAAATAAGACTTGGATGGATCCTTTAAATAAAATTCCTACCTAATGGGAAGGAAACAAATGCTTCTCAAGGCTTAAAGTTGTTCACATGCATTTATTGGTTTCATTTGTGTATGTTTCTGCTCTTCACGGGTTTGATTAGTGATGACTCTAAAATACTATGGGGAAGCCCTTTGGGGAGTTGTTACCTGACCACAAACAGGAAACATTAAGATCTTGTGCAGAACAGTGCTCTAACACACTGTGTTAAACCTATTTGTAGGGCCAGAATCAAGGGGCAGCATAAGTTGCAAGTGTTCCAACTGCACAGGTGACTTTCCTTTCTAAACTGCCTGCTTTGATACTTCTGTCACCTTTTTTTTCCCCTTTTGTCAACTTGGACAATATTGTCTAACAGAACTAAATGAAAACTTACTTCAGCTACAAGTTAGGTGACTTAAGTTACTTAAAATTGAGTAGATATAAGCTGGAATGACTCCAGTGTCTTCCGAGAGCGTGAAGCTGTTGTGTCAAATAAAGAGTATTTCTTCTTTAACCTGCTTCTCATTTTTTCTACGTCCTTCCCTGTTGCCTTCAGGAATAAGTCATTAATAGCTGCAATTCAGGAAAAAAGTGAGAACTCTTTCAGTCCATAATTCACCCTCACAATTCATGTTGTGAGTCAGTTTTGAACCTTTTTTTATACCGCATCGTTACATAACCACCAAAACAGATGGAGTACTCTGTTCATAAAGATAACACCGAATTCACTGCAAGGCTACTCAGGTCTCCCTTCAGGTCTATAGGGTTTCATAGCAGACTTCTAAACTGATGGCAGGTGCCTGGAGTTGCTGTACCTGCTTCCTCTACATGTGTTTTTTCCCATTTATGAGCTTTGTGTGTGACTGGTGCTGTGTCTGTGACTCATTCGGCTGCATGGGGTGTTGCGATCTGCCTAATCAAGTTCCATGTGACTCTCACCTGCCAAACGTGATGGAAATCAGTGTGCAGTTTAAATCTGCCAGGTCTTTTTATTTTGCTACAGATAAAAGTATGTTGATTTGCCAACCCCAACTGTGAAATGTTCCTGCTGCCTGGACTGTTTTCTACACAACACTTGTTTTTCTTTGTAAAAGGCTTTTTCTATTGATCTGAATTGACTCTTGCAGAAAAGCCTTGTGAGTTCAATGCAAATTGTTACTGTGCTCTTACTGTGAGCAGCAGAGCAATACAAAAAGGTGCTTTTGCGTAGATGTGCAATGTGTGTATTTCAAGCCATGTCTCCCTGTATTGATATTTGGTCTGATCTTGCTTTCAGAGTATAAGCAAGCAGTCAATTAATGCATTTTCAAATGTTTTGAGGAGAAGCTAAATCTAAAATCCTAGGAGAGCTCGTGTTTGGGTAGAGGAATGCTGAATCTGCGTGTTTCCCTGGATTGAACTGAAATTGATCTCAATCTTTCAGCTGAGACAACATCAACTTCTAGACTTTTATCCTAGCTGTATGTTGGGGGTGGGAGGAGCACCAAAATGCAACCAGAAGGAGTTTTTTTACCCTGCTTAAATACCTCTTTTCATGAAGTTTTTGAGCTTGTTGTCAGCTCATTTACTTTACTGAAGAACTGTGAATGGGTTTGGGGTAGGAAGAAGTCTCAATCCTTGAGGGATTTATCCACAAATAATTTTGAGTCGTAGGTCATCGCTGTTGTCATGAGGCTCAATTGTCAAGCTGCTTATGTGCCATAGTGAGTGGGGCAAATTTTGTTTGCTTGAAGAATGTCAAAAGAGCGAGGAATTGGTGCTTCATCCATGTACTTGTGGGTGCGGGCTCAAAAAGGGAGGCTGAAAACCACAAAAGCAAGTCTAATTGTAGGTAAACTTTTGCCTTCTTGGTAGGGTTAAGCACCCACACAAGATAATCAAAGCACTGATGATGAAACAGCTCCAGAATAAGACAGGTTTGATGTCAAAAAACCAGACCACTACACCTTCTGCTCACAAAATCTCCACAAGCGAGCAGGTAGAGGAGCAGACCACAGAGGGCTCTTGCTGCTGTTCACCCAAGCTCTGTCCCGTCAACCCTCAGCCAGTCTTTGAGCTTTTCCCAACCATGAGCTGCGAAACTCAAGTCAGAGCTGTCAGCTACACCATAAATTATCAATTTATACTTGAGCTAAAATATATCTGAGGCTGGGCTGCATGCTTTCTTGACAGGTCGATAAACTGCCTGTGGAGCCCAGCTTTAAGTTGTATTTGTGCAGAACCCAAAAGTGTGAATAATTCACAAGTGTTTCACCAGACACCCCGAGTTACGTTTGTTTCTTATGTGTGGAGCAAGGACATGCCTCTCTGTCCCTTGTGCTGTAGAGTGGAAGTGCTTGCGTCATAAATGATCAGAAGACAAATGAGAACAAAAGCCTTGCTTAGTTCAGCAAATATCTTGTGTGATCCCTTTGTACATGAAGTGAAGAGCAGCGATGGCCAGAGTGACCATCATTCATGTGGAACATGCTTCCCATGCTGTGATTTACCTCTGCCAGAGGAAACAAGCACAAAATAGCTTTTAGTGCCTGCATGCAGAAATAATGGCATTACCGGTGGTGCCACCTAGCAGAGGATGGCATCTGGCTTGATGACGGGTGAATGGCTGCCCCTACTCTGCGTTAGAAACAAGTTATTCTCATTAGAGAGAGGGGAAACATGAGCTGCTCATCTTTTTGTTGTTGTTGTTTTGGCTTTGGGCATCTGATGTAAGACTTACGTTGTTACTTAGCTTGAGGTCAAACCCTATCTGTTCATCTGTCCAAGGAAAATTTAACACCAATGGGAATTTTTGTGTACACACCAGTTTTGGGGTTTTAGAACAATTGGTTCACTTAGAGGGTCATGAATCCTCTGCTCCTTCCTCTTTTGCTCCCATGTGCCAAGGCTGAGCCAACACATGGCTTTGCAGAAGGGAAACCTTCTTAGATGCCTGGCAGGGGCGCTCAGTGCCTGCTCAGGAGCTGGAGAGGCCAATGCCTGCAGGTTATAGGCTGGTAGGAAGTCAAGCCTTAACGATGTTTTGCAACTACTCAAAAAGCAGAGCCAGATTTCTTTTCCTGGCAATAAGCATTGCAGTCCAAATCCGTCAAGGCTCCTCCATACAACTTTAAGTGCAGGAGAGGGCCCCCGAAGGACGATGTGGGGCTGTGGCAAGCCTGTACTTACACAGGCTGTGTTGATTCAGGATTAAGGTGAATAGAACTGGCTCCTCTGGGGACGCATATATTAGAGTTTTTGGGAAAACTTTTGACCTCAACCATGCTCATTTTGAGTTTTAAGTAATCGTGATGGCTCCCACGATGTCACGCCTCCTGAAGCTCGCAGTTG
Organism: Amazona ochrocephala; assembly: GCA_039720435.1. Taxonomy (NCBI): domain Eukaryota; kingdom Metazoa; phylum Chordata; class Aves; order Psittaciformes; family Psittacidae; genus Amazona; species Amazona ochrocephala. The sequence continues at coordinate 2,337,208 of CM077881.1, read as the reverse complement.
GCTGCTGGCGTGGTTAAAGAGTGAAGGCTTTGAGATCAGACAAAATGGTTCGAGGAAATAAATCCCATTGAATGGAGTGTGACCTGAGCACCTCGAGCCTCCACGGCCTTTGGATCATCCCCAATTATAAGTCTTGAGCAAGAATATGAGAATCCTGGTGACTTTGGGCGCTTCCATTTGAAGGGGAATAGGGAATTTGGAGTCTGATCAAAACCCTGAGCTCTTAAATAGGGAAGATTCAGTTTAGATCTAAGGAAGTTTTTCCCTGTGAGGGTGTTGAGGCACTGGCACAGGTTGCCCAGAGAAGCTGTGGCTGCCCCATCCCTGGCAGGGCTCAAGGTCAGGTTGGACACAGGGGCTTGAAGCAAGCTGCTCTAGAGGAAGGTGTCCCAGCTCATGGCAGGGGGTTGGAACTGAATGAGCTTTAAGGTTCCTTCCACCCCAAACCATGTTAGAATTCTATGATTCTTAACAACGCCACAGGCCCAGCACACAGAAATTGGCGCTTCAGATGGAAAGCCATTTCTGAAATCCTTGGAATTGTAGTGATTTCAGAAGCAAATTATCCCACTAAAGTGTTGTATCTGAAAAACAAGAACAAAGTAACATAAAGAGAATGTGGAAATTATAATTTCTTCTGCAGTAACTTTTAAACATCTTCAGAATTGCACAGGGCTGAGGAGCAGAAAGGAAATGAAGCAGTTTACACACAAGGTAGGAAACCCTTCTGAGAGGAATTGTGGGTTTATTTAATTTTTATTAATTAAAAAATAATTATTAAATTATAAATTTAATTTTTATTTAATTTATTCATGCTGAGCCTGATTTTTCTTAAGTTAGAAATAGGAGGCTGAAGTAGGAGCATGACATGTCTGTGCTGATCCTAGTCCCAGCACCCTATCTGTGAAGGACTGGAGTGGGGATGAGTACCAAAAGAACTTACCATAATTCAAGTCCCAAAGAGTTACCGTCTTGTGCTTAAAGAAACAACAAAACAAAACAAAACCAAACAACAAAATGAATAATAAAGGGAAATAGAAAATGAACCTTGTCATATTTTGAAGAGGTGATATTTAGTCAACGTATTGAAAGAGAGTTAAGTAGTTAGGATCATAGAATTGTTTGGGTTCAAAAAGACCTTTAAGACCATAGAGTCCTTATGGACTGCAATTCCACCATTACACTGTATCCCTAAGTGTTGCATCTATAGCTCTTTTAAATGCCTCCACGAATGGTGACTCCTCCAGGAATGGTGACTCCACCAGTGTCACTAACTGATGATGGTTTCTGTCAATTGGGTGGTTTTTAGTTAAAATCTCTTTGCTAAATAACAGATAATAAGGGGTTAGAATTATTTAATTGCTTAACTGATGATTTCAATTAAGTGTAGGGCTTTTTGAAAATGTGTGTCTGCTGCGAAAGGACAACTCAGACGATAGCACTCTAGGAGTATAATAATCTAATGACGGGTTATTATATAGCCCTTTTTAGATGGCTCTTAACGTCCTAAAACAGAGAAATTCTGGTTTCTAGTCAAACATCAGCTTCCACCTTAACTTCAGAAAACTGTAACTGTGAGGCATGTTACTGATGTTAGAATTATGCGCTATGGGTTGCTAATGCCATAAAATCTGTAAGCAGTATTTTGATGTAGCCAGTTTCCTCCTTCTGTGCCCAGATACAGAACTTTATGTGTCTCCACACTTCTCTTCTTGGGAAGCTCACCCTGCTCTTGTCCTTTGTTTTTCCCAGTGTGGTTTGTGCTGGCATCACAATGCATGAGGATGGTTGTGGCTTGGTCATAGGTGTCAAAACACAACAGATAACCTGTGTGGGTGTGTGTGATGTGGAATCAGGCAGGATAAACAGACTTCGACTGAGAGATCCTCCATAGGAAAGAGAAATCACAGCCACACTTCTCTTGCATTACTGGAGCAGCTACTGAAATACCAATTAAAAGCTATAATGGGAGCTTGGGGTGGATCTGTACAGTAAGACACTTCTAGGTCAAGCAGGAGGGTTGCAATAATAATAATACCAAGTGCATTTCCTTATTTAACTTTGTTTTTTATTGTGTTCAGCCTGCAGCTGATTCTTTTTTTTTCTCTACCTTGTAGCATAGTCCCTAATTGAGACACATGAAGCTCATAAGAGGCTTTAGACAAGATTCAGCTAGCCACAAAAGTCATTATCTCATTTTCATTTATTAACATGATATTTCCAATGGATTAACGAGGGTTTCCCTTTTGTTGCCTTTGCTATGGCACTAGCCCTAAAGGGGCTGTTGCGTGTCTCCATCTCAAGTGACTTCTTACTCACATTAGATTACAGTAATGTACGTGTTACAGGGATGACATTTATTATACTTCTTGAATTAAAATTCCCTATTTGAAGTAGCTCTAATTGCTGGGAATAGGATAAAGTGGACTTGAGTGTTGATTTTAACAATGAGCTACTATCAAAATAACTGCTGCTAGAACTGGGCATGCAAAAATGCTTTCCCCTGACTCCAAATATCTAATCAAATATCAAAGAATCCAGTATTTCTGGGATCTGCATTATGCTGCAGAACTGGCAATTTCAACTCCCTGAAGCCAGAGGCCTTCTTAAGAAACTACTCCCTGTATTTTCCACAGCACCCATAGTTATTTTTCAGGTGTCAGTAGTCCTACTGTACCATTAGGCTGCAAAGAACAATTAGTGCAAATTTAGGTTAATGGGGAGAAGTGCCAATCAGACGCCCCACCATGTACATTGCAGCAGGCTGCAGTGGTGAACCCTAGCACAGGGAGACCTGTTTTCTTAACGTGCTTTCAGCTCTGCTCACTGCTCCCCAGTTGTCCCTCCTCCTCTCCCAGAAGGCTGCCCGAGCAGCATTACAGCAAGGACCTGCAGAGAGCCTGTCTGCTCCAGGCGCTGTCTGATCTTGTCTGACATAATTTAAACCTGTGCTTCCTGCTCTAGTTTTACATTTTCCAGGGCCTGAAAGGTTCAGTAAGAAACAAAATTCACCCAAGAAAAATATAGAATAGATGATTTATATCAGTGCAGTCTATTTCTGCTTCATCTCGCCTGATATAAAGATGCTGCAGGATGCCTGCTATTAGGCTTGATATGAAAATGAAAAGCCTAATTATTTGTGAGAGTCAGACATCTCTGGACCAGTCCCTTGAGAGGTCTCAGCCGTAAAGAGGGGGAGTTTAACCCTGGCAAAAAATGTGTCTCCCCATTGCAGCTGGATTTAGTGTTGTTCCTCACCTGTGTTTTGTCCAGAACCAGTGTTGCCTTCCCGGAGATGCACAAAGAAAAGAGTACAGCATGCTCCTTCCGGATCAGCATTGAATAAGCCTAAGGATATGAAAATCTGGAAAGTAAGCTGTGGAGGTTGGAAGAAGAATTCTTCCTGCCTTGTCTTCTGGGGAAAGAAAGTAGCAGGCATATTTAATCCAGGAAGCTCCATCATATGTCAAGTTTAAAATTGCAACCTACGGTGCTTTATGAAAACTATTACGAGCACAGTCACTAACAGGTTTCAATATAAATTTGTAAACCAAAGCAGCCTTTGCTGATGTGTTTTGGATTTTCTTCTGCACTCTCAATTCTAGAGGGTGCTTTCTGCTTTATTTATTAAATTGCATATCGAGGCTGATGTCTTGGGGAATGGGGCTGTTCGGACCCGCGTAGGGAGGCTGGCAGCAGCTGCTGCAATCTCAGTGCTGGCAGTGAGCTGTTGAGTATCCTGAGTGGGAACTCTTCCCTATTCTGGTCTCCCAATTGTAGTTATTTTGAAGGAAAACTTCAGACAGGCTTTTTAAAGAGTGGGAATAAGCTTTTGCAGGGGCAAGGGCAGGGAGGCTGCTTTTGTAAAAGTGTCATATTTATAAAAGGTGCATTTTTCATTCTCAGTGAATTTTCTAACATTCTTCTTAATATAAAATGAAATCCATGCAGGGCAAATGGCCTTCACCTGATGGGTGGGGGTAGGTGTTTGGAAAGACCTGTTAAGAAACACTGCGCCCTTGAGTGACCCCAAACCACCCTGCCTGGGATTCAAGTGTTGTCACTGAGTGCTCAGCTCTGCCTCTGTCAGCCCTTTCCCGCAGTTTGGATTTCGTGTCAGGGTTCAGAGAGGTGGTCTGTGTTTGCCTGACCACGAAGGGTGTTCAGAGAGTGCTCTTCTTTAGCTTAAAAAGCCCCCATATATAAAAAATAGTATGAGCAGTTGGAATAAAACCTGAGTTCTGGGTAAATTCCAATAATGTGTTTTTCATTGCATGAGATGTGATGCCTGTCAACACTTGCTAGTCAGACTTGCCTCCTTTTTACGTCTCTTAAACAGCCTCCCAACAGCCTCCCCCGCTTTTCTTGTAGCAGAGAGGAGTGTCCTGCATATCATGCTTCCATCTCCATACTGTAATTATTAATACAGGGTAGAGAGAGGTCACCTACGTTTTTTTGGCAACAGTTACGTTCCCATGTATAAATCATGATAAAGCGCTATTACTCTGTAAGGTACACTGATGTTTTCAATTTACCCTGTGTAGGATACCATTTCTTTCTTTTTCTCCCTTAAAAAAAGAGAAAAAAGTCTTTTGTTCCTACAATATAGATAAACTTATAGATTTTGCAACCAATAAAAATAATATTAATAAAAATGAGGCATTGTTACAAAGTAGGTCCTAACTATGCAGCCTAATGTTTCAGTAAGTCTGTGGTGCACATCCTTTTATAGCCAATTAAGAGGATGTTTTATTTCTCTCATTAAAAGAGCAGCCCACAGTCACCATGTTGAATCAAATAAGTATGAGTTTGCACATCCTGTGCGCAACCTTTCCTTGAGGCATGGTAACATTTGTCATCTTTATAATAAAGCTTTCCAATTTTTCTGATTAATATTTAAAAGAAATAACATGACCTGAGGAATATATATATAACTTTCTTGTTGGAAGGCATTCTGTACTACACTGCTCTCTGGTTTAAGGCTAATGTACCGTTAGATCACTTTGTATTCTGCCTCCTTCTAAGACCTATTTTCCTGTGTTTGTGTGCAGCTGCAGTCTCTTTGTGCTCTTTTCTTTCTCCCAGGTGGCAGAGAGCTCTCACTAGTGCACATTTGCATTGTGGTGGTTGCTGTGATGCTCCTTGTCTTCAGTCTTGCCCTGCCATGGGGAGGGTAGGGAATAGTCCCCTAGAGAATGTCTTCTGAGCATTTACTGGGTCGTTATGGGTCCATGAGCAAGTGGTTTCTGAATCAAACTCCTTACAGCTTTCTAGCACAGCAGCCGGGGTGGAGTGCTGTTGAAAGGTGAGGTCCTGCCCCTTCATTCAGGTACCGAAACCTGGGCAGTGGTTTGGGACAACAGGCTCATTGGGTCTCCCTCTTCTGGTTCATTTGCTAATGTAACTGTTGTTCATGTCTTGGGTAGAGCTGACCTGGAAAAGCATGGTTTCGTCTTGTAAAGGCAGATCTTCCATTCCATCTATGTCTCCTGAGGGTCTCCATCTGATCGAGCTTTACTGAACTCAAACAGCTTCAGTGTAGTGATAGACTCTGGAAAAGCAGATATCTGTGTTAGGACCTGAGGCTTCTGCTGGTTGCTTTAAAACTATTCCTTATATTTCTTATCATTATTACATTGCAGCACCATTGTCAGATGGTTAAAAAGACAGAACCACACCACAGTGAGCTCTAGTTGACAGTGTAATGCAGCAAGTAAGGTATTAAGGGGAATGAATGAGCAGGCAGAGATTTGAAAGCTGAGGTGCTAGCAACTCTTTCATGCATTTTTTTCACTACACTAATTTCCTGGTCTCTTCACTTGTCTCTTCCTCATTTTCTTTTATTTCTTTTTTGCCCAACAATAATTGGAGGCAAAAAGATGAAAATGAGGGCTGAGGTCAGTTTGGGTATTTTATATTGGCACCCATCACTAAAGCCCCTTAGGTTCTTCAAAACATTACAAGTAATCACAGCTAGAATAACAAAATGTAAGTCTTTAAACCTAAAGGCTCAATTATTCAGGGTGCTCTGTGAATTACAGACAATGCTAACAAATTTCATATATTAGTCATGGTAAAAAATATTAAATTCCATGGTATGTCACAAATTAATGAGGGGAAAGAAGATTAAACAGCAACTTGTGTAAATCTCCCTCAAACAAATGGTTGTCAGAGATTCTGCATGTCTGGTGAAGAATTAAACAAGTGAATATCAGCAGCTGAAGTTCTTGCAGAGGAGCCAAACCCTTTTGGAAAAGCTGAGACCTCTCTTTGAAGATGGAATTGATGTTTCAGTCAATCCTGTAAGTGAAAGACAGAAAACCTCACTTCTTCACACAAAGAAGAATTTACCATGTAGTGTTGCTTTTGTCTTAATTCACCCTCACTAGTAAGGCACTAGCTGCAGAGGGGAGAAAAAAGGAGCTCTCCCATGGAGCAAAACTTGGAAGATGCAGGGAATACAAAGATTAATATTGAAGGCTGGAGTCCTTGTTGGAGCAGCTGATAATGCTGTGCACCAACAACCAATCCTTTACATTAAGCAGTACTAAGAAATAATTGCAAAGTGTTCTTTACAGCGTTGGGACTTGGGCAAACTATTCTATGATTATTCTAACTGTTCTATGATTAAATGCAATATCTATGATTAAAGGCAAACCAGCACTAGAGACAAAAGGGTCCTTTCACCTGCTCAGGAGTGGGGTGAGGACCTATATTGCAGGGGACCATGGCATCTGCATGTGAGGCACCGTGCAACCCTTGCCTATAGAATGGAGCCATCCCCATTGCTCTGATTCCAGCCTAAAGAACATTCTCCCCATTCGCCCCTGTTAAGGCAGATAATAGTAATGCACACAGCATACTCTGTGATGGATGTTGCAAGAACAAGATGTAAATGTGCTCAGCCCGTTTCTGAAAGTTTGTGTGTTTTGTATTATTTCTTGGTGTGTTTTTTTCCTGTCTGATGGGGAGATGAGGAAAGTCTGCCTTCCTCCTGATCTCCTGGAGTTAACAGTGTGATACCGAGAACAGAAACTCGCCCTGCCTACCATTTCAGCCAGGTTCAGTATGCTTTTGATATTTTTTTCGCTCTTCACTCCTTTAACCCTTGTTGTTTTGTGAGGGGAAGCAGAAAGGAAATCAAAGCTGTGGTTGATAGACGGGGAGCCAAGGACTTGTTTTCTGAATTTCCCAACTCCTAATTTACCTTTTCTTTCACTCTCTGTTATGGTTCTTCCAATTTAGAGCTGGAGACAGCTCTCTGAAAACACCGGTGTAGTGCCACAAATAGGCAACTATTGCAATTCCCTCTCTTTAAACCTGCCACTTGTTCGTTGGCTCTAACTTTAACACCCGTGGCACAGCGTGCTGCTATGGGTGGCTAGAGCTGGCTTTTGCAGCTCAGGCCAAACTGAATTTGATGCAGAGATGTCTTTGCTTTGCCCATTTTCTTAACCTGGCATTAAGGAATGGGTTCTGCCTTTGTGTGCTGCTGCCCAGCCTTGGGATAGCAGCAGTTCCGGGAACACTTGCTTTGAAATGAACTCAGGCAGAGCAATCGCTCAGGGGTAGCTTGCTCCATCAACATGGTTTTTAGTGTTTTCAGTAAATCTCCATTTCACTCAACATGGTTTTTATAAAATTCACAGGGAGTGAAACAGCAGTCAGGGAGTGGAGAGACATCCAGGCTTCATGCTTTACCTCTTTTAATGTAAAGACTCATAGTTTTCATCATTGCTCTCAGGGAAGCTTATCTTGTGTATGTGTTTGTTCAGCATAAAATCTGCTCGTGGGCAAGGCATCCTCTCCCTTGTCCATGTCTGCTGTGATGAAGACACTCCAGAGGCTGTGTCCACCAGCAAAGTTAATTGAACCAGCGTTTGGGATCTGCTGTTCCCACAGCATCTCCGTCCTGGCTGGAGCCAGGAAGCTCCAGTCATGTCCCATGAGAACTCCTTCCCATGGAAATTTCCCAGCACAGCTTCAATGAAGGAGGATGGGTGTCTTCTGATATATCTTGGATAAGCATCTGCTTGTGATACTCATCCAAAAACTGGAAATATTAGGCTTCCTCCACATTGATTCATTTCAGCAGTTGACCCAGCAGCAGTTTATACCAGTACCGATGATTAACTTTGCTTGACTTGAGGTTGTCTTTGACCTAGATTTAGAGTCAGGCTTAGATCTTTAGTAGAAGACCCCAGGGTTCACGCTTGACATTACCAAATTGTCACGCAAACAGATCCACAGAAAAACAGATACTGTTAATTTGGCTGCCTGTTTCACAGACATCATCTGCACAAACTGCAGGATATTCATCTGCCTGGTTCTCAGCCCAGCTTGAGGGCTGACACAGGGACAAACCATCTTGCCACCCTTTGTGTAGCTATAGAGGTGTTTGGTTTAAACTTCTGGGGCAGCAGGAGGGTCTGAGAGCTGTGGGAATTGGGGCTTTTTACAGTGTTCATAGGACCTGGTGCTAATGCAGTTTTGTACCCTGTTTTCCTTCTCCTTCCCATAGGCATCCTTATGCTTTCCTCTTCCGATTTCCCATGCGTGCTGGGTCATTCCTGGGTCCATTCATTTGCTGAGTTTCATTTCTATTTAACACACTTGTTGGGAAGGGAAGAAAAATGTGCACTGAGAGATAAACCGCTGTCCTTCATCTGAACATCCCTGTCTGGCTCCATTGCACCCAACTCCTCCCTGCCCCCATCCTCCCCAAACCTGCTGGGTGGCTTCAAACAGTCTCCTTGTATCCATTCCATGTTTAAAGCCTTCTCTGAAAAGAGGTGAACTCCTCTAGCTAGTAACCTGCTGGAGGAGCCTGTCAAGGGCCGGCTGCACGCACTTCAGTCTTTGCAAGAATCAAAGTGAAATGAGGAGAGTCTCACAGAAAAGGGTTACAGAGAGTTTCACGTATTTCGCAGCCTTTTCATGGCTTAAATTACACTTCCCCTTGTTCTAGTTTTAAAAGGCAGAGCAGAAAACTTAATTTTAACACTGAAAAATGAAGGCTCTTCAATTATTTATAACATTAAAATGTACAAATGTTTGATCAATGAACTTGAAAAAAACATGCAACTACAAAACCCATTTCACAGTGTTCTAAAGTTCATGTGGCAGAGATAGAGAAGTGAAATGATTATTAACAGATGAAGAGCAGCATTTTAATAACATTCGAGCTGTAGTAATGAGGCTGACAAAAGCAAGGAAATTCAAAGCCAAAGCTGATCTGATGCTACCTCCTTAACACATAGACTGTGCCTAATTTTGCAGGATGTGAGGTACTGTAAGTAAATTGCTCTCGTGCCGGAGACCCCCTCAGTGTGGTGCCCAGTGGGGTAGCAGCAGGATGAGGCACCTTTTGTTTCAGAACTTGGTTATTTTATAGTGGAGTGTTTTCAGTAAATACACAGCTGCGTCTTCGTCTTTTTTTTTTCTTCCCACAAGCTTTACCATTAACAGCAGTGGAAACGTCCTTTTTTCCTCTTAAAAACACTGAAATATGACATTTCTCATGCAGCAGCATCAGGTGAGCTCAGCATGCCAAGTAAGGGTCTGTAGAGAGTTTATAAATGGTGGCAGCTTCTGGAGCTGCCAAGCTCCTCTGACACCAAACAAGCAGAATGCAACATATAGGCCAAGTATGAGGATAAGCTTTGTGGCACTCAAAAGGTAGCCCCCAAATCACTGCTGTGCTCCTGCAAAGCATGATGTAGGAATAAAGAGAGGTTATAGTGAGCATGAGGCTTGTCCACAGCTGCCCATGTCCCCTTGCAGCTGGTGAATAAATGGGCTCAAAGCTGCTCCCAGTGTCTTCACCCTGGGGCCTGGTCTCCAAGGGCCTGACAGCTGGGAAGGGCTCATGGTGTCCTTCCTTCATGTTAAAAGCATATTTTTGTTGGATAGGTACATGCATTTTTTACAAAAAATAAGTTTATTTTCCAAATAGCAACCCTTTCCAGGAAAACAAACATGATTCAATCAGCCAGCTACAAAATTGCAATAAATCCTGCTTGTTCAGCGCTTTTCTGAGATAAATGGTTATTCTTGTCTAAGAGCTCTGGATGTTAAGATGTCTCTTATGCAACAGCAAGCTGAAAACTAGCTGGGTTTACTGTACTGTAGCAAAACTGCTTTTTTGAAGTCAGAAAGGGCACTTGGACACTAGATAAAGTGCAAGGCAGGGCATAGAGTTTATTATACACAATTTTTATGTCCTTATGAGGGTGAGAAAAGGATATATCAGCAAAGATGGCAAGCTTTGTCTTGGCTTTGCAGCACTTAGATGTTATGTGAGAGCTGCCTTGGTTCTGCCAGTGCAGGAAGGGACCTCTGTGCCTCTTCCCTTCCCCAGCCCTACTTGGAAGGGAGAGTCTGGAGATGGGAGAAGTAAGAGGGAGCTTCTCTGCTTTAGGGGATGTTTCTCTCACCTTAACAAAGGTGTCTTAGAGATTGTTACCCATTGATCCCTTTTCATCCCATTGGCAACCAGGCAGCCAAGTCAAGGCACAGGGCACCCCTGGGGCATCTTTGTGGGGTGGGTAATGGCCCTATCCATGCAGTGACCATCGAGGGACCAGCTACCCTTCCCTGAGCTGCTGCCTGAAAAACAAGAGCCCAACCTTCATGTCTTGGTCCTGCAGCTTCTAATTATGCCCTGTGCAAGGCCTTAGATGTGAAGTCTGCTGCAGAAGCAGGACGGTGACGACGATGAAAGGGAACAACATCAAAAGTGTCAGGAAGAGGAGAAGGCAACACCATATCAGTGTTGAAGCTACATGCATATTCCAATTTGCTATGTGACTGTGTTACTAATTTGGAAGTGGAAAAAAATCAGATTATACGCAGAATGGCTTCCCATAAGGTGCCTCAGGAATATGCAACGAAAGAAGAGTTTCTTAACAGGGGAGTCGTGTTCTATTCAATCTAGCATTAACACACAAAGTATAATTAGGGCTCATTAGGAGGGGTGGTAGGGCTGTGCTGGATCTCAGGTCTCTCTGCAGCTACCCTGGTAGGCATGAACAGGGAGGAAATAAGGCCACGCTACTTACGCATTGGTGGAGAACGAGGAGGAGTGGGTGAGCACCATCCTTACCCGATCTGGGAGGATGGATTGTATTTTTTTTCAGTTTGGTGTTGCAATGTTTTAAAAATTACATAATTGATTGGGGGGGGGAAGGTTCCAAAAGTTTTATTGATAAAATTTAGTAGATTAATAAGTCTTAGCATTATGTATAAAAATTTGGCATTAAATATTTAAAAATTCGATTAATAAAATACTAGATTAATAAAGCCTAACATTAAATATAAAAAATTAATTGGATGCAGTTCATTGACTTCGTAACTTGAAAACCACAGCAATAGGCCTGCCTGCTCTTACTTGCATGAAGGCTCATGTCTCCGTCCATGAGATGAAGGTGCAAGAAGAGGATGACTAGAGCTGAGCTGAGTGCTAAGGAATGAGCAGGAGTGTGGCGTGATCCAGTATTCCTGAATCCTGGTCAGATTTGACCATCGGTCTCTGCAAACCAGCTAAAATAAGCTGTGATGTGATGCAAGTGGGGAGCCTGGAAGGTGGCATAATGTGTTTCCCAATTTGCAAGTTTGGGGGTCTACAGGAATCCATGTATCTTGATATTTTTGAGCAGGGTTTCTGCAACTGCAGTGTTAATACAAATATATTTTGCCCCTGACTTAGCATGGTCAAGCCTTATGTAGCAAGGGGGGGACCCTTGGTACATCAGCCATCTGGGCACATCACCTCTTGTACTGATGGTGGTGGGATACAGCACCCTGCAGGATCATGCTTAGGCTGAAATAAGATATGCAATTTATGGGTGAAAAACATTTAAATACCAAAAGTCCGTTTTGCAGAAGACCGGAGGAAGCGGTGCTAAGTAAAATTGCGTTACTGAAAAGGACAAAAAATCTTTTCAAGAGTGCGTTTTTTATGCATATAACATTTCTTCATTGGAGGTGTCCATGCTTTCCTCTTCCAGGAGGATGTAAACTCCCATCACTGATGATATTTAAGGAGATTTTTGGCCAGGGTTAGAAAAAACAACACTTTTTACCTCTGCTCAGTGTTTACAGCAAATGGTAAAGTTGTGTTTAAATTAGAATAAAATATTAAAATTAATAATCATTGACTTTTATGTTTCAGTAACATTAGAAATAAAGTTTATTCTTGGGTAAACAGTTTATAGTAGGTTATAAATATTTTCTGTTGACCTATTAACTGGCTCAATATATTATGAAGTTATTGACAGTTGCCATAAAATTTACAGCCATTAAACCTTTTAGCATACGAGATATGTCTAAGTCTCTGTAACACAGAGAAATGATTTTCTTAAGATAATCTTCTACTGATATTAAATTCCCCCAAGATTTTAATACATTGTCAAAGTTTATGGGTCATAAAATAAACCTAGAGCTTACAAAAAATTTACACAAGGATATTATTTAAGAAAAAGGACATGTAAGTTTTACTACAGTAAAAGTGATGATATAAGCCACTGAAACATATAAAAGTACACACCAAATACTATGTTAAAATAACATTGAATATCTTGTATTAATCCACAAGTCAAGGTTTAAGGTTTTTTACAGTGCCTGAATCTCTTATTATTGTGTCTAGATAATGACACCCTCACAGTGCAGCACTTCGGAAAGCTCACTTTTGATAGATGTAAAAGCATGAAATAATGATAGTTCAAGAAATCTTAATTTTGAATTCCATGATAATGTAAGGTTAGGGCGCATGCTTGGTGGGCCTGATTCAAGGTATTACTCCATCCTGAGCCTGATGTAAATAATTTAAAATCAATAAAAGTGGGTCAGCTGGCTGGTGTAAATTGGCCTGCCTTCATTACAGCCCATGGATGGGTGCCAGTTTACACCAGCTGAGAAATTGGCCGGGTGCAGTTATATCTGTGTGAAGCTGTCAGAACTCAGTGATTCATTAGGAGCTGCACATTTACGATAGCTCTTCTCTGTTTCATATATATATATATATATACACATACACACATATATGCACATGTTTAAAAGTTGTGTGGTTCAACACTGCCCTTGAAAAAAGAGTGACGTCTCACAACCTAATCTGTGTCCAATAGAGGCATCACGTTCTCTTATTACGAGGCATTAGGCACTTGCTGAACAAGTGTCTGAGCATCTGTGGTGCTGTGAGATGAGGAAACTGCAGTGCTAGAGCTGAAGCATTGTCCACGTTCAGCTGGAAGGATGGTATCCAAGGTAGGACTGCACCAAGAGGATGCCCTTCCCAGAAGCAACAAACAGATAAGATGGCATCCTGAGAACCAGAGGAGCAGCACAAACATCTTGGGAAGCAGAATATTAGCTATATTCTTGTAGCAAGCATGCTTTATACTAGGTGTATTTAACAAGGTTAATTTAACATGTAATTTAACATGTTAATTTAACATGTAATTTAACAAGGTGGGGAGTATGCATCAGCCTTAGTGATGGTGCCTGGTTTACGGCGAGGGACCCAGCCCTCACATGCAGCCCTGCTGCATACCATAGCTCTTCTTTCTAGTGGTTTTCTCCTCCCAGTTTTCTGAAGCTAATGAGGTTCTCCATCATTGCAGGCCCACAGCCGAAGAACTTCTGGAGATATGCAAATAAGGGGGGGGGGGGGGGGATTATTTTGTTTTCTACTTGCTTCTTTCAGAGCAAGTATCCTAAGAAATGAGGCAATAGTGGAGAAGTGCAGCAGCCATAGCTACAATCAAGAGCATGGCCATATATGAAATAGCTCAGAGGAGCTGCTATGCTTCCCCTTTGATGTCAGTTCACCTGTGTATTTTGGGTGTCCAACCTTGAACAAAGGTACCTCAAATCCTACAGCAGACACAGCACATGCTCCACTTTACCTGAGGTCCTTTAGGACCATCACCTAACACTAAAAGTAACAAAACCAAAAGGATTTTTGGGGGGTTTAAGCATTGTTTGTAGGCTGGGGCTGTGCCAGGTGGGCTCTCTACCCCAAAGCCATGCTCCTTATGAGTCCTGTCCCAGAGGGCCAGAGCCCCCAGGTCCCAGGAGCTTGATGGGGCTGGAAGCAGAGCTGGCTAGCCTTGTGCAAGCATGCAATACAACTGACGTGACTTTGTGTTTTCCTATCTCAGCTTTGAAATATAGTAAACTCACAAAAGCTACTGTAGAGTTCAGAACAAACACAGGGGGTATGTTTAGTTATTTGTTTTTGTAGTAAAATAAAATATTTATTATACACAGACACCTACTGTGAACAGAGGGTAAGGCCACTGTGTTTTATCTCTAGGGTGTCATGTTTGACTTCCATTAGGGATGTATTATAGACCTGTGGGTTTTCATGAATTCAGAAAGTCCACTTTGAACACTGATTTCAAAGCCTACAGGGGGTGTGAGGAATGTAAGAACACTGCTTCGTAGGAAGGAACCTGTTGCATCTAACAAACACCTTGTGTTTGATAAGTCAGAGTTGAGGCATGCTAGAAAGATGTTCTTATCTTTCCTTTTTTTTTCCCTTAGCATGATTTTAAAGAAAGATTTCTCACCGTTTGCTTTGCAACTTTAGCCCATCTGAAAGCTCAAGGTGAAGACAATGAATGGGCTCTTGAAAAATGCACCATTACATCAGCATACTTTTTATATTTTACCCTAATTCCATCCCAATGAATCATATGGGAGGAGAAAACGACTTCAATGGTCAGGTGGATACTGATATATCTCCATAAGTGCCTCTCAGATTAATGATGCTGCCTAAAACTCTGAGTAACACTTGAGGGAGATCCATGGAGGGACCATAAGCAGCATGTGGTGCTGCAGGCACAGAGGCTGCCTGCCTAATTCTTCCCACATCACGCCCATGGTGGGCAGGAAAGTTGGTCATGAGAGCTGGCACATGGAGCTCAGCACCATGCAGACCACAGCTCCTGAGCAGCTTTTGGGATAAGCAGGTCCCTGTTTGCAGGAGGTGGGAGCAGACCCATGTTCGGTTCAGGGCACAACCAGTGATATAGGGACATCATCTCAGCCCAGTGGAGTAGTGTGGAGATAAGAGTGTGAAGGTGAAGAGGATGGCAAAGAAATCTGTCATGAAAGCATGAAACCTTCAGATGAGGTTTTTCTTCATCAGGACATATTTCCCTTCTGTCCACATCCTTGCCTGTGGCTGGACCAGGTAGGGAAGTGTTTTCTTCTCTTCAGACCCATGCATCTTATCTTGAACCATGCAATGCAAGTGACAGCATATGAAATATGAACACTTCAAGTAGAGAAATCAGTACCCCACTCTGCAGTTGGATGCCACCTAAGGTATTCGTTTTTCTTCATTGCCACCACCAACTTAAATAAAAATAACACACAGAAAACCTGATTTTGTGAAACTAATGCAGGAACCGTGCAGCATCATTACAGCCATTTTGTTTTATCTCCTCCATACCGGCAAATGCTCTGACCACACCACCCAAGTCTTGGAAGGCAGACGCGGGGACGGTGAGGGTGGGGACCCTGGGCCCACTGTGGGGGAGGATATTGTTCGGGACCACCTTAGGAACCTGAATGTATACAAGTCTATGGGACCGGATGAAATCCATCCAAGGGTCCTGAAGGAGCTGGCAAATGAAGTTGCTAAGCCACTGTCCATCATATTTGAAAAATCATGGCAGTCAGGTGAAGTTCCCGATGACTGGAAAAAGGGAAATATAACCCCCATTTTTAAGAAGGGAAAAATGGATGAGCCGGGGAATTACAGACCAGTCAGTCTCACCTCTGTGCCTGGCAAAATCTTGGAGCGGATTCTCCTGGAAGCCATGCTAAGGCACATGAAAACCAACAAGGTTGTTGGTGACAGCCAGCATGGCTTCACTAAGGGGAAATCCTGCCTAACCAATCTGGTGACCTTTTATGAAGGGGCTACGGAACTGATGGACAGGGGCAGAGCAGTTGATGTCATCTACCTGGACTTGTGTAAAGCCTTTGACACTGTCTCCCATGACATCCTTCTCTCTAAGTTGGAGAGACATCAATTTGATAGGTGGACCACTCGGTGGATAAAGAACTGGCTGGATGGCCGCACGCAAAGAGTAGTGCTCAGTGGCTCAGTGTCCAGCTGGAGACCAGTAACGAGTGGTGTCCCCCAGGGATCGGTGTTGGGACCGGTCTTGTTCAACATCTTTGTGGGTGACATGGACAGTGGGATTGAGTGCGCCCTCAGCAAGTTTGCCGATGACACCAAGCTGTGTGGTTCGGTTGATACATTGGAGGGAAGGAATGCCATCCAGAGGGACCTTGACACGCTTGTGAGGTGGGCTGATGCCAACCTGATGAAGTTCAACCATGCTAAGTGCAAAGTCCTCCACCTGGGTCGGAGCAATGCCAGGCACAGCTACAGGTTGGGCGGGGAGGAGATTGAGAGCAGCCCTGCGGAGAAGGACTTGGGGGTGTGGGTTGATGAAAAAATGAACATGAGCCGGCAGTGTGCGCTTGCAGCCCAGAAGGCCAACCGTATCCTGGGCTGCATCAAAAGGAGTGTGACCAGCAGGTCGAGGGAGGTGATCCTGCCCCTCTACTCTGCTCTCGTGAGACCTCACTTGGAGTATTGTGTGCAGTTCTGGTGTCCTCAACATAAAAAGGACATGGAAGTGTTAGAACAAGTCCAGAGGAGGGCCACGAAGATGATCAGGGGACTGGAGCACCTCTCGTATGAAGATAGGCTGAGAAAATTGGGGCTGTTCAGCCTGGAGAAGAGAAGGCTGCGTGGAGACCTCATAGCAGCCTTCCAATACCTGAAGGGGGCCTATAGGGATGCTGGGGAGGGACTCTTCATTAGGGACTGTGGTGAGAGGACAAGGGGTAATGGGTTTAAACTTAAACAGGGGAGGTTTAGATTGGATCTGAGGAAGAAGTTCTATACTGTGAGGGTGGTGGGGCCCTGGAATGGGTTGCCCAGGGAAGTTGTGAATGCTTCATCCCTGGCGGCGTTCAAGGTGGGGTTGGACATAGCCTTGGATGGCATGGTTTAGTGGGAGGTGTCCCTGCCCATGGCGGGGGGGTTGGAGCTCGATGATCTTGAGGTCCTTTCCAGCCCTTACTATTCTGTGATTCTTTCACTTCGTCTATGTTCTTCATTCTGTTTATTGCTGGCTGGAGAGGGAATGAGCATGGCTTTGTTTCCCTAATGATTTCATGAAGAGCTCAAAACCCACTGCATCCAGATAAGTGCAGGAGTCAGTGGGCTTCTTACATGCATGGAAGAAGACTTGGTTCTGCTGACTTTTTTGTTGTAGAAAGGTCAATGCAAGAAGTTAATAGTGCCTGTTAGGCTGAGCACAACTAAAGTCTGGTAATAGAAAGTGAGTCTAGAAATAGTCACATATGTTGCTACTAACAAGTAGTCTGCTACTAACTGTATCTCTAGTTAATTAGTCCACCTTTTCAATTCTGCTTTAATGGTATTATTTTCATATTGGGTAACATGTTCAAAAGAACTTGATTCTAGTTTTTCAGTAGATGAGTGTTTGCATGCTAAATCCTGTCCAGCACAGTTTGCAAAATACTCTTAAAGCCAGCCTGTCAGGGCAGACTCTTTCATAACAGTTGTTTGGTGCAGTAAGCAATGGACGAAAGCATTTATTTGTATCCAAATAGAATTTCAGTGGGAATGAGAGGGCAGTTGAACTAGACAGCCTGTAAGCATTCACTCTCTTTTGTTTCGTTCTCTTCTGTCTTTTTCCTGGGGATTCTACATCAAGGATAAAAGCTGCCTCTATTACAGTCAGTAGTAAAATTCCTGTTGGCTTTGTGGAAACCAAAGGCTCACCTCATTCCTGCTAACTGCATCACATATAGTTTTCGGTAGGGTAACCTCATCTTTGGAAGCCACTTTGGGTCCTACCACTCATTAATGGGATTCTCACCCTATAGCCAAGTTTGTTCTGAGAGTACAGGGCTCTTCCCAGGTCCTACACACACTAATAATACCATGTGAGAGAGGCTAGCAGCAATAGTCATGGACAGTAAGTCCCGACTTGGTTATGTGCTTCCCGTTCCACTTGAATTCAACCATTAAATCTGAACTTCCAGTTCAAATTAAATATGTCATGACCAATGTCAGATATATGGACAACTTCAGAGTGGAATAACCCAAGGCAATCTGCTCTGATCGTATCATGCCTTAAGTCTCAGACTAAATCCAGTGGGAATTTAATAAAATAGCTCAGTCAAGCATTGATCTTTTCCTGATGTGTTTTTTTCTTTTTTTTTCCTTTCCAATGGTCATCTTACACACATTTCCTCCACTCCCCTCTTGCAAAACAATACTGTATCATACAGGAATAACCAAGAATATTTCAGTACAGCAGCTATTGTGCCTTTTCTATTGACCTTCTCCAGTCCAATCTCACATCTGATGATAGTGTTCTAGTTTGACAGTATTAAATCATTTTGTTTCTTTCTCTCTCTGCAAGATGCTACTCTCCTGTTATATTTGTTAGCTAAAGTGTGTAAAGTATTGTAAAATAGGGTGAGAGTGATACAGGAAAAAGAGTGTGGTATTGCATTGTGGTCCAGAGCATTTGTAACAGAGCCTGGAGATCCTGTTAGAGGGTCTGTTTTGCAGATCCCTTGGCCCATCCCTGTCGCTGTGGTTCAAACCAAACCCAGCACAGGCACACCAGGAAATTCAATGAGTGTTACTCGAGGTGATCCTGAGGTGTCCCACTGGAGATGAGTGACTGGCGGTGCATCACTTGCCAGCTCTTGGGGTTAGAAAATAGGGGATGAGGGAATAGCCTTGGGATGAAAGTCCTATGGTTGCTCAAGGACTTGCCAGCCCTGAGACTAATAGGGTTTAGACTGCCTTTAGGGTATAATCATAGAATGTTTTGGATGGGAAGGGACATTAAAGATCATCTAGATCCAATGCCCCTCCCATGTGCAGGGACATCTTCCACTAGTCCAGGTTGCTCAATATCTAATACTAATACCTAGTAGGTTATTGTAGGATATAGCATATTATCCAGTAGAATATAACATATACCAGACTTTAAATCCATTTATTTAAATTTTACTCATCAAGCTACAATATTTAATATAGAATCCAATAGTGTAATGAGCATTGATAAGGCAAAAATCACAGTCAATTGCATCATCAAAATATCAGGGGAATATTATCATTGCTGCTGTAGTGCATGAGTTGTCCTTTTTGCTGCTTCCTTCCTCATTATTGTGTCTTGGAAGAAGTAGTCTCTGTATGATGCTAAGGGAGCACATCAAAACGTTGTTACTTCTGGATTAAGCAGGCATTCCTGGTGAGAATAGTGTGGTTGTGAAGCAGGAGAACAGACCTGGTTTTAGGGCTGTGGGATAGTTGGCTGACAGTGAAGGTCCTTACTGGAAACCCATTGTAGATACAGGGGCGAAAACATGCACTACTGAATTGATGGTTGGCAAGCTTAACATTTACATAAAGTCCAGAAAAGAGAACATTGCATTATACAACTTTGCTTTAAAAAATGAGTCCTTGGGTAAGATTCCTCTCTGATTTGAAACCCTTCCAGGATCTGGAAGAGTTTCAAATAAAATTAAAAGAAAAACAAAGCTCAGACTCCTGAGATCGCTCAGCTCCATACTGAAGAGTGAGTGTGAGGGTATGTTTTGTCTCTAAAGAAAATAGCAGAGCCTATAGCAGTCAAGATAGTTTATAAGCATGAACATAACTTTGAATAGCCCTAGCTCCAGTTTACTATGACCTCTGCAACTCAACTCTGAATAAAAGCTAAAAGAATATTCCCTTAATACCAGTTACACACTAGAAAAGATACTTAAACTCAGCAGATTTGAAAATCACAGGCACGTCATGTTTTTCATGATGATGCTGATTGACCTTTTCATTTTATTTTATTAATTATGAAATAGAAATCTTTACAGGAATCTAAGAAAATAACTCTCCTTTCCCAAAAGATGCAATGC
Organism: Amazona ochrocephala; assembly: GCA_039720435.1. Taxonomy (NCBI): domain Eukaryota; kingdom Metazoa; phylum Chordata; class Aves; order Psittaciformes; family Psittacidae; genus Amazona; species Amazona ochrocephala. The sequence continues at coordinate 2,317,222 of CM077881.1, read as the reverse complement.
ATGCACACATCAGGAAACACAGGCAGATAGAATATAAGGAACCTTTCATTCAATGCCTGAAAGCTTTCCTTTGTTTCGTTTCTCTTGAAGATTTAACTCTAGCATGTTTCTTCCCTTGCTGTGAAGTGGTTAATGCACAATGTGATTTCTTATTTCCACAAAGGCAAAATGTGACTGCTCTTTCTCTACACACTGGCCCTTTCACACAGCTCTCCTCACCATCTGAAAGCAGGTCTTACTGATCAGCCAGCACAAGCTTCCCTTTGTCCTGCCCATACTATCAGGTACGGGCAGCACTGTTAGTAAGTGCTACCAGCGGAAGGGAATGATCACTTAGGAGTATGTATGGATTGTGCACCACTGGCCATGCCCTGGCTGCCTGCCTGGTTCTGTTCCACCTCTGCTGTCATCATGCCTCAGCCATGTGTTTTCTTTTCCCTGCACTCATCCCGTTGAGTGGGCTTTGTACTCCAAACAGCCCAACATTGATGCCTTTTTTGCTGTGCTGAGCCATTAGGTTGTTGCTTTGCTTTATTTGCAGCACAGTAGATTAATTTAAAATTTCAAAACCTGAAGATTAATTGTAGTTGAGCATTTCAGTATGTTCATCTGCTCTCCTCTCCAAGTACTGACCTGAAATCCTTAGCTCCAACACTGAAATATGCGGGATGACCTGCCAGGTCAACCTGTCAACCAACACATGCTGTGGACCGGGACTCTCCTTGGTCCATAAGCTCCTGGATGGGATGCCATGAGTAGCCATGCCAAAGAAGTCACTCCCAAGGCTGGCCTACTGCAGTGACACTGCTGTGACCCAAGACAGGATCACTCCGAAGCGTCTCAGCCATCAACCATGTGCATTAAGCTGATATTACTGTAAACCATCAGCAAGGTCAGGAAAGTCTCCACGAAGCAGGAGTTCTGTGCATGCAGGAACTAAGTGTCCAGTATTCCTTTTGATTCTTTTGGAGATTTTAATGCCTTTGCAAAGCAGGGTTCTGCAAGCTTCCTTGGAAGCTGCGGGCAGAAACTCAACCCACCTGGCAGAAGGCTCCATGCTGTGGTTATTTCTATTCTAGCAGATTAAGGAGGTAAGGTGTTGGATAAGCCAAGGCCAATTGTACCATGGAGAAATGGAAACACCCATGCTCTCTTTGCTAGCTCTGAACCATTATATTAAAATGGAGGATATTTCTGCAGTGGTACAATGTGCACACTTATGTACATGTCTGTATGAGCATGAAATGTTTTACCATTATTGTGTGTGTTTAAAATGCTGGGGAGATGTGGAAGTTCTCCAGAATTATCTGTTCTACTGAATTGTTTTTTCTGGCTGTTGGTTGTCTTTCTGTGCTTATTCATGTCCTGCATTAGTAATAACAGCAATCTTTAGAAACCTCTTCAGAAGGACTGAGAATTAACTAGAGGGAAGTTGGAAGGAACTTAATGTTTTCTGTGTTTAAAAGCACTGAAGACTCTCAAAAACATCAGGTTCCATTAGCTGAGGGTGTGGCTCATCAGTGGGTGACCCAGGAAGAGGAAAGGACAGATATTGTCTAACACATTGAGCAAAGGGTCCCTTTACTGAGGACCCCAGTAAAAGGAGCTAAAGCACCAGAGTGTCAAGGAGATTTTGTTCTTTTTGAGTGCCTGAACTTAATGGACTTTTCTGATTGAGCTGTGTAGTACAGAAACCAGCACAGCACTTCCCGTATTTGCTCCTGCACTTGTCTGGGACTGTTCATGCCATAAATCATTCACAACTTTACCAAGGTGATTCTTACACAGTCAGTCTATGTCTTTAACACAAAGTCAAGGAGGGAGAAAAAATAAAAGTACATATATTCCATTTTCCTGAACCAGCTTTTCTATCTCAATAAGCAAATTGTGATATACAAGTCCATGTCAGAGCCACTTAGAAATACCAGAAGTATATTTAGCTCACATACCAGAAAGTCCAAAGTTTCTTGTTCTTTCCCCAGCATACTGTTTTGTTGATTTATTTTTTGTCCACCAACTTCCTTCCTCCTTCCTTCTGGTCTCTGTTTTGCCAGCTTAGATGGGGTTTTGGGCATCCTGGTCTACTGGAAGGTGCCTTTGCCCATGGCAGGGGCTTGGAACTGGAGGAACTTTAAGGTGTTTTCCAACCCAAACCATTCTGTGATTCCACAGTTTTATGATCTGTGCTACTGCTGGTTGGTGGCTCTGGGCTGCCACCCTAACATCCTCCCATGGATGCTGCCAAAGCCTCACAATGGGTAAACTGGTCTTTAGAGCAGCAATTGCCATGTCAGTCATTCTTACTGTTCATACTCTACTGTAGCCTGGTAAAAATGTGCGGAATGCCATGTTTGCTATAAGTCTTCCTTAAAATTATCTGTTCAGCTGTGCTGAGTGTACTGTGAACAGTGTTTCTGTTCTCAGATGTGCAGTATCTATGTGTATCTATCTCTCTATCCATCTAGCGATGGTTTACTGCTTTCCAAAGATGCTTCTGGGTATTTTTTTCATATATTTATATATACATGCATACACACATTGTTTAAAATTCTCTTTTCTTTCCAAGCAGCATTTTTCTAAAATGAGTTAAAAAATCCAGTAAATTTAGCACCTCTTCTCTTTTTCAAAAGACTTTGCTCCATTTTACATGTGCTGTCAGCTGAATACAGTTGAAGAGTCCTAACATTAACTTCCAATACTCTTTGGGTCAAGTGAAATGGCAGTGCAGTCTGTGATTAGATATAATATTGGATGATGTGGTGTCCTGTTTGCAAACTGAATTTCAAACAGGATTGAAACATATTAAAATGTATGATTCTCAGTCTGAAGTATAAAATTACCTGATGTACCAACTGTAGTGAATTATTTAAGAAACTAGATTAAGGATGGCAAGTGGTACATGTGTCACCAAGAAATGAAGGAGAATGGGGTATTTTTGGAAAATCATCTAAAAAAGAGCCAAGTAAGAGCTTCCCAAATTTAGTATTTAAAGACAAGTATGTCTTGAGCTGAGTTCAGACAAAGGTCTTAGTTTCAAATGTTTTCAACTTTTTTGCATGAAACTGAAATTCAGCCAAACCAGATTCCTTAGATTTGGAAAAAAAAAGATTTCCTTCCAAGCCTGGGAGAAACAGGCCAAGTTTTATCCTGACAGGAATGTTTTTGCCAAAGTTATGAAATCTGAAGTGAAAGTAATTGTGCTGTATCTGCCATTTATAAAGCAGCTTTATTCCAAAGTTCCTAAAGCACATTACATATAGCAGGCTGGATTCCCCAGTTCTTAGTCATAGAATCATTGAATAGTTAGGGTTGGAAAGGACCTTAAGATTATCTAGTTCCAAACCCCCTGCCATGGGCAGGGACACCTCCCACTAAACCATGCCACACAGGGCTCTGTCATGCACATTCCCATTATAGCATGCACAATTCGAGAGCTTAAGCATGAAGATTCCATACAGGAGCACACAGGTTGGATCCCTTTCCATGTCTCTTATGTAGGAACTTAATAGCAGTAGTCTGGGACCTTGTCTTTGCTGGAGATTCAGTCTATAAGGAGTGCAAATTCCAACCTTCAAAATCCAGCTGGAGAGGAGTGCTGCCCATCAGTGAACCAGCTTTTACCCGGAACTGGGCTGTGAGGTTTGATAACAAAAGCTCTTCCACTGGGTCATGGATACCAAAAACAGGGTTTGACACCAGCTCCATTGTTTTTAGTGCTGGCTGATGCCCTGCTAGCACAAGTTGGTTCCTCCATCTCTTGTTGACAGAACTTTTGCTTAGTCCTGAGCTATCAAGATATTTGTACTGCATGTCTTCTGCATTTTTACCTGAACTCGATGCTTAAAGCTTTCACTATCACATTACTTTTTCCAAGACTTCTCTTGGCTTTCAAATAATTCAGTTTTCTGCATGAGTGCCTCCCCTAATTCTATTCATATATATGTTTCCCATAGATGGCACTGGAATTTCATGTTTTCTTTGTTACATTTTTACCTGGATTTTCCCTGTTGTGGGGATAGGGGTGGGTTTCCCAATATTTAATTAATAGGTTTTGACTTTTAGTTGTTTTCTGTTTCTTTGTTCCTCCCTCCAAAAAAAAAAAAAAACTTGCAGAGTTCTCAATGCAAGAAAAATTAAAAAAAAAAGAAAAAAGTGTGTTTTCCTCCTATTCTCTCACAGATTTACTTATAGCTAACATACTTGGTCCAAGAAACTGCTTTTGCCATTGTATATAAAGAAATGAGTAGATGAGAGGAACATTTTAAAGGTGGATGTCTATCCACGACCACTGTGAAATGTGGAGGGTAGATGGGCGCAGTATGCACGGTGCCTGACCTCATCCTCTCCTCCTCTTTTAGGTTCACTCCTTACTATTGACTAAGGGTAGAGCAGGGCAAGGCGATTCCCTGTATCCCCATTAAACTGAGAATATCCACTTAAGTAATAAGATTTTAATTACCCAAGTCAGAATTTCATATTAAACTCTAATCTGATACATTACCAGCCTAAATTAATGTCAAAAGGTGTCTGTATAGAGACTTTCACTCATTTAATGATGGTTAATTTGGGGCCTAAACAAATTATTTGCAAAAATCTCCAGATCACTGTAGAAATGGTATTTCCAATGCTAATAGACTTTTGATTTCCAATTAGTCCTCTACTCACTGCAAAGGGTAGGGTTACTTTGATCAGTCACTGATTTACTGCAAGCTTTTAAACAAAATGGTGTTGGGATGATGTATCCTTGGAGCATTTTTGTAGTATGTCAACATGAATGTTGACATAGAAAGTCGTTTATTAGCACTGTGTTTAGGGTGGGATATGTAAAACGTATGCTTGACTTTCTGCCTTTGTTATGTCCTAAAGAAAACTCCTGAAGAAGCATAAAATGATCTTTTTGTCATACTCAGAATGTGTAACTGCTCTTCCCTCTTCTTGAAACTGCTTTCTTCGGAAATCCACTCTATGAATTCTTATGCTTAAAAACACTGATTCACATTTTTTATCTTTATTAATTATTTCTTCTTTGTTTTTATTTACACTCCTCAGTCGCGCTAGAGAAACCAAATCAAACACTTAAAATGCTGTTTTATTAACTAAAATGAACCTTTTTAGAGTATAAAACCCCTGAAGTCTCTTAGCACCTTGTAACCACAGGTCCATACAGAATTAACTACAAAGTTCTGAGAAAGGGTTAATGCTTGCTGGCAGTTTGGCCATATTAGAACAATTACAGTGATTCATTGTCTATGTCTAATGGCATAATCTGATTGTAAAGACAGCAGAGTGGGCGTTGGAAAATATACAGCAGCCCACTATAGTCAGTGTGAGGCATAACAGGAAATGATTGTGGGTGTTAACCATGTCACAAATGGTTGGATTAAATGCTGACTCCACAGCTGAAAAGCCAAATAAAGATATGGGAAAGCAGCCGTATATGTTTCAATAACAATTAGGAGACTATCTAATGTTGTTTTTAGCAACAGAAAAGAAAGTTGCAGTGAAAAACCTACTGCAGGTGATTCTACTTAAAACTGTATTTACTATCTTTCTAATGTGTTAGCCAATAAGTAAAACTGTTCTGAATAATTTGCTTTGATTCGTTCAGAAAGCAAGGTATTTTATATTGAAATAAATAGGAAATATAACTCCTGATTATGATATTGTCATTAAGGTACTTATTTTCAATTAAGAATTTTTATTAGCTCTCATCAAGTTGAGTAATGAAAGTGCAATAAAATATACTTCCTTTCCCACCCTGCCTGCTCCCTCCTGGCCCTTCTGTGAAGGCCTCACCTTTCTTCAATGGCAACAGAAGGAAGGGAAGGGAGCAAAAGGAAAGAAGGAAAAAGAAAAGCTTAAATATAAGAAGGCAAATAAAGGAAGAAGAAATGAAGGGAGAAGGGAGAAGAGAGAAGAAAAAGGAAAAGAAGGGATGAAATTAAAAAGAAAAAAAAGTAAAGAAGGGTGAAAAAAAAAATAAGGTGAAGAAGAAAAAGAAAGGAAAAGAAGGGGGAAGAAAAGAGGTGGGGAAGGGGGAGCAGGGGTGGGACAAAGTCAGTTTTCCAGTGTCCTGAGGTTGTTTTCCTTCTACCCCATCCATCAGTTGGGTTTCAGCCATGAGGTTTCTGCCTTCAGTACCAGATCCTGGGTGAGCACCTGCCAGGTTCTTTCCTGCATCTCTTTTCCTTTCCCGAGGGGAAGGGCTGGCGTCAGCACCCACATTTTGCTGAGGTCTCCATGCTCAGGCTGTGGACCTCCATAGGCAGTGCATTGGGGCTGGGGCTCTCTTTCAAACCCCCTGCAGGCGCAGACACCCCAGTCCCTGAGGAGGAAAGGGTCTGGGTTTAGACTGAAAATTCCAATAATTTAGGAAAAATGGGCACATTCACTAACTTTTTTAGCAGTTTTGGCCTCTTGGAGGAGCTAATGCAAAGCAAAGTCTTTTATTTTTTCCTTTTTTAGGCAAAGGCTTTAAAATCACAATAAACCCATTTTGATTGTAAATATATTTTCAGCTACGTTTTATCAAATAATCTTACCAAAAAAAAATCTGGTTTATGAAGTTATGATGATTTAAATTGTTCTTTCTTCCTCTCTCTACCGCTCCCTCTCCTTTTTCACACATGTTCTCCAGGGGATGTAAATATAAGCCTCTAGCTATACAAGTCAGTGCTCCAGGTTTATCCCAGAGACTAAGCAGTATTTCACAAAATACCTTTATTATTTTCTGGGGTTCCTCTGCACTGTGTTAAACCTCCAAGGTTATTTGAGATCAGGCGTGTGAGGAAAGCGGACACGTTTGAGGCCAGGACTGGGAGGAGGAATTTTTCAGGAGCCGTTGCTGTATAAATTAAAAATGTGATTTTGCATTTTCCTGGGGCTTTGGTTACACTTTCAGTGACTTTTGCATCTCACGGATCTGAAAGGTATCAGTAATCAAGTGATGAATGTGAAGGCAGCCACAGCTGCATGGAATTCTGTGTCTTGTCACTTTACAAGCACCTTTAGTCTCAAAACCATGAGGTTTTTATATTTCATATGTAAGGGTTTGATTCTATACTATTGGCCTTATTGTAAGGGAAATCAGTGAGTTCAGCTGGAGAAGAGTAACACCCTCAAGAAGACTGTTGATTTAACCATTTTTTCTTGAGATAATAATACCATTGTTAGGTATTTATTATTTTCTCCCTGCTGAAACCTGAATATTCACTCCTTAGAGTAAGCATTTAGCTAACACAATGTAAATGGCTTGTAGTGATGAGGTAAAGCAAGGAAGATCAAAAGGCAAGCAGGAAAGGCTGATGGATGCCCCAACATCCTTTGCAGAGCCCTGCATCCTTAAAACGATATTTCACCGCTGTTCAAACACAGCTTCCTATGGAGGTCAGCTGCCAGTCTATTAAAAACCAAAGAGAACCCAGCCGCACCAGCTAAAACCTAACTGGATTATCTTTATTGCTTGCAAACATGAATAGTATGTATTTCCTGTGCATCTATCTATGTCAGGAATGAATATCCCAGTGCAAAATAGAGCATGGCTGAGGATATGGATACAAGATACAGCCTGGTGATAACCAGCACAAAGCAGCAGCCTGATGAAACCACTTCTGTAGTTTTGCAAAATTACTTGTGGCCATGGGACTGTGCTTGTCCCCAGGACGTGACACAGCCCCACACACACTTCCTTGAAGAACTAACACACTTTTATTGCAGGAAGAATAAAACAGGATTTCACAGTCACTTGTCTTTGCAGTAACCAGCTTCTCACTTCCCGCAGCACTCCCCAGGGGTTCATGGCTACTTCAGGTGCACTCCTCTGTTTATGGCTGTGCAGCAGTATCAGTTTTCCCCAAGTCCCCTAATTCAAGCTGCTGGGGTGGGTTCGCTCAGTGGATGGTGACTGAAGATGGCTTTGTGATTAGGCTAATTAGATCATTTGTGTTTTGCATCTCTCCATGCTGTATGTTGGATCAAGCTGGGCATGTAATGCTCTGCAAAGGGTACCCACGGCACGAGCCCTGCACTGGAACACAGACATGAGTGTCCTTCACTGCTGAAAGGGGCTTCTTCCTTACTCTGCTTCCCATTGCCACCCAAGTAAGTGACAAAACAGGCAGGATTTCCTGCCTTTTTGTGGTTTGGTTCCTAAAATTCTCTTCTGTATAAAGATGAGGGCATCAATCCACAAAATCATTTCTCCCTTCTTAATACAGCAGTAAAAAGACAGAAGGTTCAACACAGCAAGTGACCAAAACCCAAAGGGCAGAGTTGTGTTTGACTCTTATGCACCTTTTCAGGAAAGATCCCACTGGGATAGGGGCTTGTCATCAAAACTAGCAAGACTGATGCTTTTCCCTTTACTAATATATAAAAAGAAGTGGAAACTAATTTAACCTAGATGCTTCAGTTCAGGTTTGTGGGGCCCTTGCACGAAAGGTGAATGGAGTTTGATGTTTTATTTAGCCCAAGTGCAACATGGAAGTGGATGCATTGCAAAGTTTTCAGTGTACAGAGGATTAACCATTTATAACAGCTTTAAAGTTCCCAGTGGACATAGGACTATTTTTCAGGTGGGAAGAGCTGACAAGCACAGGTCTAGCTGAGAAAGCCTGGCTACTTCTTTCTAAAGCGGACCTTTGTGTGGGTTTCTTGCTAGCACTGAGTCTGTGGCTGTGGTCTAACGTAGCTCTGCCATCAGGAATAATGGATCTCTCCCAGAGGTGGGAATCACCTGAGCAGAAAATTGGCAGAAATTGATTTCAGAACTCCACAAAAATATTTTATCATTGAAACCAGTTGTGCAAATTATGCCCAAAGTTTGGGTTTCCTCTGTGGCTCTGTTTATAACACTGTGGGATACTTTTATTGTCCTAAATTGTCCAAATGCCAGCAAATGGCATTAAAAACGGGGCACGTGCGAGGTGCACCCCTTAATTGTTGCTCATACAATGGAATGAGTCTGTGTTTTGTAAATGAGCGTGCATACCCCTTGTGTGATTTACTGTATACCTACAGTAAATTTTCTTGCGGGGGATTTTACAGCGCCTTGTTGAATCGTGAATGTTAACTCAAACCTTCCTATAGCCGAGGCAAATAGAAGCCAGATCTGCAGAGAGAAAGTAACAAGGAGTTTTTGTTAATGTGTATTCCTGCTTGTAGTAAGAGAACAGTAATTCTGCCCTAACGAAAATTAAATTTACTACCTTTTGTTTGTAGTTGTACCTTAAAAAAGCCCAAACCCGCACACCCTTGTTAATCACCATGAACAGCTCTCCTCAACTATCATAATGACAAAAGAGCACTAAAATGGTCTGGCCAGATTCCAGGTGAGGTTTTGTTGGGGGTTTTTTGAGGGCTTTCTGAAGAAAATCCACATAACATGCTTTTTTTTCTATAGGAAGCATGTTTTTCCGTGATTCATAAACCGCCTTTTATCCAGTCCATGAAAGGACCTCTCTCCATTATGTAGACCAGAGCTGACACATTTATGTGCAAAATTGCTGGAGCATTTACACCACTATTCATCAAGGCAGTGTCTGTGCTCCAGGAATATTACAATCACCTGGCACAATCAGTTTAACACACACGCACAAATTCTTGGAAGACTGTGTTATTATAACACATAGCAAAACATAACAACCATTGCACTACTGGGCCACATGCATGAAAAGTTGTTGTTTTTTCTTAATCATACACACGAATACGAATTAACAAATGCCATTATATTATTGATGGAATGTTGAATAATGAGAGATCTGTGTAAAACTGAGACTATCTATTAGTTCAGGAAATTGCTAATAAGAAATGCCCTTTTCATCCCCAAACCAACCAGCTGGAAGTTACACCTACCTGACTGGCTGTACAGCCCATGCAAGATGAATACTCATTTTTCTCTTTTTTTTTTTGTTATAAAATATTTAATCACCATCCCCTATTATTACCCTCCCCTGGCCACAAGCGATGCTTTCTGGATAGGCTTCTCAGTCAGTCTGCTCTTTGGCGCCTTGGTTTATGGATGCAGTGTGTGTTCCCACCTCATCCTGCAATTCACAGGCAGATTCAAGGTGCTGCCCTAACCATGAGAGTGGGAAAAGTGTTGGAAAGCAGAGTCTCCCATCTTTTGCTGCTGTCACCCCCCCCACCCCCCTGTCGTGACCTCTGGAAACAGCACACGTAGTCTTCTACTGAGGACAGAAGGTTATTTATTACTCAAGGGGAGCTGAAAGAGCTTGCCAAGGCGCTGCTGGCCATCTTCCTAACTCAGACAGCACCTAAACACCTAAAAATGTGAGCTGTAGCACATACTAAAGCTTTTTTAGGGGATTGGACTCTCAGTGAAGCTCCCACTGCCTCAATCGCAGCTCTGTTTCAGACCCAGATAACTCAGATGTTAGCTTTCACTCAAACCAGTATTCCCTCTGCCCTGAGAACTGGGACCACCCTGCCCCATCACAGAGATGTGACATACCCAGGCAAGCCAAGAATCACAGAGGTGCTCGCTGGGCTTGCCCACGTCTGTCCCAGGTCATGCTGTGTCCATCTTCCACCCCAGCAGGTGGGGGCAAGGAGGTGCATCTCCAGCCACAGGCTCTCCAGGTGGTTGTAAACTAATAAGGATTTATTCTGCAGCCTTGGGGCAGTCACTACCCCACTGATGGGTGATGTTACACCCCACAGAATCCAGTTGTGCCATCCCCAGGCAGGATGGAGTTGGGTTCTGTAGAGGTGGGGGAAGGAGGTATTTAGTTTTCAACACTGCTGGGGCTGTCAGGTGAGAAAAACATTTGTTTTCATAGGATTTTCACCGACTGTACTAGGGAAGAATTTAAAAAATTGCCTAAATAAGTATTTACATGATACTGTAACCCAGAATGGTTTCAAAGGAGCCTTTATGATCTGTCAGGTCAATAATCTGCATTTTTAAAAGTCCCTGAATACATATTTGCATGATCTGTATTTCAAAAGCTCTAGTAAATATGTATTTGCACAATAGACCATAACAATCTCTTTTAAGCCATCGTGGTCTATATATAGTGTTAATCCTCATATATTCTGAAGGAGTTTTATTTTCCAAAATAGCTTTTATTAATAAGATGTTCAGATGCTGCGGTTCTGAGGGTGATAGAAGGATGTAATCAAAAGGGATGAGGATGGCTTTTCATGCAATTAAAACCTGATTTAAAAGTTGGGCCAACAGTGTAAGCATGCAATTGCTTTTACTCTCCCTTTTACCCATGGAGTTTTTACATGAACCTTTGCAGATCATATTCTACCTTCTGCCCCATTGCAGGTAGGTCACATCCTCCTGAATAAATCCCTCTGCCAGGCAGTTGTCAATCTTTCCCATGGAAATCTGTTGTGGTGGGAGAAATGGGGCAGGTAAAAGCCTAGAGCCAGGGATCTAAAGGATGTATAAGAACAATAGGTCTGTGGACCCAAGTGTCTACACCAGGGTCTGGTTGGATCAAGTTCATACTGCTGTTTCTATGTTAGACTGGAAAGAAAGACTGGACGTATCCTTTACCAGAGGCATGGTTAGGTGTGAGATGCTTGTATCTGATGTTGACCTCTGGCTGTATTGCTTCAAGATCTCCTCTGCAACGTGCTGGGTCCGACCATGGATGGTCTGGTACTTGTGTCCTTGGGTCATGGCCAAATACAATGAGCACATTTGAAAATGAACACATTCTAAAGCATTTAAACTGACAGAGGGGAGATTTAGATTAGATATTAGGAGAATTTCTTCCCTGTGAGGATGCTGAGGTGATGGCACACTGTATTTTTCTAAATACCCGATGCTGAATTTATGCTGCCTTCTGATACAATTAGAAATTATTTGATGTATAAAATTACAGTGGGTTTGACAACTTTAGTTCTCTGCTGTGAACAGATATTCCATTTCACAAGTACTCGCATTATTTGGGCATTTTTTATGAGTCTCACATAGAATTAACTTAGTGGGATAGCTTCAATCTGAGTGCTTCAGTCCCAGCAGTCTGCAGACCACAACTTTTGGTTCAGATGTGGGAGGGCAAAACCTGAATAAATAAACCTAAATAAATCCTCTGTCCCCAGATCTTGGCCACCCTGCCTCTTTCTCAGCCAAGTACCCCATGCAGTCAAGAGGTTTCGCTGCTGCTTCTCCTCCTCTCTTGGGCATATGGTACAGGTAAGAGAAGGAGCCTGCACATATTGTTTCTGTTTGTGGAGGAAGTACACCCTGCACTTTCCTTGGACATAAATTCCAAAATGGTATGTCATCAATCAGGTGCAGAATCTGGAAAAATCATACAGAGACTTTGTGTCTCGTATTAAAAGCAGCAACTTATGGCTGGTTAGTTTGTTTATTGAAAGTGTTTTATTAACACCGTACCTTGCAGCATGTGAAGAATAGGACAAAATAAGATTATTTCTCCATCCACCTCCAGCTCAGATTTTCTGCATAAGCAATTTGGATCATGAACTGTAAAAATACACGTGTCGGTGCCACAGCCTACATGGAGCATAAGTCTCTCAGATCATGGGGGATGGTAAAAAAGAGTACCAGGTATTTCCAGACTTAAAAGGGTTCCTCACATAAATCTGAGCCAAAGATTAAACTCAAGCTTCATAAAGCTCACCTGGCTTTCTCTGTAGTGCTATGAAACAGCACCTTGGCTTCAAAGTATTTGGCTTTGGATCCTGTGACGGTGCTTTGCAGCAGAGATGCTGGAAAAAGTCTCACCCAGTCCGGCATCATCCCAGTGCTTTAGAGCAAGGCAGCAGCCCCCAGACACACACACACACACACACACACACACACACACACACATGCAGGAGCCCTCATTTTTCCTACACTGATAATTGCCTCTTAACATAATGCAAACTGAAACCCCTTTCCTAATGCTAAGGCCCCGGTGCACAAAGACTTTCTTGCTCCATTAAAAAGACAATTTTGCTCACGCAGTAATGGAAAACGTCAAACTCAAATAGGAAAGTGGGTGCCTCTAAGTATTTCATATTTTACAGGAATATGTTTTAAATGAAATACTGCCTGACAGATAAATTACATTGGCTTTGCGTATGTACCCGGCTGATTTAGTGCTACCAGCAGTGCAGATGGTTGGCGACAACTTTGTAGGTGCTTAAACATCTTAGTACATGAATGCAATTTTTGCACTAATGCAAAACACTTGTGGAATGACCCCTACTATGTAATGTTTTCCACTGAGAGAACTGATTTGGACTTACAGAGAAAAAAAGTAATATACAAATTACTTCAGGTAACCTGCAGCCTTTAAAAAGAAAAGAAATGCAATTATATCTGCTCTCTGCAACCACAGTTTAATGAAAACAGAAGTCTGAAATGGTCTTTCTAAGTTTCAGAACTTACAACAGGTCCCTACTTATTAACAGAGCAGTTGTACTAGCAATTTGTTTTTGTAATTATGCTCTTTGTGGTCTGTACAGTTTTCAAATAGTGATGCAAAAAGGACAGCTGGAAAAACTGCTCGTTGCTTACCTAATCCCCAGTGAGAATAAAAATAGATAACAGTAAATGAGACTGTATGTAGGAAGCTAAATTAACAGTCAAAGCTGAGATTTTTTTTAAAGACACAGTATACTTCAATGTATGCATTAAAAGATGGAGATGAAATGTATTAAATATCAGTAGGAATACTCGTCCCTTTGATTACATGAATGAAGAGCAGAGCTCATTGCTTGGCTTAAAACACCCTGGTCTCATAGAAAGCAAATAATGAGCTTGACCACAAAATGATGATCTCTCCCATGAAAAAGTAAACATGGAGGCAAGATGGTTGCTCGTGGAGTAACACTGGTTGTCCTTTCTCGGGTTATGTTTATTCTCAAAAGGAACTGCAGAGATTCATGCTTAAAGGGTGATTTAAACAGGCTTCAAAGACGGTCACTTGTCTAGTAGCAGCGTTTTACCTGGCAGCAAGGAGCCATGCACACATCCTGGCTTGAGATGGGGAGGCTGAGTCTCAGGGGAGGCCTGGAAATATTCAGTGTTGAAGAAACCCAGCCAACTTTAGAAGGTCTGGAAATATATAAGTTCCAGCTTGAGGCTTGCACAGCCACACAATCAGTCTTCGCTCGAATATCCTTCCTTTGGTTTTCCGAGCACAATTTCCTTAATTTCATTTTAATTTGTAGGAACCGTGTTGGCACTTGCCATCAGTATCTAAATCTCTTCAAAGCTCCGGTGTTGAAGGACAGGGGCCACCTGTAGCTGCATGCTGTGGCTGCACCTTCCGTCCACGAATCAGGGGCCACCAAGGCTTTGAGATTTTAGATTAACAAGGATTTTACCTGCATTTGCGTAACTAACAAGCGAGCCGGGCTACTGGCGGGTATCAATCAGCATTTCATTATGCCATTTTGCATTAGCTGAGGATGTGACCTGAGCTATTCCCTCCTGCAAAGCAACATCTCGTAGCTGTCATTTCACTGCAGCTATGAAGGTAAATGCATGATGGAGCTGGGAGCCGACATTTGCTCAGGGAAGCTCGCCGGAGCAGCGGGCAGCTCCCAACCCTGCGCCCGCAGCTTCCCTGCTTGCCACGAAGGAAGGCAAACCCTCAAAGCGTGTGAACTTCATTCCCTGACATCCATTTTCTTCCTGAGTATTCCTCCCAGACCTGGGATTGAAGAGCTGGGCTGCAGAAAATCCAAATGCATAAAGCACAACCAACAGGAAATTCACACTTTACAATAAGCAGGAGCCAAGTGAGATCATTGGGTCACCAGCTCATGCTCTGGCTGCAGCGCGGGTGGAGCGGGGTTGTGTGAGGCAAATTTAGGGTCAAACCAGTCCAAGGGCTGTGTTTAAGATCCTGATCTGGAACAAACTGAAACCAAAGGAAAGTCTCACCTTGCTTTAAAGGAAGACCCCAAAACAGTGCTTTTAAGTGTATTATTTTCTGAGTGAGTCCAAAAGCAGCCACATTAGGAGATGATTCCTTGCAACTCTGCAGTGGTTTTCTCTGTTTCCAGGTACTTTGAGAAGAACGTACAGGACTAACCTGTTAGCTGCAGTTTTATACCCCCAGCTTTCTCCAACCAAATGCATCCATTCCTCTTTATCCTAATAGTTAATGAACAGCCTGCTAAAATAAATAAAACCCCTTCACTTCCCTAGGGATGGGGAGGAGACTACTTGCTCCTAATCTGTAAAATTTGGCTGTGTGGAAAAGGGGTCTTTTGTGGTTGGGGTTTTCTTAGTATTGAGGGAGGCAATATAAAGTGCGTTGCATTTTCCTTTAGGACTCAGTTTGCTGTATCTGAGGCCAGGTAAGAAAAGAACAAGAGGAAAGCCACTTGATTTTATGCCTGGAGCAAAGCAAAGTGGTTCAAGGCCAGAGTAAACATGAAGCAAATGAAAATAAAAGGTGGGAGAGAAGAGAGGTGCTGTGATTTAGCAATGAGCAGAGCTTGGAAGAGCCAGAGGCTCAGTTGCCTCCCCCCAGGGATGCCTGGGCTGCTGTACCTGCTGGCGCTGCCCATCTTCCCAGCTCCAGGCAGAGCTGTATCCTGAGCCAATTTTCATCTATTCCAGGGATGCTCTATCACAGGTCTTTTCCAGCTCTGTCCCGCTGCACCATGCTGGTAGTAGCTGGGTGTTTCTGATCACCTCCACAGACTTGGTGCTGTTCCATCTCTGGGTCTGGTTCCAGATGGCAGGATGAGGTTTCCTTGGTTTGATCTGTACTGCAGCAGGCTTTTTAACAGTGTTTTGTTGTGACTGTTTCCAGCTCTGAGCTGAGCTCTGCTCTCAGAAAGATCACTGCTCAGAAAAACAACCAACACCCCCCCCACACACAAAGCTGTTGAGAATTGAATGTAAATGGCTTAGGGGAGGGTATATTTGAGGTTTGGTTTCATGTCTGCAACTTATGGAGATATGTCTGATACTGAGATGTCTGAGTCAGATATGCTGGAGATACTCAGACTTTCCTTGGGCAAGACAAGCTGATCTAGTTGGATCTGTTGGCAGCCGGAGGTGGGACTATGCAACCTCTAGACATCCTCTCCAATAAGATGAGCAAAACCTAAAAATCCAGTATTGATAGTCTTAAAACTGACTTGTGAGATATGAACTTTAAGATATACTTTATCCCGGCAGGTGTAAGCAATGCTATAGATTATGCACAGCAACATAAAGTCCCCCAAGGGCAATCTTATTTTGGATATTTAGCCCACCAAGCTGAACTATTAAGGAGACTTGGGGTAAAAAATAAACCCAAAACAACAAATAACATACCTTTCTTTCCTCTGAACTAGCATGGCTAGAAAACAAACGGTCAATAGTCATGGAGGGTCATAGCTCCAGAAGAAAGGCAATCTGGATACTCAAACTGAAAAAGATTTTCAGGATTATAGATCTATTTCTTATTTCCTCCTTTCTTGCAGATCCCCCCAGGAAGGGGGATGGGAAACAAAGGTGGCTTCTCCCTCACTCTGGAAAAGGAATGGGCCAAGGTGCGGTCACTGCTGAAGTTTCAGCCTACAAAATCTGTGCACAGCCCAAAGGCTGCAGTTGGGCAGCAGCACAATTTTCAGGGAAACCCTTCTCTGGCAGGATTAACCATATTTCTTACTTCCCTGTTGAGGCCTCTAGACCGTGATGCTGCAAGTTTGCTAAACATAATCTGACATCAGAGTACCATAATGCAGACAGAGCTTGTACTAAAGAGATGGGGGGCATTCTCCATGTTTTCAACACTATTGTAGGAACAAAAAGCGATATTACTCTTGGTTTAATAGCACTACTTGGGTGTAAGGAGTCTTGGGGAAATTTAATGGAGCACCAACCGCACTTCTTTTACTCACTCACAGCCAACTCACTCTGGACCTGCTCTGAGCAGGAGGTGGGACTCCATTTGTTTCACAACCCAAATCACCCCAGCTTTCCATTTCTCCTGCTGTCTGCCCCCAGCAGTTCAGTTGTTCTGGCTTTCATCTTTACATCAGAGGTCCCCAAGGCTGCAGGGCAGGAGTGTTGCAGTGGTTGTGGTGTAGGGCATATGCTCTGCAGACATTTCTAAGCAGAGCTCAGTTGTCTGCCTCCCTGAGACTTTCTTCTCCTGTGCTTTCCTGCTGTTTCTTCTGTCCATCTTCTCAGCAGTCAGGATGTAGAGTTTTGACCCTCTGTCACCCCATGTGTGCAAGGAAAAGGCAGGAGAAGTCAGGATGGGAAACACCTCCCCACATTACTCTAAGCCCAGGCTTTGTAGGGAAAGCCAGACTCAAACCCAGGTGTGATCCACACCCACACAAGGTCACAGTCATAAACATCTTTCAGGAAACGTTGATCAGGAACAGTCCGTGTGGCCAAGCTATGCAGGGAGCCTCATTACACCCTATGGGGGGCTCAGCATTCTCCACCTGTTGCCTGGCTCAGACCCCAGTGTGCTGGTGAGTAGGGAGCAGTGGGTTGGGTTGTGCTCAGCATTTCTCATAATGAATCCCTGCGGTGCTGGCACGACCAGAGCCCTGTCCCTGCGGCAGGGACTGCTACCCCAGCAAAATTAAAGAGATCAGATTTACAAGGAGGATAATGCTGAAGCATCCCCTGAGGCAGCACGCTCGCTGCCACCTTGGAAAGGGCTTGGGGACCGCGATGAGCTCTGCAGCTATTCTGTGGGGATGCTGCTAGTGCCCTTGGAGGTCCCCCCCCTTTCCCTATGGAGGAGCAGTGTGCCATCTCCCCCAAACAGAGATGAGCTGGCAAGCGCGATGCCAGCCACTGTGTGCCAGCTCTGCAGGGCTGTGTGTGCCGCTTGTGATCCATCTGCAGACGGCAGCACGTGCCAATGGCTGTGCATAGGGTGGGCTGTGCCCAGGAGTCCAGTGCGTGATTAAAAAACTCCCCCAAAACCACCCAAAACTCCCATGTTTTTTCTTGCCACCCTGATTTTTCCCTCTTCAGTTTAAAATTCCTTATTGGCTTTAATCAAACCCAGGCGAGATTCATGAATTTGGTCAATTTAGGGATTTTTCTGGGGGAAAAAAATAAAGCAGGTATTTTTATATTTTTTAACCAAAAGGGTAAAAAAAAAAAAACAACAAAAAAAGGAGGGTTTTGCCAAGCAGGTTTTCCCAGGTTCTCATAGCTCTACATTATGTGCCTCTGTGACTGGACCAGGCTCCAGGCCTGACTTCCAAACGACCTGGAAGTGGTCCTAAACCAATGTGACCTCGGGCAAGTGGGAGCTCAGCTCTGTGGATGGTTGAAGCACTGGGAGGAGACAGACAGGAATCCCAAATTGCAAAAGATGCTTCACTTCCAAAAGGCAGAAAAACTCACAGACTCCAGGCTTGTAGTTTTAAAGGTGTTTAGCACATTGTTTTGCTGGGGGTGTCTAAGTAAGATTCAGCTTAAAGCCCTTACTCAAAGGAAAAAAAATAAGTGAAGTTATTCTATCACCTTGTTATCTCTGTGAAAGAAAAAAAAACCGAAACAGTGGTAAATACACCACAATTGCTTTTTACCTTCCCATTACTCCAAATATTGAATCTAGCCATGCTTGAGTCCCAGATGGTGAAGCATTTAACTTCATTTTCTAACCTCTTTTGGGGCTCAGTTTAATTTATTAACAGGTTACTCTCAGGACAGATCACACGACACGTAAGTGTAAATTGAACCAGGTATATCCATGATTTACTAACTGGGTGACTTGAAAGCTCAGAAATAGCGGTCTTCTCGTACATGCTGCAGCTGGACAGGAGTTGTGTGTGTTGGATGCCTGTGGAGAAGGCAGGGATTGAGTCTGAAATCTTAAGGCTTTCCTTGCCTGCAGTGGTTGTACATCTCACAGCTTCTTGTTACATCTCCTCTGAGCTGTACAAGAAGCAAGCTCAGGCTTCATCTCCATTCCCAGCTTTAGCCTTGGCCTGGAGGTGAATTTCTTCAGTAGTCACTGTGATAAACTCCAAGTTCAGAGCAAGCTGTATCTTCACTTCTCCTGTTGCAGTCATGCAGCATTCTGCCTGGTCTTACTGATGCAGCTTGAGCTGAGCGTCCACCAGAGCTGGAAAGCCATCCTTATTTTCCCAGTCTTTCTATGCTTCTGTCAGCATTATTCCCATGTCAGGTTCTCTCTCAACACACCTTTGTATCAGGATGGGACAGTACACCATTTCCTGCATGCTGCCCCACCACAGGCAGAGCTGGTATGAAAGCATTGTCTCTCCTTCATGGGTGCAGTGTCCGTGCCTAGCAGAACTCTGAAGTAAAGCCTTTCAAGAGGAGATGAGGAACCTCCTAGCTGTTTTCCCTGACGAAGAAAGAGTGACCAATGACTTCATTGCAAATGGAAGAAGAGGAACACGTGCCAGGGAGAGATGGTGGACGCGATAGAGCTGTTTTCTGCTCGGCTGCTATTTTATTGTAGCTTTTGGAACGCACCAGCCTTGTGGTTATTAATTTATTATTATATGAATTCCAGCTGTTTTACTCATGAGCAGAAAAACAGCCACTTGCTGAGGCTGAGAGTCAATGAATTTCAGACTTCCTCATGGAAGACCATCCACCGAAGCTGGTGGGCATGGGCTCACGGCACACAGCAGGACTTGCTTATCTTAAAGGTCTTTCCCAACCTGGTTCATCCTATGATTCTACGATGCCTACAGCATGGGGAAAGGCAACTTGCAGTTTGGCCTGGATTGCCACAGCTGGGGGGAGCTGAAGAGCTGCTGAAAAGGGCTTTGGTTTCAATAAACCTCTTCCTCTAAGGCAGGGGTAGGGTTTTGTGTCGGGGAAGGGGGAGTGCAAAGAAACGGCCACATGCTTTAAGCCAGTCACTATAAATTATACCCACTCTTGCCTCGGTGCTGTGTCAAAGATGAAGAGAGCGCGTTTTGTTAGTAACAAAGATAAACTCAGGTTCTCTGCTTCATGGGATGGGGAAGGAGCAGACGGCTAGTGAGGTCTTCCCAGCATCTCCCACAGATAGGCCCAATTCTGCCACCCTTGTGCAGCACCTTGATCTGGTATTTTGCAAGCCAGCAGACCCTGCCCCTTTGGTTTTCCCTGTCCAGCATTCATACTTGATGTTTAAATCAATTACGCAGACATTTAAGTCTCTTTCACATGCCAGCACATGGCCCTTGTAAGCCTTCAGGGTTGGGGGAGAAAAGGGGGGGGGGGTGTTGGCTTTTGCGAGCAGTATGTACATTAATTCCAATGTAAAGAGCTGCAGTAAATCATTTAATGCCTGAATCAAGTTAGTTGTTGTTGTTTTGGTGAATTGGGACCATATTCGGGACTATAATAACCTAATAATGGACAGTGCAGGCATAGACCACACTGTAATGTATATTGTAGGGGAATATGGTAATAGTCTGAAATGGCAATTCTCCTAAATAAATAGCACATCAACTTACTTAAACCTAATCATAAATGGGACAAATTGGACCCATGTGCAAACAGAAACCTGAGCAGAACGCAGGAGTTAAAGAAGCCATTGTTTCCCAGCCTGACCCTGGGCAGAGAAAGCCTGTGTCAGGTTACATCTGTTAAAATGATTCTAATGCCAGCCCAGTATTTTAATTATAAATGTATAAAACATTTAATAAGAAGACATTCTGGGCTTACTAAGCCTTTAAAAACTGGATGTGGGCGAAGTGGGTAGAATGGTATTCCATGTGCCCCAGACCGAGTGCCAGCATATAATGATTGAATGTTTTCCTGTAATAAATTGAAAAAATCTGGTTTGTAAGAATGGATCCAAATCACTTGGCATTAGAAAGGTAATTTGTTACCTAGCTTCCTCTTGGAAACGAGCTGCTTCCAAGTTTGCTGGAACTTAGCTTCTAGGGACTGCGATGCCCAAAAAGAGAAAGAAAGAACAACCAGGATGCTTAGGGCTCTGATGTTAAAACACACACACATGCACATGCACACACTGTTTTCTCTGCCTCTCTGGATATTTTTCCTTTTCAGTTTTTCAGTCCTCCCTCTCATGGCTCCAAACCCGGGATTCAGCAGCCAAAAAAAGAGGGGGAAAAAAAATAAAAGAGGTTACTCAGGACAAAAGCCAGATCTATAGCCACCTTCTTTGTACCTTTCCAAATCTCAAGCCTGCTTAATTATGATTAATTGCCACATGGATAATCAGATACAGTTTCAAAAGGTTGGAGATGACAGTCCAAGGACACCAGGGAAGAAGGAAGGTTCGCCTTTGTTACAAGCAAAAAGAAAAAAACCCGGCACAGGTCCCTTCCTCAGCCCATAACCTTTTCTTATTTTAACAATTCCAAACGGAATTAATACCATCAGTATATTGTTCCCGCTCCTGGGAATTGAACTTCAACTGTACAATTTCTGCAGCTGTCAGTTTTTTCAGCCCTCCTGTCAATAACGCAATGTTGGGGTGCCCTTCTTCTTGAATGAAAGCAGTTTCAAGTTTCTGCTTTATGTCTGTGCTTTCTGGGTGGTGTGACATGATGAGAAAGTATAAGAAATAATAACAGCAGTTAAAAAGCTTCCACTCTTGACTTAACTGGATCAAATGTAATAGACTACAGTCTTTTCTCCTGATTTCCTTTGCTTGTTTTAGAAAACACTGTGAAAAGTGCAGGAGATTTTGTCTTGCCAGCTCTTTCCTCCATTTAAAATCCCTTTGGCTAAGTCAAGGATCACAGTATGTCATTTCCAGCCTAACAGAAGTGCTGGGCCTTGTTCAGCTCCTATTACTAGGAGGCAAATCCCTAGGTTGCAGGCGCCAGTGTTTCTGCGTTTGGCTCCTTTCCCAGTATTGTTTCCTTCATTACATTCCAGAGTGCCTCTCAGCCAGTTAATGTTTGCACTGGGAGGTCCAAATATCCAGCAATCAGCACTGAACTTTCCTCTTTTTGTTGAGAATTGCAGGTTTCAAATGCAATCACTGGCTTTAAAGAAAAACTTACAGGTGAACACAACAGCACTAATTTCCATTTTATTCACAAACAGTTATATTTTCTGCTCTTTCTCCATATGCACTCGTAAAAGGCTTCCAAGGAGATGTCTGGCTTTTCCTGGGCTTGTAGGGGCTGGAGCTGTTTTACGGATCGGGGGGTCAGCGCTGCCCTCTCCCACACACCCCACAGCCCATTAACACAACAACTCCCATGCTCAGGCATAATCTGGCTCCTAATAACACAATTGCATTCTCATTTTCTATTAAGAACGTAGGGAGCTGAAAATGGAAGCACTCGTTTGGATCGGGGAAGGGTCGGAGCGTTCGCCCAGGCTCACGCCTCGCTCCCGTGAGCGCGGGGTGGGTGGTTCGGTTTCTAAATGGCTTCTGGTGTCGTTTAATTTCCATGAGTACGCACAAGTTGCAGCCTTTTGTGCTGTTTGCATCCAAGGCGTGGACGGGATTCGTGCTCTGGGTTTTCTGTGAAGTGATTTTCCTGTATGTCTGACTTGGGGTGGCTTTGGATGGCTGCAGGGGCTGCAGTGAGATGCAGACAGGATGCATGGGCACCCCTGAGAGCAGCAGCCTCGTTCTCCTGCCACCAGAAACTCCTGTAAACAACAAGAAAAGTTTCTGTATATGGACAAAGGATAAGACATTTAATATTTATTTCTATTTATTTAATTTAATTTTATTTTTTTATTTAATTTCTTTTTTTATTATGTGTTATTTTATGTTATTTTATATTATTATTTTTTCTTTTCTATATTTATTTATTTAGATTCCATTCATTATACTATCATATTATATCATTATATTATTATAAATATATTTGTATTTAATTTATTTATATTTACTTTTATTAATTTTAATATTTTTATTTATTGTTGCTATAAGGGCCTGTAGGGACAGGACAAGGGGAATGGCTTTAATCTGCTAAAGGGGAGATTGAGATGAGCTCTTAGGTAGAAGCTCTTCCCTGTGAGGGTGCTGAGGCACTGGCACAGGGTGCCCAGAGAAGCTGTGGCTGCCCCATCCCTGGCAGTGTTCAAGGCCAGGTTGGACACAGGGGCTTGGAGCAAGCTGCTCTAGTGAAAGATGTCCCTGCCCGTGGCAGGGGTTAGAGCTGGATGAGCTTTAAGGTCTCTTCCAACACAAGCCAGGCTGGGACTCTATGATATTCAGAATCTGTGTCAAGCTGTACTGTAGGCAATTTGGATTGTAATACAGGAAGATTTTTGATGAGGCAGCCTTGCATAGTTTACTTTCTATGGGTTTACTATTAAGTTTCAAGGACTAGTTGTGGGTCATAAGCTCGATTAAACAATTAAAAAAGTCCACAATATTTCCTTTTGGGGAAAGGAAAATAAAAGGTACAGGTTAGGAAATCCTCAGTGTTTTCCATAAAGCCTCTGGCTATGTTTCCACCCATGATCATATGTCATATGGATGGTGTCATAGCGTCCTAAGGGTGCTAGCTCACAGCGATGATATCGAATTCATGGAAGTGTATATGCTCAGAGAGAATACTAATGTTAACTCAGTCTAAATAACAACACTGCCAAAGAAGGAAAGCAGAAGATGAAATACAGTGGATTTCAGGAGGCAACAAGCTCTCATTTATTAAGATCACAGGCATTTTACAGGTTACAAATCATAAAGCAGAAATAACTTCATAATATACAGGTCAGGAATGTGCCTGGGATATTGAGGAACTATTTCCTTGGCAATAATCTGCCACAGATAGTCAGAAGCGTGCATTTTCTGGCACAACAAATCATTGCTGATTAATTTTGTCTGCCTTTGTCTCAGGGAAGCAACAAGACGCTTTGCTGTGTATTTTGCACTTGCTCTACTTCCACGCTATTCTTTCTCAATGCATAATTTTTTTGCAAGATAGGTCAAACACAATACTCTTTGTTTTACCTCTTTGACATCATTTTTTGCCTGAGCACAGCCTGCCTGCACTCACAGATGTTACCTGTGCAAAGCTGTGGTACAACACTTGTGGTAGCTCAACCTGGAGGGTGATACTGGAGGATGTATTCAGCCTCCAGGAGCAGGAGAGAGGAGCATCCTCCCTCTGCCACCACTGGAAATGTTCCCGTCTATGCCACTGGTGAGGGGGTGTAGAAGGGTACCTTCATTATGGACACAATAGCAGCAGCAATGAACTGGGATCTTTTCTTCTGTGCTGGCACTCAACGACAAGTCCCAGGATGGGTTGTGGAAATCAAAGTAAGAAGAGAAAGTGGAGTTTCTTGCTTGAGGAGCAGCAAAGCAGGGCTGGATGCAGCTGTGAAGTCAAGGGAAGGGCTGCACAGCACTGCGGCATCTTTCCCCACGCTTTATTTATTGCATCCTAGAGGCAGCAGGGCTGGATGGTGGTCTGCCTCATCGGCCTCATGTAGGAACTTCACAGCATCCCCAGAAGGACAATAGATATGATAAATACCAAAGGCAATGTCAAAACCTATAACTTTCCTAACATTAACTTAATATTCACAGCTATTAAACATCAACAGATCAGAAATGGAGTGTTTCCAAAGCAGGTGTAAACTTCCCTGGGCTCCCTGTGCTGTTGGTGTGCGACAGCAGCGTGTGGTGTTGTTTCTGAGTATGCTCCACACCTTCTCAGAGTTTTTGTGCTTTTGATAGAGATTCCTCATTCCAAATTGGTTATGATGTGTCACTCTGAAAAGGGCTGTGGGAGAGACTTGTGATACAGGTGTGGCTCGTCAGGGCTCAGGAGAGCCCAGGCAGGAAGGATTCACTGCTCTGATAGGCAAACAAGGTACAGAAATGCCCAGAGGAGGGAGATTTGGGAGATTTGTTCATGAGGGAAAGGCATTCCCATGGGAACAGTGGGGGGATGAATAGTGCCCTTTCAGAAGTGTAATTCTAAGGTAACCAAAATGTTTTATGTGATGGTTTTTGAGCACTATAAGATTTGGAGAGAAGGATGAATTCTGCTGCTCCCAGTCAATGA
This sequence comes from Amazona ochrocephala, assembly GCA_039720435.1. Lineage (NCBI taxonomy): Eukaryota > Metazoa > Chordata > Aves > Psittaciformes > Psittacidae > Amazona > Amazona ochrocephala. The sequence continues at coordinate 2,292,328 of CM077881.1, read as the reverse complement.
CTTAAATCCCCTCTATAGTGCACAGGCTCCTTAGCTCACAACAAGGGTAAGTAAGAATCAGATTTTGGGGAGAAAATGTGAGCCTTCCTGCAGAGCAAGATCTGATGATATAAAGCATCCACCATGTGCATGATGAATCAGCCCTTTGAGTCCTTTGGTCAATACATTGGAAAATACACACCTGACCAGAAAGGCTCCTGGACTTGACTTAGCCTCCTTAGCTGAAGCTGGGTTGGTTTTGCTTGTTCCAGGTATGGCAGCATCTCCAGAAGTCTTCCCCCACCTCCATATCTCCCAAATGAGACAAAACTAATGAACCCCGACCACGGGTGCTGTTGCCTGAGAAGCACGGATGCGGGAAGACTCTGCTGCAGTCACGGGTGGCTGCAGCAATTCCCAGTGCTCCTTCGTGCAATGGGAAAGTGGAGGAGATTTTCATGGAAGAGCTTTCTAACTGGGGCTGATAGAAACCTGGAGAGGTGGCTCGCTTTTCTCTTTACCCAGTTTATCTTCCATGTGATTGAAGTCATCATGGAAAATAGCATGGCTGCTACAACTCTGTTGTCAGTACTCGCCTCCTATTTGCATTCGTTTAGCTCCCACCTTCATCCTCATCACTTCCTCCCTTCAGAATAATAACCAAACTAAAGTGTTCATAACATTTCCTCCAACTCAAACCTGAAAGAAAACAAACAGCGAGCAGATGCTGATTTTCTCACTTAACTGCACATATTTTATAGTAATTCTCTCTGATTTTCTCCCAAGACACCCACCTGACCTTCCTTTCTCTCCAATCTCTCCTAGTAGTGGCCAAATGCTGCTAATCATGTAAGACTCAGCTCATGGAAATAGGCTGCAACTAAGAGAAATTTACCCTTTGACCTTAATGCCTTTGCATGCACAATAGAGACCAAGAAAAGTCTTTGCTAAAAGGAATGCATTTTTCTTGGCAAAACCTGATTCTTAGACCAAACCAAATTAATGCTGTGAATTCATTTTTGCTGTTTCACAAAAACAACACAAATACAATAATTCAGTGATTTGAGAAGAAAGGCAAAACACATTTTCCAGGAATTTTCAAGGAACTAAAAATGGATCATAAATATCATCATAAATATATTTGCTTCTCTCTACGTAACGAAGAGTGATTTCCAAGCATGAATTAATTTTGAGCTAATGCACTGTGCTGAAGCAGGGATTAGTTAGCCCAGAATTTTTCAGAGTTGTCCATAGACAATTTAGTTGGGAGAGCATCTCCACAGCGCATCCTTTTCCATTTCTGGTGGGAGCTGAAAAATCTCTATGGTAACTAAAACAATAATCTACAGAGGAAAAAAAGAGAAAGTTGGTAAAACTGTTGAAATGAATCTCAGCTGCCTTTGTTATCTGAAAATAAAGAGGAGGCTCCGCATCATCCGAGCAGTCAGTTTTTCGTGCATCACCAAGCCCTTTGCAGGGCATCACTCAGCCATGACCGGTTCAGGCACATTTTTAGCTGGACGGTCTGAGATGCAGTGAGCTGAAGTGAAGTGTCTTGCTCACCCACCAAATCTGTTGCAAGACCTGGGAACAGAACTTCCCTGCTTTTCCCATCCACAAAGAGCAAAGCTTATATTTTTCAGTCTAGATTACTATTTTCTTTTTTGGATTAAGGAAAACAAATGTGAGAGAGAAAGAAAACTGGTGACTCATTGCAGTTTCTTTGCTGAAACACAGCTGCCCTTGTCACAGGAACATGATTCTTAGAGCCGGCATCCAAAATTTATTGCAAAATAAAACTGAAACTTTTAAAAACAACCAGGCTAAATGATGTTTCTAATTCTTTTTTAATACGTATTTGTGAGTGCAGGTCCAGGCTCCAGCCAGGATCAAGGGTAGGGCTGGAAACTCGAGAGAAACTAAGTTCTTGTGAAACGTTCAGGCAGATTTTGCAAACCCACACAGATGGCATTGGCTGGACAAGCTGCAGAATTAAATATGTGCTTTTTAAAGCTGTGATGCTTCTGGACCTTCTGGGATTCCTTCAGTGACAGGTCAATATAACAGCACCCACACCACCACCCAAAGGTAATATTGCACTCCTTTTCTGGTATTGTTTTGGAGATATGCAGTAAGTCCTGAATCCAATGATAACAAATCAGGAAACAAAAAGACTACGGACATGTGCAAATCTACTCCTAACTTTCATGGTGCAATCTCTCCATTTTAGGAAAAACAGACCTTGCTTTGTTAAAATCTTTCTGCTTTCAAAACACTAAGATCTTATGTCTGACTTGCTTAGCCTTGAATTGCCATCTCTCTGATGATAATAATGAACCCATTAGTTAAGTCCCATACTTACATATATTAGGGGTAAACCTGCCTCATTCAGGAAACCTGCTCAGAAGCAGCAATCACTGGATGGAGAAGTATCTCATAAGCCTAAAGTCTGAGCTGCCTCTTAAATAAGAATTACATGGTTTGCCCTACACAGTGACTTGTAGAGAAAGGAAAAGAAGTATTAAAGGGAATCAAAAAGAGGAATGCTTCTGAAGTGGCTTTTACTCATCCTGAGTAAAATAGAAGGAAAAATTTGCCATGTGAGTAAGCCAGGCGTGATCGATATTTGCAACCTCCCCTTCATTTAATAAGCAAGCTCAGTAAGAAAAATGTGCAGAAGGTACACAGTGAGAGAGCGCAGAGGAATGTGGGAGATAGGAGGGAAAGAAAGATGACCTGCTTTTGGTTCCAAGCTAATTTTACATCACTTTAACTATATTTAGTTGCATATCTCTTTAATAGGGTTGCAACTGTAGACTGAGATTTTTATTGTTGTTTTCTGAGTAATTTAAATTTCTAAGAGTTGGTGGTTGTTCCTTTTTTTTTTTTTTTTTTTTCCTAAGACTTCATGACCTTCTTCCATGAGTTTATTTTAGATATAGTGGAATGTCCCGGAGAAAATTCCAAATGGTCCTTAATATATGAAATGTTTCCAGAAAGGAGAAATTCTCAGTGGACTATGAAACTATTTTTCAATCATGGTGTATGGCACACAAACCACATCTGAGTTTTTTTTCAGTAGGAAACTATTGCCTAGTGGGTTAAAAGAAAATAAAGGATAATGGGATTTTTCCGTAAGGCTGGAGCCGTTCGCAGGGGTTTCCTCCCCACTAGATGTCACTGGAACTGTTTGAAATGTTTGGAACAAACAACCCCAAATTCCCCAGGTTTTGAGCTTTCCTACAAACACAAGACTTGGACCAGGTTGCTTTCAAGGTCTGCTCTGGCTCATGAGCTTTTTAAGGGAAGGAGCACTGATAGATGTTAGTCATGAGAAGTTTGTGGTTCGGCATGGATTTGGGGAAAATGCATGTGAAACTCCTGAAATTTGGCATTGTGCTTGGAAGTTTTGCCCTTCGTTGGGAAAACCAAATGCAATCCAAGAAAACACCCGGACACAGTCACCATTTGGTTGGGAGGACTTCAAGCAAAAAGCAGGGTCCTGCAGAAAACACGTTGCACCTTCTTCAGGGACAGCCATATCATGAAGTGCCACTGGGGTTTGAGTCATCATCAAATCCACCATAAAGAAATAACAAATAAATAAAGTCTGACATCTTTTGCCATTAAATTTCCCTTGCTGTCCTCCTCAGCAGCGCCAATGTTCACCCCATGCCACTAAGAAAAGCAGCTCCTTCTCAGATTATTAGGTCTACTATTTAAATTCTCCCTGTAGTTCCAATTGACTACAGGAATCTTCTTCCATTCTTATTCAAAATTCAGTTGAGTGTGATTATGTGGCCATGCATCAAATATGGCAGTATAATATGTCCTTTCATCTACTTGCCATAATACATCCCTTTTAGTGCCACATAAATCCCTGAAAATATTGCTGTCTTCTGCTCTTGAGATTCTTCATGTGCCTCTTTGCCTTACTGCTTTCCTCTTCTATTGTTTCTCCAAGCTGAATTAATTCACTCTTTTTTTTTTCCCCCAATGTCGCTTCTGTGCTCCTGCTACTGCTTCTGAGCAGACACCGGTGAAACAACAGCCCTTCCACAGCAAGAAAGGAGCCAAGAACAGCCCAGCTGCTGGCACGGCAGCATTCCCGGCAGCGCCAGCGCCTTGGCTCTCCGCTCACGGATGCGGCTGCTCCAAATCGCTCCATCTCCTCCTGCAAAGGCAGCAGGGAGCAGCTCCTGGCTGGCAGTGCCTGCTGTCGGAGCGACGGCAGACGTCCTCGCAGAGCTGAGGAAGCTGTGATTGAGGAACTGCAGCAATCAGCGTGGTGCTCCTAATCCTCTCAGACCAAAGCAGCCCCCCAGAAAGGACAGCGGGTTTTCTGCTTTGCTGCAGGAGTCAGTGGTGTGCTGCTGCTGGGAGACCCACAAGTACCATGGAGGTTCCAAGCACTGCCCGGGGATGCTAAAGAGCTGCTGTATTTCTAGTGACAAATTAACCCATGCGTACGAGTTACATTACAACAGGCTGGATTTATCTTATGTAGGTAACTGCAAGCAGACACCAAATGCCATGAAGCTCCTTCCATCTGCAGAAGTGTAAGCTTTGCACCAAAACACTGATATCTGCTGCTTCTTTGTTGAAACTCTTCTTTCTCTAAGATTAATACGTCTTCATCACCTTGGCTCCTCACCTTGCTTCAGACAGGCAATGGAGGGCACCAGCCTGGCCATGCCCCATGTTCTCGTGTACCTGCCTGTCTACCCTCCTGTGTTTCACAGAGCACACACCAGCTTCGCCTTGTTTAATTAACTAGTAACCTAATTGTACCACTTCAGCATAACTCCCAGTAGGCATAGTTGACTTATGTGGGGTAAACACAACAGAAAAAGGGTGTATTCCCTTATACTTCTTCTGTATTAGGTTGTTATTACATTAAGCCAGCAAAATTTCAACCTCCTCAATATTCAGTAAATTTAAGAAAATGAATTGAAGCTACTTGCCTATTTTAATATGTACTCCTGAAGACATTTTCCATTTTTTTTATGGTTTAATTAAAGCCTCATGGCAATGGTATGCTTCTTTCTACCTACTATGCCAATGGTTAAAAATTACAAGGCTTCAAGTACCCTGCACGTCTTTAATTGCTCTGTTGAAGATAAAACAGCAGCAATATTTTTATCACAACCATTACAGCAGGCAAAATTAAAAATGCCCCTTACCCACGTGAGCAGAGCAAGTCCATATCCCCCACATTGCCCCTGCCCCACGCCTGCACCCCACCGCCCCACTGGTGTCCAGACTTTCACAGCATGTTTTGGGGAACATTTCATTCTGCTGCGTGCCCCAGTGAGCAGAGGAACTTCCCCACCCCACTTCTTAACATTAAAGCAAAATAAAGTGTAGAAATCTCTAAATTAAGAAAGTACTTGAAGAGTACATTCAGCACAGGACAATGCAGAGGAAGGTTACAAGTATATTAGGATAAGGGCACCACAATTATGTGAAGAAGTCTGGAGAGAAAAGATTACATTGTTCTGACAACAACATTTTTCAAACATTTAGACCTTTAATATCATTAATTTAAAGTACAAGATTAAATATTTTATGCAAATATTAGACAACAGCAAAGAGCTCCGCACATTAGGATTTAAAACAAATTGAAAGCATGCAAGACATATTCATTTCTTAAGCAGTTTAGTTAAAAAATCGGTATTGTCTCTATTAGGATTAACTGACAGTAACTCTTTGTGTTCAAATGGATTTAACTTCACTGTGGTTTGTTTTCCAGATATCATTGTCCTCCAATAATCATGGATAAAGGGAAACGCAAAAGGACAGATCAAGTAAAAAATATATCTTCACATCATAAACACAGAATTATGTTTAAATTTCATTACTAAATGGGATTTCAGCTTCATATACCGTGCCTAATCCCACACTATAAAAGATGTATAAAACCTCCTGACAAATTCTAACAGACTTTGTGGAAGTTGCATATATTGATTAAAACATCAAGCAGTTACATACAAACCAATAATGAATTACTTCTTGTTGGAAGATAAAACTTTGTGATATTTAAAATTACAGACTTGAAAGTAAGTAAAATTACCCCTAATTATGCAGAAGGGAGCAACACCTTAGCAGTAAACAAGATAAGCACCTCAAACAGCACTAATAATTTTAATTAACATTTCCTAGTTTCCTTTCACCTCCTTTCAAGGTCATCTGCTACCTTTTCCTTGTACAACATTACAGCACGGTGTTAAAAACTTGCATTCTGTTACTAATCACTTTGATAAGCCAAAAAAAATTACTTTCCAGGAAAGATTTTTATTTTAAATCACTTAATTGTGTGCAAAAGCAAATATTGCATTGTGTAAAGCTGTCGGGAAGGCTTTTGCAGTGAATTGCTATCAGACATCGAATTCCAACAGCTGGGATTCGGTCGCTCATTTGGGGCCTGATTCTGCACACCAGAGGCAAAATTCTTCAGGGAGCTCTGCAGATACTCATTCATATTTCAGGTATAAATGTAAACATTTGGATTATACCCAAACTGTTGAATATTCAGATCGTAATCAAAGTTCAAAAGACTCCTGAAGTGTGAACACTGAGACTGAAAATTTGGCAAAACGTGATAATCTACACAATATTTGTGTTATTTTTTTTTCTTGAGCACCAATTAATAAATGCACATTCAAGATTTATGGTTTTGCTGAAGCGTTTTTTTTTTCTATAAAGTCCAAAAGTTGGTAGGAAAAGGGCTTTGTTTTATCAGTGGGTTTGTTCCATGCCGCAAATTTAATGTACGAGGTCACTTGGAATATAATGTGTAGTGAAAGAATCTCATTAGGCTAAAATGAATGTAAAATGTGTCAATTTGATCCAAATGAGAACTGTAGTAAAACCATGTTTGATGTTCATGTGCAATAAATCTTTAACATTTGTCTGTAAAGTATTAGAGAACCCATAGGGAAATCTCTATTTGTGATAGCTGCACATTTCCAATGATTTTTCCTATAATCCTTTGTTGACATTTAGCATATGGTAACAGAAAAGAAGATCCTAAAATGAGAATTGTTACTTATTATTCTAAGGTAAACAAGATGGACACTTTGAGTGTAGCTTTCTGAGAGCGATGAGATTTATGAAAGCATCCCTCCATCAGGAGCTCATCTTTCAGTCCCTCCTCAGTGAAGAAGTATGACATCAAAGGTGCCCTACCTGGCCGTTAGTCAAGTCAATGTTAAACTGCCTGATGGCCCCATCCTGCCAGTTGGGCTTTATTTTGATATATTCATATTGTTAATTACTGTTGTATTTCAATTTTCTCTCTAGTATTTTTGTTCATTCATAATAGCTTTACGGTTCAGTGGACCGAAATGACTAAAATGAAAGATTTCCAAGATTTCTTCTGGGAGTAATTTACAAAAGACCACAATTTTTTAATTGCTCCTGATGTTTAGCTCTGGATATCTGGAAGAGGAGAAATCAGCCCAACTCTTTTAGTTGCCACACCAACCGTATCTGATATGTATTTTTCTGATCACTCTCGTTCTCTTTGTCCCTTATATTGAGGGCTGTGTTATAGCAGTGTCATGGTGTTTATATTTCTGCAGCTCACACTTGCTTTTGCAAGAGAATTATGAGCTATTTATGTCCTTTGAGGAGGCTCAGGGAATAATGGGTGAAATGTCAGAAACAATTAAGAAAAATGGAGGCATTTCATTTAACCAGTAGAAGAAATGCAGAACTTTTGCAGAATGACTGAACTTGAAGTGCCACCAGATTGTTACAATATGAGTTCTGGCTCCCGATTATCACAAAGTTTCATATAAAAAAACCCCAACCTTACAACACTTGCATGCCAAAGGTTGCAACACAAGCTTTGGCAGGAAACACGAAAATGCTCCAGCATGGGAAAAGTCTTAGAGTAAACTTGCATCTGTGCTGATTTACGTTTTTACGCCAAAGCAACAGCAGCTTTCTGAAGCCAAGGCATGACTTTATGGCTGTAGTAACAATATTCGCTGGAAAGATGTGCAGCATCAGCCCAGCTGTGCCCTGACAAACCCTCTTCCCCATGTTCCTCCCCACAACCACACCAACCATTTTTTATAGCATTTGTCCATCTCGTTATTGCTGTGCAGGCTCTTTATCAATAAATGTGGTGTTCTCAGTCGAGTTTTCTTTGGCTTGCAGTCTGCTTTACAAAACCACTGCATACTTGACAGTTTGCCCTAGTTAAGAATTCTTTGGTCAGAGAAAGCCTGGAGAATGAAACAGTATCTGGTGTTGTAAAATCTTGACCAGATTCTGAAATATTGCCTAAGCCCCTGTCAACTCTAAGGTGATTTCTCCAGGTCATGGTTTAGAGGGGAATTGATGGTACAGTCTGCTGCCTGCTCGGTCTGCACTATATCTTTTTCAGGAGTGCGTGCAGTCACCTTTAGCATTTGTTGCTTTCCAATCCTCTTTTTTTTGACAGTACATTTACTTCCATACATAGATTGCAAGCTAAACACAGGGAAACCAATCCAGAAAAAATGCCTATCTGCTTACTGCTTTTTCATTCTTCTATTTCTATCTGAAGGATTATCAATTACCTAATAACCCTGGGGAGAAATCCACCTGAGGCTGAAGTAAGCATAATAATAATACCCAATGCTACATCAAACTGATCATCCCAGCTCCCACAGTGCTATTCTGATGGTGTCAGGTCCATTATCCAGCTTTTACAACTGAAGAAACTGAGGCACAGGCAAATGAAAGGTCCAGCAAGAGAAAACTAAATTTGATATAAAATACAAATCCCAGTGCACTGTCCTTCCTGTCCAAACACCCTCAGGGGGACCAAACTCATGGTATATCCAGCAGCTCCGAGATGAAAACACATCACTCATGATACAAGGTCCTTAGTAATATATATATATATATATCATTTTCTCTTTTAATTTCTAGCTGAGCTTGCAAATTAAAAGGCTGTTGATAAACTTTTAATATTCTGATAATTAGCTCAGAGTAATTATAGTGCTTCCATCAACAAGTGTTCAATATAGTTTTAAGCATCTGCTAAAAATTGTGCTGAAACAAAACACAGGCTTTGGTATTCTGCCAAAGAAGGGTAAGATCTTAGGAAGAGTCAGACTAGATCATCCAGCTGTATAAATTATAAATCATTACATTAAAATAAGTTCCATATATTTATGACACAAGCTCTGACTGTTCCAGTTTTGTAGGGTATTTTCCTGAAGGCAAATTACAACAGACCTGCCAACTCCTTCCTTTGGAGAAACTGGGCTGGCCCCAATAAAGCCAATAATCCTTCCAGTTTGGTGACAACTCCTATGGTCTTAATTAGAAAGAAAAAGACCTAGTTCTGCATTTTCTTTATCAACCCCAGGCTTTTTTGTACTGCATTGCTACTCTTCTTAAATCTTCAGAGCTTCATCCAGCTCTGGGCAAGCTAGGAATGCCAGAAGGACAAACTGTGCAGAACTTTGGAGTAAGATTTCACTGTGGGACTGGTTGGCATGTGCTGATTCCCTGATAGCTTGGTTGGGTTGTGTTGTGTCAAGCTGGGTGGACTTGGTTTGATTTTGGCTGTTCAGGTTGGATTAAAACATTCATGATGCTTGAACTTCTAGATTGATATTAAAGGACTTTTTTCTTTAGGTATTAACTCAACAAAGCCACTGCATTGGTGCGGCCATAGGAGCAGGGGCAGCCCAGGTTGTCCCACACATGCCTCCTGACCCCATCTCCTATGGGGGCCACCCATAGGAAATTCAACCTGCATCCACTGCATGAACTCCCCAATGGTGGTGGGATGCTGCTGTCAGGACAAGATGCTCCTGGGACCTAAGACTTTCCTCATTTGGCTTTCCGGTCACTGGCACCAGTGGATCAGGCATGTTGCTTTTAATATTCTTATTACTTCTTTTTCCTCGGCCTCCTTTTATTCCCCTAGTTTTGAAACTCTTCACAGCCTTTCATCAAATGCTTCTGACAAACTCAAAGAGTATCTAAAATGTGCACTAATAATTTAGTACTGTAATTTTATGGGTATTTTAAAGTTCCTGAGTATTACTATTATTCTATGGAATGATTTTTCCTCCTTTTCCTTGGTTTTTCTTCCTATGTTCTTCGGTGGAATTATAGGTAAATGTATTTCTTGGCTGCTGTTTCCTCTTTTGTTCATACAGTTAAATATTGCGCTAGCTAAAGATTGCACGAGGCCCCCACATTAAAATTTTATTGTATTTTTGTATTTATTTTTGGCCCGGATCTGGGGGCCTCTCAGGTCCAGGTCTTGTGTAATTTTATTGGCTTGTGGGTGGAGGAAAGAACAAAAATGAGGTTTGTGGCCAGAATGTTATCTTTGGCTATGTGCATCTACTGGGGGGCCTGATTCTGCTCTGAGTCATAAGCATGTAATTCTCAAGCAGCTCCACTGAAAATGAAAAAGGTAAAGTGATGTAAACCTGATGTAAATTAGAGGAGAATTACCTCCATGGTGCATGCAATGTAAGCATTTTGCTATGTGTGATTTAGCTAGGAGCTGTTGACTAGCCTCTCTAAAGATAAGAGCCGCCTATAACTCAGTTGCAGGCATCTTTCTTCCTTTTTGACTAATGTCTGCTAGCTAAACCAAAGATTAAAACCAATTTTTTATGGGCTGTACTAGCTACGAGTAACAAAGCGAAGACTACAAAACTCATCAACCTGAGAACAAGAGCTGAATTTTGGCAACCTCTCCCTTGAGTGAAAACCGCCTTATTCTACCCTACTTCCATGTCAAAAAACCTGTTGAATTCTGGTACTAAAATCCGAGGATTTCAGCCTTAATCACTTCTTCTTACAAAATAGTCTTCACATGACCAGCACTTAGTGAGTGGCTGCCTGTCCTCTGGAGCCTTCCCTGTGTGTTCAACAGCTCACCAGCATGAGTCATGGCCATTGCATCCTACACTCTTTCCTGCCTGATTCGTTTCCATCACCACAGCCTCTTTCCTCCCCAAAACCTGTCTCTGCCTCTCTTCTTTGCATGTTTCTTTATGTCAGGTCTTTGGCTTGGAAATGACTTCTCCTGTGAGCCAAACCTTCTTATTCTACACTTTAAAATCCTCATGAAATTTGGCTTGCTTTCCAAAGCTAAGCCTCAGCTCCCTTGTTACTCTTCTAAATATAAAACATTTTTATTGCATTAAGCCATGTTGAAAAGAAAAGAGGAAAAAAAAAAGGAAAAGAGAAGAGAGAAAATCCCTGCATCCAATGTGAAGGCAGCAGCCTGCATTACATAGCAGTGTATCACGTCTTTTTGTTTTGTCTTGGTATCATCTTGCTTGCACAAGCTTTGAGCTTGCTATCGGTATTCCTCTTTGAGTATCTCCCACACTGAAAAACCACTTTACAGTCATCAGTAAAAGAGTTGTTTCCAGGCTGAGCTGGAGAGATTTGAAAATGAGAAAACCTATCCCACTATTGATCATGCTGCATCTCTTTCTAGAGAGAAAAGTTTTCTAGGGAATTCATTTAGTTCCTTTCGATTACATTAAATTTCATTTCCCTATACAACTTACTCAACCTTTGAAATTAGTTATTTATATTTTTGTGCGCAATTAATTCATTATTTCAGATGTAATTTTAATAATTTCAACAAAGAAGTTTCTTAATATTCCCAATAATGGCTCTTGTCACTTTAAATATTAAAATTCACATTAGGAATTCCCCTGACTAGATGTGCATTATTTGCATTATAGATTGTGTGCATGTCTTAGTCTATATATGTATCTATACATATATGTATATATACACATTTATACCCATATATGTATTTTTAGGACAATGCAGACTCTTTTAAATGATCCTTTCTGATTTGAAAGAATATAGCAAGCACCAAAGCAATTAGTGATAAACAGGATCCTAACACTCCAAAATTAAAAGCCTCTAATTTTCAACTTTAAATAAATCCTTATTGTATAACAGAAATAATGCCTCATAAAGTGTTTCCAGCATTCAGAGAATGCTTTTAGGACATACAGCATTAACATAATTTTTTCGACTGGGGTTCTCACAGGACATCTGATGAAGTCTCTACCCTTAATTTTAATTGCATAGGCTGCATTCTTAATTAAAAACTGTACAAATGGATTTTATGCCATGCCAAAAGAAATCTGAGTTCATTAGTTATAAAACCTTTTAAAAATTGATGTAAATATGTGAATTCTTTAAAAGTTTGAACTCAGCGTCCTCATTTATGTTGAGTAGCCTTTTATCTAGAGAATAATGAAGCCAATATGAGTTAAGATAGTCTAAGTTTTATTTTTTCCTTTTCCTTGTCTTTTGTCTCTTTTTCTTTTTGGGTGAATACGGGTGGTGGAAGTCAAAAAGTGTGGGAGTTATGTCTTTATGTTATGAGTCTTTTCCTTGAAGAATCAGATTCATTTAAGTCTAAACTGTGAAGAAAATTAGAGTGGGAAATGCACTGACCCTTTTGTACTGGGTTATATAAATATAAGTTCATATATCTTTTATTAATTCTTCATATTAAAACACAATCACATCATCTCAGGCCAATAAACTTAATGGAAATCTGTCAAACTGTAACTTTGGAGGCAAACTCTGGACATCACTTAAAGAAATATGTGCACTTTATTGATTTCTGTTTTAAAATCTGTGAGTTGTTAATTAAAATGCTTTTCCATAACTTGACAAGACTTCAAATAATGAATGGGAAACTCTGAGAGGTTTGTTTAACCTGACAAATAGCTAGCCTTTCATTTCGCTGGCCGTTAATCTGGCTGCATGGGACCTTTTTGCTCCCATGCTTGGCAGCCGGGAGGTATCTCTTCACCTTTTCCAGTTGGTAGCACCAGCCTGATGCTGTCTGTGGTTACTTCAAATACTGCACATGGTCTCAAAGACTGTGGGGATGAAAGGCTGGGACTGAAGTTAGCTTTTCTTGGTCTGTGAATTAACCTCTAAGATTACTCTTCCTTCCAGCCTATGTGCCTACCTTTGGGCAGAGGCATCCAGGCTGTGCCCCACAAGCAGCCATGTCCAGGGGCATTGTGCCTGAGCTTCTGGCAAAGAAAAAGTAGAAAAAGTGAAATTGAAACAATGGTGCTGCCATTTAGCATTCAAACCCAAACTAGGTACTTGTATTCCACCAAAAAGGCAAATTAAGCAATAAATAAAACAATCTGTACAAGGAAGCCCTCTGTTTCCTTCCATCCTCTTCAGTGTTTTGTGCTTTTGAACATCTCTCTGCACCCGAGTCCTGGCCGAGTGTGGCAGCAGGGGTGTTGAAATACCACATGAAAAGCTGTGTAAGTGCTTGTGACATTTACAACACAAGCTATGCAGGAAGCACCAGAAGTCTCATAGGAGAGACATTCTCAGGAGTTTCCAACCCAATTTGGCACAGTGAAGAAGTTATATAGACTTTTGACAAGCCTCTGATTTCCTCTTTTTTTTTTATAAGGAGCATAGTTCGGGAAACAAAACCACTCTACCTTTTGAGATTTGCCCATGACTACATCCTACAGATCATGAATCCAATATTCCAATGTAATTGAATATTCTGTGTTAGAAAAACACCAGATTGGAAAGAACACTGGCTATCCATCAGCTTTAACCTTCACCTTACCGCCCAAATTCAGCTACCTAGTAATCAATTCAGTGCAGGAGTAAGCTTTAGGGAACAGGGTGATTCATCAGCAAACTCAGGCAAACAGATTTCTCCACACACACAAACTTCTTTTATTAGACTGTTTTACTATTTGAGATTTCTGAACACATTCATAAAGAATGAGAAATGAGCCAGAAGGAATCACTGAATTTAATGCGTTAAGGAAGCAGGCAATTGTAAATTTGCTTTAACAAGGTCCAGCAGAGCTGCTGGTGTTGGAGTGACATGTGGCATTAAGAACACCACCATGATCCACTCTGGAACTTGTGTTTTATTTTTGTTTGTCCTAGCAGGAAGGAGAGTTTGAGGCCAAGCAAATTCAGAGATGTTCCATTGGCACAAAAAGCCAAGCAAACCACCATGGACTTGCAGCAAGTACAAAGCCCTGAAAGCAGCATCCTTTGATACTCCCCTTGCTGGAAAATTGAACTAGGTTGTTCAGAAAGTAGAGATGAAGGAGACATGTAGGCTGTGCCAAATTATGATGATTTCGAATGATTTAAACTAAAATTAATGGCACTTTGACACTCACCTGCTCCTCTCCCACAGCCCCAGAAATGTGACTTGCCATCCAGTAAGCAGCTTCCCATAGCCAGCCTTGGAAAATGCTGGAGGAGGAATATGATATTTCCATAGCACATCTTCTGACTCTCACTTTATTTTATATTTTGGTGATTGCACAGAATATTGGACAATCTGCTAAAGGTTTAAAGTTTTATATTTTATCAAGTTATTTTCAGTCTAAACAGAGAAATGTGAGACAAAAATCACACCCCTCTCAAAGAGCGGTAATACGCTTCATCCAGAGCACACTTCAGCCTGCATTTGTCCCATCTAGCTTTAAGATCTCTGATTTAAGTAGCATAAAAGCAGAGATGCTGCATGGTCCCAGAAGAAGAAAATCCACTCTCCTAACACTTCCAATATTGCTTTCAAAGAACACTGAAAAGATGCATCTGCAAAATGGCAGATGGAGCAGTAAACTCTTGCTCCATGCACCTAATTCACAGCAGCTAACTCCGTTTCTCCTGTGATAACTGCTCTGTGAATGAAACCACAATATGTTTGCTAAGCAGATCTTCAGCTTCTTGTTTATAGTAGCATACCAGTTTTTATGCCAGCTCCATGGTCTACCCAGAAGTAAAGGAAAACATTTGTTCAACAGAAAAATTCACAGAAATGGACACAAACAATCCTGTATAATTGATGGTTTTATGAGATTGAACTCTGTAAATTTTTAAGTTTTATCCCTCCAGGTCCAGTTTATGTGCACATTTGAACAATGACTTCATATCCTTTCCAAACAGAGATTCTGGGATTCAGTCTCGTCATTTGGCCAACACAAATCCCCAGGTGCCAAGAATTTCTACTTTTGTTTTGCTTTATGTTTGTCTTTGACTTGTTCTTTTACAGGATTCCTAGTCAAATCAGTCAGTCAGTGGAAGGAGTCCAGTTTGCAACAGAGGAAGATGTGTAAATACCTGAAACATTTTGAAACACACTATTTTTGTTATCTCTCACGGTGCAGTTTCCAACTCCAAGTCTTTAAACTTTATGTACTGTAAAGGGATGAGTATACAGAAAAGTTCAGTGACTGAGCTGTTGGCTTTGTGAGCCGTCCTCACCACTAAACTAGGAGGAAGGCTGCTTGAATTTTCAGATACCTTTCCATTTGTTAAGTATAAATGAATGCTCTGCTCTGTCTGAACCCACTGACTTCCACAGCCATGCAGGGATTGTACAATAGTTATCACGCTTGCTGGCCAAACATTTTTTCACAAGATAATTCTTTTTGTTTGTGTCATAAAATGCAGCCAAAAAAACATCTTTGTCTTTTTTCTAGAGGCTACTTTTTCAGTTGAACCAGATCCCTAAAGATGTGTGCTGACTCTGAATAGATTATATTGTCTTATATGAGTATATTGATGTTGTATTATGCAAGTATATTGATTATGTGAGATCTGGTCCACTAAAACCAAAATCTCCTTTAATTTAATTCTTTTTTTTCTGCTTGGCAATGCAGGCATAGGATCTGAATGCCTCATTATGAACCTTATGGGTGTGCTTGTAGAGTATTTTGGCCATTAGCTGGAAAACACGTCCTTCCAACAGTCCTCTTGCTCCCAGCACAGCGTTAGGTCAGAAGATGAATGGCTTAAGACGATGCAGAGCATTTTGCAGTCAGAGAGGAGCTCAGGTCTCTACTAGGAGTTAAGGAACCTTTGGAAACTCATGGTATTTTGAGGACAATTTTGTGATTAAGTCCTACATGTTCCTCTGCCTGTGGAGAGTACCACTCTCCAAAGGAAAGGAGATGGGGATGCACAATCTGAGCACAATATGGCTATATTAACATGGCATTATTTCTGAGATAATTAGGATGGGTGATATGAATAGTAGAACACATCTGGGAGGCAAATATATCTTATAATGCATTCACTTTGGTCCATTTGAGCATGCTGTCCATTTATCCTGCTGTCTAACAAAATTCGAAAGCTTCACTTTTCCTTACCAAAACCATTCCAGGACCAAGGGGGACCAACTTTTTTCTTCTTAAACCACCAGGTAGTGTGGTAGCTGCTACACACCTTTCTTTCTCATATTATTTTTTCCCCCTCCACATATGTAGTTGAAAGAATGATGGAGGGACCAAACCAGATATTACGATGACACCAGCAGATGAGTATGCTGGACCAAGGTTTTTGCTCAGATGGATTCATGTTGCCTGAACAGAGATGGGAGAAAACAGGGAGGTTTGTAGGAATGGGAACGACGTGGTTTCCAGTAGCACCAATGTGGTTGCCAGTGGCTGTGAGGCCGTGTTTTGGACAACAGCCACAACCCAGCAACCCATTTCGAGCCGGCCACTGCAGATCCATTAGGTGGTAGCAGCTTCTGGTGAACATGACTAATCCCAGCAATATTTGAACCAATAACCCTGAGGTGAACAACTTCGCAGCCTCTTAACATTTTCTCAGACGCCTGGTTTGATATTTTAGTTCCCAGACCCCTACCCCCCCCGGCTATAAATAGATCTTTGTTTTTCAGATTTTGCTTATTTTGCATAATGTATCTTGTCTGGAATATAATTTGTATTTTATCATAAGAAGCAACCATCCTATTAAACCAGCATGTATTTTTCGTTAGGTAATTACCGTACATGCCAATTTTGAAGAGAGATAGGCAGTGCAGGACATATCTTAATGTAATTAAATGTATTGGGTTCCCAAAATCATAAATATAGGATTTCAGTACTTCTACATCTGTAAACTGCATAACTTTCTATAAAGGATGTGTTACTCATTTTCTGCTGCTATTACTGAATCAAAAAATGTCAATAAAAGTAAAATTACTTGTTAAGATAGGTTGAAATTGCAGGTTTAGCTGTGAGCATTTACAAATATTAATTGACTGATAAAGCCACATATTGCTTAGTCTAAAAGCAACCCTGTAACCATGTAAGAAAACCTTAATTATCGGTGGAAGGAGAAGCTATCTCAGAATAAGCAGAATTCCTGTTTCTCTTATTTAGCCTCTTTATTTCGTGGTTCAAATTGGCACAAGAGCCAGGCTGCTCAAGAGAGTTCGGAGAGCACGGCCACAAGAGGATTTTAATTTATTGACGGCTCTTGCCCTACTGTACAGTCACCGCTGCTATTTGAGTGTAATGGATGAAACAGATGTTTGACACCGCAGCACCTCTTCATAACTTCACTCTTCAAAAACAGTTTTACAAGTGCTCGCTCGCGTTGGTTCCCATTCAGCACAGGAAACTGAGGTCATGGTGAAACATGAGGCCCGGGCAGGAGCTTGAACTCATGTGCACTGCAGCTGGGCCTGCATCTTCTGAGCACGTTAGCAATTCATGGAGCAGCCATAATTTTAAACTTACAGACAAAGAAATGAAAGTGTTGACACCCTTATTGTAACATCTGCGAAGGGAAAAATATGAGCCCGTTGCTAAATGTATGGAGGGTGGAGGTTTCCTTACAGCTAATTTTCTTCATTATCAGATGTGATTATTTTTAATGTGAACAATTTCTTCAGGTTTCAGCATCAACACTGAAAAGTTTATTTCTGGACCACTTTTCCAAGTATTGCTTAGAAGCAACAATTTGAAAAGCAAGTGACTTCTTTTATATTCTGAGCTGTATTTTTCTTTCCAGATGATTATTTTAACACATGCTCATCACTGAATATGTCAAAAAATCTTCCCAGGCATGCAATACAATATACGTAACTCTGTGGCTTGTTTTAATACAACTAACATAAGGTTTGTGCAGTTATATATACTGACTACCTTTTGCTAGCTTCCCTGGGAAAACAGTTAAAGCATTTAGGTACTGATTTTTGGTGCCTGATATGGAAGTTGATAGCAGGGCACCAGCCTGAGGAGGCTGATATGTGAGTGGTTCAAAATCCCATATCAGAAGTTTTTCTCCTACTGTAACTTCAGCTCTTTTCCAGTACAAGTCCCCCAAAAGCCTCAGGGATTTCTCCAGCACTTTCATGAAAACTAATACCTGCCTGCAGCAAGCCGCTGCTTGTCCCCCAGCATCATCACGTGTTCAATGCACTTACTGCATCTTTGCTCTCTGCCTTCCATGTAACTTCATATCTAATTGTTTTTATGACCTTGCTTTTAACTAAACTCAGCCCTTTAGTGACTTAGTGGTGCATTATGAAAGGAAATGGGATTGTGTAATAAGTTGCACAGCACAAAACTATTGTTTAAGATGCTAATACAGTGTCAGCAGTGCTAAAAATGAAGGTTTCTACAACAGGTGTTACTAAAAACTCCAAGACACAATTTGGTCAGAGATATTCTCATGAAGCTGGACTGAGCAACCACCTTTCACCCAACCCTCAAGTCTTTCTAATGGAAAAAGTTTGCGGATTTGTCCAGGTAAAACCATATATCCCTTATGCTGCTTTTCAGAAGCACCTATAGGAAGGTCCATGGAAAAAGAATCCTTATTTTCCTACCCCAGCTGCTCATGTGGGCTGCACGAAAGAAAGGCCAGTAATTCCTTCAGGCAGCTGTAAAAGCTTTCGGCAGTTATAACAGAAAATGGCATGTCACATGAAAATCCCTTAAACTCCTAGAAATGCACTTTTTTGTCTTTACCTGTCTATTTCCACAGTGATGATATGCACTATTACGAAGAAAATATCTTTTATGGCAAGATAACCTGGATATTTGCAGAAAAATGCCTGGCAGTCACAGCAGGAGCCTGGGGCGGGTGATTGCTACTGCATTTATTTCCAATGCATCCAGAGCCATCAGCACAGGAGGCTGGAGATGAGAAAGCAGCCATGCCAGACCAGGCTCTACTTCGAAGCACCGAGGCCTATGTGAGACTGATCATGAAGAATGGGCAACCAGCCACCTGGGGCAGCACCATGGCATTGAGCTCTGACCATGGGCTGAGGCTGTTTGCATTATTCTTCATGTGAACCACAGAATCACAATCACTGCATGGTTTGTGTTGAAGGGACCTTAAAGCTCATCCAGACCCAGCCCCCTGCCAGAGGCAGGGATACCTTCCACTAGAGCAGCTTGCTCCAAGCCCCTGTGTCCAACCTGGCCTTGAACACTGCCAGAGATGGGGCAGCCACAGCTACTCTGGGCACCCTGCGCCAGCGCCTCAGCACCCTCACATGGAAGAACTTTTGCCTAAGAGCTCATCTCAGTCTCCCCTCTGGCAGGTTAAAGCCATTCCCCTTGGCCTGTCCCTACAGACCCTTGTTCATAGCCCCTCTCCAGGTTTTCTGTAGCCCCTTTAAGCACTGGAGCTGCTCTAAGGTCTCCCCTTAAGGGGCCGTCTCTCCTCCAAGTTGAACAAGCCCAGCTCTCTCAGGTGAAATAGAGTAAAAAGTCACCTCTGACAGCTCAACTGATCCTCTTGGAGATGTTTCCTTTCTCATTTCTGGAGGGTAGGACTAAATGGCCTTAGAAGGTCCCTTCCAACCCTAATCATTCTATGATGATTCTATGATCAGCTGGCACATCCTCTGTTTAACACAGTACCCACAATGGTCCTGCTTTGCAAGCAGCCTGACATGTCTTTGCTGTGTTTTTCAGTGCTGGAACAAGCTCTCTTCCTACCATGCCCAAGCACACAGTCATGCTGGCGATATAGCTCGTTTTGCCTTAAAACATAGTCATGTGGCCGAAAGAATCTTTACATTCATCCAGTCTATGCAAGAGGGGGAAAAGTCATGTGTGTGGTTCATGGCTTTGTTTTCTCAACCTTTAGTAGTTGTTTGGTTGTTCTGTGTCTAACCGCACTTCCCAGCTCTCAGATGAGCTGTGTGATGAAGGAAAACCAGAGGATTTTTCCTCATGCTGTCTCTTGTCCCTTTGCATTGATAAACCATCCTGCTGCTGGCATGGAGACAGCACCAAGTGGAGTCAATGGAAAGTTTCCTTCATATCTAAGGGTTTTCCATAGGGCTTATGTCAATTTACTGCAACAGTGGCAGTTAGTTAGCTTAAAATATCTATGAAGAGCTTAACGACATCCAAACGACAAAGCCTGCAAACTCTCACATTTCAAATTAGGTGGCCTTGCTTCTCTGGAGCTGGAAAATGCATGATAGGAAAAGTTTCACAATTAATGACAAGCCTACATAGTTTGGTTTGTTGACTGTCTTGCAAAAGCAAACAAAATAACTCCTTCCCAAGGTTTGCTAGAAGCCCATAGTTTTTTTCCTATGGGAAAAGAAGGCTGTTCCATAAAACTGCGGGGAAAATTTGAGCTGACAGCCCAGGATTAAATTCACTTTTCTAATTCTGAGATGGCGACAAGTTTAACTATTCTGGCTTGGCTCAGCCAACTTGGGTTGTGAGCTGTGTCTGCAGAAGACGCGAGCGTGCCTGGAGTGATGCCCAGACCTGGCTTTCAGGGGTGACCACAGGGGCCCTCTTTCCCAGGGATAGGCAGAGAAAACATCGTTGCAAGCAGCAATCCCCCAAAAAGGCAGCATTTTATCATGTTTCTGGTAAAGCCACGGAGTGGCTGATAAGCACATTTAGAATTGCGCTCAGCTAAGCGTGTATCCAGGAGAATGACCATCATAGGCAAAAGGTGGCTTTTCCCTAATTCTTTAAGGAACACTTAGAAATACACACTCATTGACAAACACTTTTAAAAGAAAATGGAGATGACACCTTTCTAACCTCAAATTTTCTATTGGAGAAAGGAAGGGCCCATGAAAACTTTTGCTATAGAGGTTGAAGTTGCTAGAGCTGGAGTCCTGGAGACATCTGGCTGTCAATGTCCTTACCTGTCTCCTCACCAGATTGGCCTGAACTATGGGTAATTGCATGCTTTTTAACCATTTTTGTTTAGATATTGAAATTCTTAGATTTAGTCATGCCTGTGAACCTTGGACTCTCACTGCTTACAGCCACTTGTGATATTATATCTTGGTTTAAGTCTTAGCACAGATGTAAAATAAGACTTTTGTGCTCTTTGGAAAAGTTATTAGGTCTACAATTAGTAAACTGAACAATGTCAGGCTCTGTGTAAAGACTACAAGTGTGAAATTGAGCTCTGCCAGTAAATTGCTACCTTTTCTTTAGCATTGCAAGCCATACTCAAGTTTATTTGAACACATAAAATATGCTAAGAGTTCAGCAGCACCACTGTGTAAAGAAGAGTTGGATGAAGTATATATTTTTAAATACAGCAAGTAATAAAATGTTGAGTAAATTCCCAAGAATATAATTTGGGGGCAAGTACAATAGAATGCTTAATGGAATATATTCCCAGGTCTGCTGTTTTTATTTCTTTCTTTCTTCTGTGTTAAACTTCTTGCCCAGCCAATGGTTGCTATTATGGGAGCTGCAAGGAAGAGTGTTCATCTGTAGACACTCCCAATATCACAGCAGCAAGAGAAGGAGCGTAAGGTGCTTGCAACTTTCTGGTATGTCTCATCTCCAGTGCTGCAGCTGCCCTGCACATCCAGCAGTGGGAAACAGTGATTTAGTGGTGGTCTTCGCTGTCCTGGGCTAATGGTTGGACTTGATGATCTTAAAGGTCTTTTCCAACCTGGTTGATCCTATGATTCTATAGCTCAGAGCAGCTTGGCATCGGGCTGCATGGTTGTTTGCAGAAGAAACACAGAAGACAAGGCAAATTGTAAAACAAATTGTGAAAAAGAAAAAGAGTAAAAATGATTCCTTCTCAAAATAATGTTTTACAAATTTATTTCCTTTTCATTTAATTTGTCCCCATGAACTTCATCAGAAAATCAATCATTTTAAGTTCTAAGAAGCTAACCCTGATATGCAGAACTGTGTGAGAAACCCAGATTCTCTTCAAGACAGTTCAGATGTTATTCAGAGCCACTGCTGCAGGTTGAAGAGAAAAGTTGTAGTCAGTATTGCTTCTTTCCAGACCAGTGTTTTTGATTCGAGCCAGGTGGTGTACCCCGAAACCAGTTGGGTTTCTTTATGGTTAAAACATCCAAATTTACGATCATGCCCTTCGTTGAGTAGCTTCATATTTCATGAAGGCTTTTTTTCCCCTTAGTTAAAATCGGTTTTTGCCCCTTTGCAGCACAGTTATGCCCCAGATAGCACTGAGTTCTCATATACCTATTGATTGGTTGGTTTTATACTGCTGGTTTCCAGATAACTATTTGTAAGTTATTTCAACATTAAAAACTGTCCACTGTAGAGTACCTCTGAAATGATGTTCCCAAACTGCTCTCAGTTCCTGCTGCCTTTAAGGACTATCCATTCTGGAAATGGGAATCTATATTCCATGGGCTCCCAGTAGGATAAACATACACTTACTAATCCTAGGAGACATATTAAGGAAAAAAACCTGCAAACAGATTCTGACATTAAAGTTCTCATATTTTATTTCTACCTGTGCTTTCTAGAATGATTGTTTTTAGTTTTTATAAATTTTTAGCAATTGTAACACAGGGAAACCTGTTACTTCTGTTTTGAAGCATCGAACTCGATGATCTTGAGGTCCTTTCCAACCCTAACTATTCTATGATTCTATGATTCTATGATTATAAAAACTGGCCAACAAATCCAGTCTAGTTATCTTAACTTGAATATATGTATGTATATATAATGTATCAGTGGGTACTATAAAGTAGTATATCTTCTATATTATGTTAGACTTATCAGTTAATAATTCATATAGCGCAGTAATATTAACATAAGAGGTGTTCAAACTGCAACTGTTTGGCATTAAGCAGAAAGACTTTGGAGCACTAAGAGCAACTGCCAGTGCAGTTTGCTGGAGTTGCCTACACAGTATCATTTTTGGAGGACTTTACTTGCACATACAAGCTCATCTCCCATTAGTTTCCACACATTGGAGGACTGCCCTTCTTGAGAGAAATCTCAGAATCTTTAATGGGGCCCTAATTCCCATACCACAAACCATTTCTGGATGATATTTGTCAGAAATATGTCTTTTTGGGGTACGTATTTATGGATTTTTTTCTCCATGCACTGGAGATATGCAAGGGCTGCAATTTTCTTTAATACATTTTCCATTTAAAAGTGCAAACAATTTTGGCCTATCTTCCATGTACCCCTGCTCGTGAACAAAAAACCTAAGGTAGTATTGCCTTTCTGCCTCCCCCCGCCACCTTCTATATGACTGCAGATATCAAAGAAAGTTGGCAAATCATCATTTGAAGCATACAGAAGGGGAAAAAAAGTACGTTCCCTGTGCTGGCCTGGCTTGCAGATTAAAGGTAATCTGGTAATAAGGACCTATTATATAACAATTAATAAGTGTAGTTTTCTATATCTGATTTACATGTCACGGAAGAAGAAATATCCCAGGACAGGAAAGTCTGTTATACAGGAATTTAAACGTTGCCCTTTTAAGAGTAATCAGTTCAACTTGATAGATTCTCAAGGCTTTTGTATGCGCACTGAAGATGCCAAAGATGGGCTTTCACCTCTTCTTCTCCACAGGAGCATTACAATTATCCTAGAAAACCAAGCCAAGGTGCTTAACAACCTGCTAAAGTCACACCAAGGAAAAAGGACTAGACCACAAAGAACACTGAAAATCTGTGTTCTCTATAATTCAGTAATAGATTGTTGGGTTTTTTTAAAATTAAATAAAATAAAGAGGAAATATATTGAAGAAACTGGAATTTTTCAAGGTCAGGTTGGATAGGGCTTGGAGCAACCTGCTCTAGTGGAGAGTGTCCCTGCCTGTGGAACAGGTTAGAGCTGGAAGAGCTTTAAGGTCCCTTTCAACAAAAACCAGTCTGGGATTCTATGAAGAAATTAAAAATAGGCAAATGATGGTTAATCATTAATAAGAGGAGGCCTCCTGAGGAAGTAGGGAAAGCTTCAGGCCAGGGGGCAGGTCCTCTTGGCTAGAGACCCTATCCACACCAGCCAACAGATTGCCTTGGTGAGCATCAGATCCGGATCTTGAAGGACTTCCCAAGTCACCCTCCTGTGTGTGAACAATGACAGGGCATCAGCAGCGCTAGGAAACAATAGACAGACAGACAGACAGTTAGATAGGATAAATAACAACAGAGAATTTATGCAGCTTCATAGATGTTATGGGGATTTATTATGTGTCTGAAAAAAGCCAAAGGGAAGCTAAAAATACCAACAGGTATATTGGGTTTTACATATTGACTCTAAGTATGTCTTCCGTTAGCTTAAGACAATTCTTATCTTTGACCATGAACATAACCCAGAAAAAATAAAGGACAAATGTGCCCTTTCCTCAAGAATAGGAAACAAGTCAGAATAGTACACTGCTGTATACAAAGAAAAGCTTTTGGTTTTACATTTTGTGCACAGAAATACGTATTTTTCAGTATGTGTTCAACAGGATCTCCACAAATTGAAGATAAGTTGGGAAGAATCTCTTAGTTACTAAACACACTGAAATTAAATTCTACGTCTTCTGAGACTATTTCCTGAGTTCCCTATGAAAAGGATTTCTATAAATACAAAGAAATAAATCATTAAAATATTAATATAACCTATACAATCAAACAGAAGGCCTGCTGGAGACTGGGTCACAACCAAATTGTATGAAAGACCCTTTCTTTAAACAAACTGTGGAGATTTTCATAATTTTCCTTTTAAAATGTCAGTACAATCTTTTGATTTTTTCAGTCAATCCAGAGCAATCTGACATAATGAAAGGAAAGAATGAATATAAACATATTTCAGTATGACTTCAGGATTCCGAATTTCCATCTCTTCGGGGAGACTATTCTGCCTTATGACACTGTTAAAAACCTCACTATGAAATAATGAGAAGATGAAGAGAGAAGGGAAACAAGCATGGTTACCATGGAAAATTTACCTAAAGAGACACAAGTTGGACGTGGCTTGGAGCAACCTGCTCTAGTGGAAGGTGTCTTTTCCTGTGGCAGGGGGTTGGTGCTGGATGAGCTTCAAGATCCCTTCCAATCCAAACCATTATAGGATCCTATGATTCTACGGAAATGATGTGTCCATCTACTTAATGTCACTAACTGTGTAGACAAATGATTAACCAGGCAAAAAAGAGAAAAATTAAAATAAGGGAGATGCTGCCATATGTGGAGAGCTGACAGTGCCCTTTTACCCCACTGATTTTTGGTGGGAACTGGTACTTTTGAAGAGTCTCTGCTGCCGATGGTGCTGGGAGCCCCTGCACTCAGCAAACACAGCTGCACCATGACGGTGTGTTGTTTTAACACCCACTTGTATAACCTAATGAATTTAGTGATTAATTTATGGTAAATAAATGTAGGCATTGTCTAATCACTGGTGTTTCCCATGTCACAAAACCCAGTTTGGCAGATACGCTTTAACCATTAATTCGTTCCCTGTGATGAGAACCCCTTTTCTTGCAAGGTTTCCTGGCCACGCACAAGACCATAAGACACGCTTTCCATCTTGCATGAGGGCTGGGATGGCATCTGCAGCCTGGTGGCCACAAAGAGGTGGGTATTTGTCCGAAGAGTGACTCTGAACTCCAAAGAGTGACTCTGGGTGGACAATGGCTTTGACAACATTTGAAGGTGGCTCAGCTAAACCCAGGCTCCTGTGAAGCTCCAGCTGGAGGGACTGAGTTCGTGGCTCAAATGCAAGCATTCATGTTTTCTCTTCATGACTTTATTCCATGCTAGGCTACATCGCTATGTGGCATGTTTTATGTGTATTTGAAAAAACTCAGGTTCTCTCCTTACCCTGTATTTTGTTTGGATATAACCCATTCTCCCATTTTATGATAAAATGAGCCCATAATTCACATATTAGCATTTCAAAACCTGTACAGCTGCAGCATGAGTAAACAAGGGAGTGAGTAATCATTACTAATCTTCACTGGAGAAAGAGAGAGGGGGGAGAAAACACATGATTTTGTGGTGTGCTAAACCAAAAAATATGTTTTGCACTTCTTGAAACATCTCAAATTCTTTTTTTCCTTTTTTATCTTTGTTTTAGAGATGACAGAGAAAAATCCTTCTTTTAGCTGAAATAATCCTGAATAAATTAATATCCTTTTTCATATGAATTTGTTTGGGGAAAGTTGAAATTGTAGCATAACCTATTGATTACATTATTTGAATTAAGTTTTAGAAATCCTACAGCTGTTTGCTGTCAAATTTTAAACCTACTGTCTATTTTCAGCTGTGCATTTAATACACATTTCACCTGGTGACTCAATAACGTTTTAATATAAAAGTACATGATCACGGAACATATGTTCAATGTTCATATGAGACTTAATAGCGACAGAAGGGGTAACAATTAACAGTTCTGTTTTTCTGGGTATGCAGGGTCCAAGTTTAAAGTTTTTCCTGGGCTGCTTCCAAAAAATCTTTGTTCCTAGTGCCTTGACCTTTGAGGAGTTTGGAATCAATGAGCCACGTTGCCTTCCATAAGGGTGTCAAGTGCAGAATAAAAAACTGCGTCACATCATTTTTCACCGTGGCCAGATGAGGTCTGAGTGAAGGAACAAGGAACAGGAAAGCAAGAACATCTGAAAAATTGACTCTGCAAGCTGGAATGTGATTCTGCAATAAGGGGCAACTCTCCTTTTCTCCTTTTTTTTTATCCCTTTTCTCTTTTTTTTGTTGCCAGAGTGGGCAGGTTGTAGACAGATCTGGGTCTCAGCCTCCCACCCCTGGGGCCCCTGTGTCAAGGAACAGTGATAGAGCGCCGTTCATTTATGCAACATCTGTAACGCATATAGCGATGTATTAATAGCTCAATATGCCAATCTGCCACTGTGCATTTTGACCTAGCAAGGACCAGAAGCATGGAAGGTCTGTAAGGCAGATGTGGAATGGCAGAGACGGTGGAAATTAAAGGCAGACACTAAGAGTTTTGCACAGCACTGCGGAGCAGTAGTTCTTCTGGAAGAGACTAATGCTTCCAGCTCAGTTAGGAGGTTAATAGAGCTAATCTTCTGTATCACTATTATTTATAACATGTTGTTGGACTTAATGTTTATGAAGCTCAAGCTGTATAGTGCACATCCAATTATGTTTTCTTACAGCCATGGAGGGTTTTATGAAAAGGAATATTGAGTGAATGCTTTATTGCTGAAAAATATTGTATTGGTTAGAAGGGAAGTTAATCCAATAGGAGGTAAAAACAGTAACAAAGGCTACAGCAAATACGAGATGCTTTAAATTCATTGCGTGACATTCTCACCCTAATTATTAGCCCACTCTGGGAATAAAAACAGCACCCTCATCTTCAAGTTATTATTTTTTTTCCTTTCCTCATTTTTATTGCACATTTACATAAGACTTGTATGCCTTGTACTTCTTCCAGGCAGGCTTATAAGGTTTCTTTTAACCCTTTACTTCTCTTCTCACAGCCGTGCAGGAAGTCTAATTTGCACCCATGGAGGCAGGGGAAGGCAGGTGGCAACGACACAGGCAGCTGGGACAGGGGTGGCCAAGCCACAATGGACGCAGAGTTGGCTGCAGCTTGAATGATGGTTCAGATGTTTATCCAGCCTCAGCTCCCAGAGCCCCTTGGGTCTGAAAAGCTGGAATGGAAAATGTTTGAGGAAAAGCTTTATTTTTTAGTAAGATTTCCAGTATTTCCTGCTTCTAATTGGATGGGAAATATTTCAAGAGCAAATCCTTCTCTTGGTGTGGAGGACCAGCCCCACACCTGGCAGCAGAAACGTCCAGTGGATGGTTGAGTAAGGAAAAAAATAACCCCCCTTTGAAAAATGCCCTGGCTCTCATGAAAGACCATTGTTTTTGTAGTTAGGGAAAGGAGAAAGAATGAAGTGGGGTTTTGTGGTTTGTACTTTATGCTTAATATAAAGAGAGTTAAAGAAAGTATGACTGAAGGAAAAAGAGGGAAGGAAGGAAGATTAGTCAGTTAATAAAGGAGATTTATGTTAGTGACGGTAGGTAGGCAAATTGCAGTGCTAAATGGGGTATGGACTTCTTTTATGTGGACAAGAGAATTTATCAATTTTATTTAACTGAAACCGCACCATAATCATGTCCTCAGGGTCTTGGCTGGAGGAGACACCTATCTCATGCAGAAACATGTTTGGAGGCACTAGTCCTGCCTGCAGGTCTCTGGGGCAAAAAACTGGGCACAATAGGGATGGTTGACATGCAAATTCTGCATATTTTTCCAACAAACATTATTGCTGAGCAAGGGAGGTTAATAAATGGCATTTTATGCTGCAGTTTTGATCAATACTTGGAATTTATTAAATCTGTATCACTAGTCAGGGGTGCACACGCTGCTGTGGCAATTCCACTTTTTCAGTGAGCAGCTTAGGAGGACTTTGAGGGCTCAGCAAGGGCAGCTGAGATAGGTACTCAGAAGCTTGAGATATTGGTTGATGATAAAAGCAGTCTTTTCTATCATCATTGCCTAACAGACTGGCCAAAAAGAAGCAATCACAAGAAGCATGGGAAGATAATTGGTGTCGGACGGGTGTCCAACACTCTTGCATGAGCATTTCTTCCCAGCATCTGTGTGAAGGCATCTGTGTAGTCAGTGGCTGATGAATTTCCTTGGAAGCAGTCATGATTTGAGCTTCTGTTATGTGTGTTCCCGGTTATACGTGGGTTTCTAAAAACACATGGCTTGTTCTGAAGCTCTGTAGGCCGTTATTAAATTCAGTGTTTCCAGCAGGAATTTAGCTCCCTGTGTTACAGATGATGAGACCTGATGAACTGCTATGAATGTGCTATCTGCCTGAAGCTGAGATCCTACTCCAGAGCAGGATTTCCTGGAGCATGCCCAATCTAGGACAGGAACTACAAGAAGAAACTTTTCTCCCTTGGCCACATCACTGTGGCTTCATATCTAAGACCTGTCACAGGTTTCACTACAGGAGCAGGGTCTCAAACAAGAATTAGAGTAGAGCAAAATATGGTTATTCCTCTACAGACAGAAATAAATAATACTCTGTGCTGGTGTTTCATTTGTCATTTATGCACTTGAATCTATATTCACTTAAATCCTATACATATGTCCTTAAATGCCTGCAGAAATCTCAGATTTCTCCTCTTCAATTACAGGTATGCAATACAAAGCCTGCTTTCTATTAAAATAAATAAAAAAATAACTATTCAGGAAAAATAGATTCTTTCTCAATTTCTAAGCCAGAGCACTTCAGAAAATCATTAGTGAACTTTGCAAAACCCAAAATATCTCCCTCTCAAAAACCCACCCTCCCAGTGTATTCTAGGAAAGTAGCATCCACAGATACAGCGTCAAGAGCAGAGAGCGGCCAAGGGGCCAGCAGAGGCTCAGATGTCTGCAAAGGGTGAGAGTGAGACCAGAAGATTCAGGAAAAGGAATCCTGTGTATTTGGGATGGCCATAAGTCAAACACCCC
This sequence comes from Amazona ochrocephala, assembly GCA_039720435.1. NCBI lineage: Eukaryota > Metazoa > Chordata > Aves > Psittaciformes > Psittacidae > Amazona > Amazona ochrocephala. The sequence continues at coordinate 2,262,854 of CM077881.1, read as the reverse complement.
ATTTTCTTGTTGAATCCTATAAATGTGGAGGATTTGGCTAAAGACTATCACCAACAAATAGCAATTTCTTATACTGAATTTTGGGAGAAGATTCAGTGACTTTTCTTCAGATAAGGCTGGAGTGAGTGTTCAAAAGGGTTATAAGTTGGCTAACTTGGTTTGTTGCTGGACTTCAGGAAATTTAGTTGACCTTACTGCTATATCCTTACCCTTGCAATAGCAAAAGATGTGTATTTATATTTCATTGATGTGATAATATTTACATTTGAAATGACCAAAGCTAAGATTAAAATTATGGGTAAGGTTTGGAACAAAAAGTTGAAATTAATAATTTATCTTCTTGGACCTAGAAAGCTTGGCATGATAATCAGCTGAAGTGGAGTAATTATTTGTGGGAGATAAGACTTGATTTGTCTCAGATTGAGTGTAATATTAAAGCTGGGATTAAGCTTTGAGGCAGAGCTCATATTATTACTGTATATGTCTGTAATAGAAAACTGAATTTTAAAATGCTATTGAAATGAGTTTGAAAAGTTTATTTAATTTGGTGATAATTATGGGAAGTTTGAAGAAGAGGATTAGCTAAAGTGATTGGGGAAAATAAAAAGGCTAGGAGACATATTTCTATTGTTATACTCACCCAGGTTGAATCAAAGAGAAACTATACTGTTTGGATCATGAAACTCTTGCTTTGGGCATTTTGCCTGACCTGATAGAGTTTGGGTCTGCTGATATGAATAGATTACACTTTGGAAAAAGAAAAATAAAGATCTAGTTGCATCGCTGGGTATTCTCAGGCATTGAAAGATAAATCAGGTATTCTACTGGGAAGACTGGACAAGGAATAGCTTTAAACTACTTGTTTAGTTGGAGGACAAATATATTAGAAATTACTTAAAGAGAGGATTAGGACTATTTAGAGTGGCCTCCTATTCCTCCTTATCACTTACAGCATTCGGAAAAATGAGAACTCAAACATCACACTGATTTTGAGCTACCTCTGTTTTGAGATGTTCGGTGAAACTAACACTGCAGGGAAATGCTGTTACACTTTAGGATTATCCAAAGGTCAAATATTCAGGATAATCTGATAGCAAAAAATAGTGGTTAATTTAATGGATAACATTTAATGGGAGAGGAAAACTATTCAAAACTGGAAGACTCTATCATAAAAAAGATTAATTAAAAAATCAAGGAGAATGCCAAATCCTCACTCTGTGCTGTTTCATAACATTATATGAGGGCACCACACTGGGCAAAAGGTACCAGGCATTCAGGATCCAGTGGGCTCCCTTCAGCCAGAAAAACTCTCTGCTTCTGGTTTCTGGAATAGGTCTCCTCTTGTCCATGTTGAGCATAACAAGTAGCACTTTATTTTTAATTCTGACTGCTCTTAAATCAGACTCACAAGTTTTGGTTCTTTCACAGATCCTCTGTGTGGACCCCCTTTGTCTGAAATTTGGGAGGACAGCAAAATAAAAGAGGATTCAGAATGATTTTTTGCTCTGTCGGTAGATCCATCACATTCCAGACACCGCTCCACCTCACAGCAGCCAGGCCATGGAGAACATGATCCATTAAAGGTCAGCAATGCCCGTTATGTTGGCTATTAAGCAATATGATCTTGTATTCAGTGCTTCCAAGTGCAGAATAAAACATTCAGGTGTTCCAGCATAAAATGATGAATCTGAACTAGTAAATGCTGAGTTTCAAGCTATGAGACATATGAGTCAGTTTGGAAAGTCAATGTTAACTGGAGATCCTGCCGTCAGTGTAAATGAGCTCTCTTCAAAACCAGTATAAAATGTTTGTGAAATGCAACTGTCTGAATACTTCTAACTGAAGGCATTCAGGTTTATTGAAGTTTTATCAGTCTCCCATCTATTTTACATCAGGAGATGATGAAAGAACATGAGTGTGTAATGCAGGGTCACATCTGCCTTCCTACTGCTGAACCATGTAGATATCTATACCTGTGCCAACCATATTACTAAGCATACAAAATCCTTAAAGAAGATTATCTTGATTTTCACTACTTTTAATGAGCATTATAAGCTGAGCTATAAAATATCTCCATTTCCTCCATTGCATACCATTGGCTTGCTGACTACAAACATTGCAAAGAGGAGGCAGATTTCTCCAGCAAGCATCCATCCTCCCATCCCGGAATCCCTCTCTGCAGCAGGCAGGGGTTGGAAGTCAACAGGCAGTGTTTTGGCAGGCCCTCGGGGGAGCCAGCCTGCAGAAGGGTCCAGCCACTCCGGCCTCCTGCCGCATTCCTCCTTCTTACCGGAGGTGGCCGGGCAGGGGGTCCATGCTGGGGTTATGCAGGGCCACTCTTCCTGCGGCAAACAGGAACCTCCAGCAATGCTAAACAAATCAGGCTGCCAAAGGGTTTTTTTTTCTTTTCTTTTATCTTTTTTTTTTTTTTTTTTTTTTTTGTTCCTAACTTTCCCATAAAAAGATTCAGGTAAATGTAGCATGACGAGCCAATTTAAGCCAATTTCAAAGTTATTTGAGTAATTGGTTATTAAGATAACACTCTCAAATTTCAATTCAGCAATTATCCTCTTAAAGATACAGAATGTAAGTATAGGAGGGAAATCATATGCATTAAAGCTACAGAGGCCCTCTTTTAAAAGCTAAACTGTGTAGGCATTGGAAGAAAACATATAGCTTCTAATCTCATTGAACTGAGACATCTTCTAATATGCGCAACCCTTCTATGTTGAAAGCAAGTGTTTCTAAATTTTGGAAACGGAGTTGACTATTATTAGTGCTCATAAAGATTAAGAGACTAAGTGAAGACCCTCCTTTTAAAATATGTAAGCTCCTTACCCATAACTTAAGAACCACAAGGGGACAGAACATTGTCTCCCTACAAGGCTGCACTGCAGACTGATGCAGAGTGTGATGATGGAAATAATGGCTTTGGCAGAAGTACTTGGTTTGGAGCCAATTTCTCCATCCTAATGAATGGTGGAATTACCACAGAAAAGCTCTACAGTTAAAAAAAAAAAAAAAAAAAAGGAAAAAAAGAAGTAAAAAAGAAAGAAAAAATGTGCAGCTTATTCCCGGTTAATCAACCCCGTAGGATGGATGGCCATGACTAATTATTATTCCCAGATACTACTGGTTAATCAAAAGGCACACAGTTAAAAGGGCTTGTGTTAGCTACTTGGCTGCTGAAAGCAATAGTGTAGAATCTGCAAATGTTCACCAGAAGATTAAGGTTATGCAAATGCCCATAAAGTTTCCTACACTGGCAAAGTTGCCTTTCAGGAAGGTAAAGTGGTTTGTTTCATTCTCAGAATGGCACTAGATGCAGTTTAAAGAAATGTTATTGACAGCAGGGTGCTGCACATGTTCGCATCTGCTCCAGATCCTGCTCGCTTTATGGTGTCCTCAGCTACTGCTCAAGGTGAATATTCTCTTGGAGGAGTGGTAATATCAGCTGAGTACATAAACTGAGCATACCCTTCGGCTGCGGCCAACAGCCTTTGGCTATCTTGCCTTGCATTACAATTGTGTCTGTAAACCAAAGGAAGCAATGATGCAAAACCAGGGTCTACAGCTTTTTCTGCCTTCTCACTGGAGAGCTGAGTAACAGGAGACATCAGAGAAATAGTTAAGAGAGCGAATCCTGACAGAGTGGGGCTCGGGGTTTTATTCAGGCTCACACAATTTGGCATGGACCAGCAAAATGCAAAGGACCAAAGGAGATAGGGCAGGAAAAAATACAAAGCTGCGTCTGGTTTACTCCTGATGAAAGTGAACATGCTTCCACTGGAAATTTGTGTGGAGCTAAGCCAGCTCTCTGCAGCGGAATCTGTCCCTTTTGTGTTCCGATCAGTTATAATAATTAAAGATATATTAAGACAGCAGAGAGTGCAGTGTAATCAGGACTGGGAAAAATCCTTCAGAGTTATTTTAGCTTCAGTCTTTATGTTTATTTTTTTGCAACTGAGATTGTTTAAATAATATGTCTCCAGGGAATGGAGCAAAAATATAGATTCTAATTTGAATACAGATAAACACTGGATTATATATCACTAAATATGCCGGTGTAGCATATGCAGTACATGCTACATGTTAGCACCAAGTATTACGTAACCACAGCACCAAGCCAACTTTTATCGTGCTAATGTATTTCTTACCTCCAAACATTAATATTTTTATATCTATATATATGTACTGCTACAATGCCATATTCTCAGGTTTTACAGTTTCACAGCATTTTTTCTGGCATAGGTTACAATGGGGGAAAGATGCCAACTGGAACATGTCGAAAAACAAGATCATAAGGTTTCACTCAAGTTGCTTAAATTATTATGTAGGAGGTATATTATCGACCTTTTAATAAAAACCTTTACAGTCTCCATGGAAACATTCTTACATTGACATATAAAAACATAAATGAAAAAAAATGTTGTAAAAAAAAATTAATCTGATCTCCTTTTCATAAACTAGAGGCTGCCTTTACTGTGCGGCGCCTTCTCTTCCTCCCTCATGCAAATGCAACTGCTCAGTGTTGATTCATTACTTGAGCATCTTACTGTAACCTGTGAGCTGGGGTATTCAAGGGTTTTAATCCTAAAAGAGCACTCACTGTTTCTGTGATGCAGCTTCCTGCCTACTTTCAAACCAGGGCAGCATACCAGCATATTTAGACTCAGGTTAAATGTGCAGTAGATAGAACAACACTAGGAAGCTCCGATTCATAAAAGTCAAAGCTCACAAGCAAGTGCCCTCCTGGTTTTCTTTTTACTTCAAATAAGAGACTCTCATCCTGACAGAACTGAATTTCTAGGAGTTTGCAGTCTTTACAGGAAAATCCTAAAGTAGCCTCAGCCTTGTGTGCTGGAGCAGGAGCAACTTTGGGAAGGGGTGAGGAATCTCACAGCACATCATTTGAGATAAGGATCAGCCTCTCTTGATTTGAATTCCAGAGCTCTCAGCTGTGGTCTGCTGACATCCCGTCAGCACCCATGACATTTACCAGCAATATACCGTTTATATCATTCTCAACTCCAGAGGCCAGATGACAAGATGAAAAGACATTAGAATTCTGATTATAATACAAAGAAAGAAATTTGTGGGGTTAAAAGAGGAGTGCAATAAAAAGAGAGCAGTGATTGTTTTCTGAGATGCACGAACAGTTTAAGTTTAAGCACAGTACTAAATGTGCTTTTATTTACAGATAATTCTCTGGCTTGTTTCTCTTTTACTCTAATCTCCACTCCCTCCTTAATCAAAGCAGAATAGTGCCAGCCATTTGCACAAGCATTCTTTACATGAGTACGCATGAAGTGGCTTTTAGGGAAGCCTGAAGAAATAAAATTGCCAATGTTTACTGAAAAAGAAAAAGCAGTTACAAAAGAGGGTTTGGTCAAATATCAGCAAACCATGCAGTTACCTGCCTCATACAATCAGAGCACAAAAAGGCTCAAAGTGAATCATTCAGCTTTCCATCACTTTGCAAGTTGCTAAAACCAAAAGGGTGTTCAGTACATTGATTGAAAAAAGTTATATGAAGACTCTTTATAGGCAGGTAGATGTTATTGTCTGAATGCAGTAGGTAATACAGATTTTTCACAGGTTTAAGTTCTTTACAAAGCCCAGTGAAATTCCTGAATGTCTTTGCGCACTCTTCAGCAGCACCAGAGAGGGTTCCAGATGAAACTAAACGAATACTAACTTTTAAATGTAATTTAATACCAAACTAAAGAGTTGTCTTGCCATACACAACTAAAGTAAATATATATATACTCACAGTACACATATGAACTCACACACTCTCATTATCCAAACACATTTTTAATAGCATTTTAATTGCAGTGTGTATCTAATACAATTGATGTTATTTTCAGTGAATTCTGTTGCTGAATCGAACTTGAAGAGGACATCCTAGATTTTCATAACTGGATAGTTATTCTAATGCCTTGAGCTCCGTATTAATAGCTAAACTTGCAAAGGAAACTGATTTTCACAAAGTGCTCAGCAACAATTCTCTAAATACAAGAATGTCCTGAAAGTGTCTCAAATTCGTATTGGCCAGGTTCACAAGAGCAAATAGGTAAAGGGAGTAAGTCATACTAAAGTGATTGCTGAAATGAATGTAGAAGTGTTGAAAATGTGGAGAGTGCATTGTCCAGTATTGCTCAGGGGAAAATTACTGTTACTTACGCTTGGAGATATCAGAGGAATATACATATATATATATATACACACATATATATACTTATATATATCCCTACACATTTTTAAATATATATATATAAAAATAGGGGAAAAGTTTATATGTGTGCATACACAAAAGGGAGCATCACAGAGCTTCTTTCCAGTGTCACAAGGGGGGCTCATTGCCTGCCTTCAGACTCCAACCTCCAGCTGACACTGCAGAGCAGCACTTGAGAGACAGCTCTGTTAAAATCTCTTAGATAAAATATTGACCAATTTCTTCAGTCTTATTTGTAGTTACTGTTAGTTAGAAAGGTGCTACTGTGTGTTCGGGAAAGGCATGCGCATAAGCTGTGTACAGTTTCCATGGTCTTTAATAAATACTACTGAAACTCATACGGACATTTTTACACATCTGAGTCTTTTATTCATTCAAAGGACCAAACTATAATATAATGATACTCCCATCTGGCAAAATACATCGAATTCTAGGAAGTCTGGTATAAAAGGAAAGTGTGTTCTGCCTGTTTTAATTAGCTGCACTTTCCAGTTGTCCACTTATCTAAATTTCACTTTTCTATATGTGTTTTGTCTGCTGAATACTACCTAAAACACAGTTGAATGTTTCATCTGGGGGATGACTAAAGATCAGTCGTGATGTTCCCACTCGCAGGGGATGACAGGCTTGCTCCTCTCCCCGCCAAGTCTGATGTCTTGGGTAATGCTGGGTGACCACCCAACGTGGCAAGTCCTGCTGCACTTCATAGCGATCATATTTCTCCCAGTTGCATTTCACCTTTTCCTTTGCTCTCCAGTGCCTGGAAGCAAAGTGGAAAATATTCTCCCTGCAAAACCAGCCAAGAAGTCAGAGGTCACACCAGAGGGGCTAAGCTGGCACCATGAAATGATAGTATAGAATGAAAAGATAGTCTTTTCAATCTCCAGGGTTTCATGGCCACTCAATTTAACAGTCCTCCCAGTACCTCTTGCAGGAGTCACACCTCACCTCTCTTGTTTTTCAGTTGTTTTGCTCAACACGGACCATGGATTGTGTCCACAAATTGGCCCCTAGCTATGATCTTAATATGTGGTTGTGGGGCCAACAAAAACATGCCAACATTTTTGGCAAACCTTCTTGCAGTGTTTGTGTAGATCTCTGCAGGTCATTAACCTTACACTGCTGGCTGGGCATTGCAAATGTATTTGCTTGGCCTCCAAGTCTCAGCCCTTGTCAATCCAAGCATCCAATGCCAGCACAGCAGCAGTTCATAGAATCGTAGAATCACAGAATAGTTAGGGTTGGAAAGGACCTTAAGATCATTCAGTTCCAACGCCCCTGCCATGGGCAGGGACACCGCCCACTAAACCATGACACCCAAGGCTCTGTCCAACCTGGCCTTGAACACCGCCAGAGATGGAGCATTCACAACTTCCCTGGGCAACCCATTCCAGTGCCTCACCACCCTTACAGTAAAGAATTTCTTCCTCATATCCAATGTAAACTTCCCCTGTTTAAGTTTGAACCCATTACCCCTTGTCCTCTCACTACAGTCCTTAAGGAAGATTCCCCCCCCAGTATCCCTATAGTCCCCCTTCAGGTATTGGAAGGCTGCTATGAGGTCTCCACGCAGCCTTCTCTTCTCCAGGCTGAACAACCTCAACTTTCTCAGCCTATCTTCATACAGGAGGTGCTCCAGTCCCCTGATCATCCTCGTGGCCCTCCTCTGCACTTGTTCCAACAGTTCCATGTCCTTTTTATGTTGAGGACACCAGCACTGCACACAATACTCCAAGTGAGGTCTCACAGAGCAGAGTAGAGGGGCAGGATCACCTCCCTCAACCTGCTGGTCACACTCCTTTTGATGCAGCCCAGGATACAGTTGGCTTTCTGGGCTGCAAGCGCACACTGCTGGCTCATGTTCATTTTCTCATCGACCAACACCCCCAAGTCCTTCTCCAGAGGACTGCTCTGAATCTTTTCTCTGCCCAACCTGTAGCTGTGCCTGGGATTGCTCTGACCCAGGTGTAAGACCTTGCACTTGTCATGGTTAAACTTCATAAAAATGAAGTTCTTAATTTTCTTCATTTAACTTCAGTTAAATGAAGAATTGCTTTGCCCATCCTCCTGAATGAAGTGCAAACATTGCACTGTGCTTGCAACAAAGGAAAAAGGGAAAAAATAAAAGGTAAATTGCAAGGAAAATCATGTGAACTTCCAACCCGCGGCAGCACATTAGGTAAGAGTGGCCACTGAGGCTCCAGAGCTTCATGAGATTCCTACACATCTCATATCCTGCTCCTGCCTTAGCAGGAGCTCATCATCTTCTCCTTCCCCAGACACAACAATGCTGTCATTGCATTTCCTACTGTGCCAGTCTTATCTGGAGGTGGTTCCAGAGCTAGGGAGGAACATCCCAAAGCAGGTCCAAGATCTTATTTTTTCTTATAACACCCTGCACTTTTCCCCTCACATTGGGCCTTCAGACACAAGGATTCACCCAGTAGAGTGCCTATGCTTATAAAATAGTAGAATCCCAGACTGGTTTGTGTTGGAACAGACACTAAAGCTAATCCAGTTCCAGCCCCCTGCTGCAGGCAGGGACACCTTCCACTAGAGCAGGTTGCTCCAAGCCCCATCCAACCTGGCCTTAATATTGATTTCTCCCATAAACTCAACATCCATCTAGCAAAGCTTTATTCTTCTTATTGACATCTCCAAGAAACATAACATGGTTCAGGGGCGAGTCCTTTGATACCTTTCTATATTTTAAATAGATGGAATAATTCTTGAAAAAGAAATTTTAAATTCATGCATGCATGTGTAGTATTAAAAACCTAAAATTATTCAATTAAGTTTATGATACGGCCACAGGGCCAAGAGACACAAAACCACCATCCACCTGATCTGTAACTGTAGCAGGATTCAAAATACCCCAAATGGGAGATTTCGGATGTGGTTCTGGAGTGCCACCATGCCAACGGAAATACCTTCTCTTTTCCCTATACATCCCCAGATGGGAAGGTGATTGTACAGCAGGGCTGATTGATAGAAACAGCTCATAAACCTGGATGCTACTGGGTGCTGTTGGGAATAGCTATAGCTATGCTGAAAATTAATAAGGGGTTCCACTTCCTAACGTTTGGCTTTGAGGGATTTTCAGTTTACTGGCCAAGACCCATTTCGGGCTTTGGTCCTAAGCTCCAGTTAGGAGGTAGCTCAGCAGCCTGGTTGACTCTCAGCTAGTTGGCCAAGAACCAATAGGATATCAACTGATGAATTTTAGTTTGAGTTTTGGAGACAGAGGAAAAAAACTCTGCAGTCTTTGAATTAGATCTTTCCACTTTCTGTACATTCCTTTTTCAAATAGTTCAAGAGATTTTGGTGTCCCTGATAACAAACCCATGCAAGCTTCCATGCATTTGAGACATTCTGTGAATGGTGATGGTTGTAAAGTCACATATCTTTCACTGTATGTCTGAACTGAATAGAAAACATGGTAACGGAGAATAAGTAAAATAACAGGAGCAGTAAAAGTTCACATTGATGTTCAACAGTTGATCTGATTTCCACCAGCATCTCAGTCTTTTCTGACCACTGATGCAAGAAATGTTAGCTTGTTAGACTGTTGTAGGGAACTGGTAGGCACATGCAAGTCTGTTGATATGATCTCAGTGTGCAACTGCCTATTTAACTGTCTACTTACAGGTCAGCTCAAACTTCATTTTACACCTTCTTCTGACACTGAATCTGAGAGTATAAACTCTATAGGTACTATTAAACATACCTAAGCTAGTTCCAAAAGTATTCACTATATCAAATTTCACCAGATCTGAACTTGCCTGTGAAGAAACAATATGTTTTTATTCCACTTTATCCCAGCTTGGAAGCAGTTCTTACCCCGAGCAACAAGCCCGTTGTTCACCAGTCCTAAAGTCACAGGACTGCATATTTCTCTGCGTGTGTATGTGTTTGCATCTGTGATTTCCCAATATTCCTGGCTACTGCAGTCAGACCCATTGAACTGCTCAGCGCTGCATGTAATAAAACGCTGAAGGCATCTGGGTTTTTTTGGACACATGTCTTGGCATGAAGCTGTGCTTGAAGTGTTGGATTCTCTTTGCACAGTTTGGAGACCAGCGTGTTTCCAGTGGAGCTGGAAACTTGTAACCACTCATATCCTCTGCTGGGTATTTTGTTATAGTTTAGCACTGTTTGGGTTTGTTTTCAAGTTGAAAAAAATAAATTTAAAGGGAAACCTAAGAAAGAACAGATGCTAGTACTGGAATATTAGAGCTAAGTTATTACCACAGTTCTGGGAGCTATCTAACAGGCCTTTTTAAACAAAATCTGATCTGAAAGTGGAATGAAAGCAAGTGTGTTAAGTATTGTAAAAACACTTCCCCTCTCCCCCCTCCTCTGACTTGCAAAATCATGTTTCTCCGATATCTCAGATGGCTCTCATTCAGGCTCCCTATCTAGTGCTCCCAACATGTTGCTCTCCAGGGCTGCCTAGGCTGCCTCTGGCAGGAAAATATTATCACTTAGCCACCTGTCCATTAAGGTGGTGGTTTACATGTCTGTGTTTAAAGTGTCTCCATTTATTTTGCCTTTTCCATTGTTCAGGGAAGCAGGAAAATCCAGAAGACAGTATTGCTGTATAAATATAAAATACAGATATAGAATCATAGAATAGTTTGGGTTGGAAGGGACCTTCAAAGCTTACCTAGTCCAACCCCTCTGAAATGAGCATGGGCATCTTCAACTAGATTTGGATATAGGTAGCCATAACAGAGCTCAGCTTTAGTTCATACTCAGAGCAGGTAAAAATAAAACCTTGCAGCATTTTTCAGGTCCCCATGGGCTGTTAATCTGATTGAGTCCCAAAATGCTTTGGAGTGGGTTTTGGGGTTGTTCCCATGGAAGTGAGATATACCCCTATCCCTTGGCTCTCTGGGAGATGCTGCTCAAGGTGTGTAAGTTGTCAGGACAGCTCCTCAGCACACAGAGTCCCAGCTAAACCTGCTGAACAGCACTTGTGGATTTCCAGAGCTGGAGCAAGAGGGCAAGGAAAAGACACCCAAAGTGGCCCTTGAGTATATCAGCATCTGATTGCAATTTCTGATGGCACTTTCTTCCTTTTCTACACAATTTTCCATCTGTCAGGGTAAGCAAAGCCATGCAGAGGACTAGAAGGAAACGCCAATTCTTTTCACTTTTGTTGAAATGACTTTCACCCTCCTGCTATTGTATTCTCTGTTACATTTAATTTGTTTTGGTTTAGCACATTTTAGTTGAGCAAACAATTTGTATGTTATGACTTGAGTCCATTTTAGAATTGTTAAGGAATTATGGGGTTGGCTGTTTTTTTTCACAGGTTTTTTTCTAACCTGTCTGTATTCAGCTCACATGCTGGGTTGTATTTAAACAGAAGATCAACTGATAATTGCAACACCATTGCTGGCTTTGCTCTAGTGATGAGGCTGCCAGCATTTCCAGGTTGAATTTTGGCATCTGATGCTGCAGCTTGGAAGCCAATTTTATTAAAATGAGTGGAGGGAAAAATCTGTTTGGCCTCTTTTGCTTGATAAGAATATAAAAAGGCAAAATTTTAAAAGAATAATTTAATGTTGAAAACACAGTCCCTGACCTGCAGATATTTTTGTGATGTCTGCCACTGAGCTAAGGTGCGCAAGCCAATATCTGGTGGGATCACCCTCCACCAGACCCACATTGTCCCAGATGAGGACATTGATGATTCATTAATTACAAGCTGGGGCACCAGGGATGTGCCTGACAAGAGCCTGGAGCTGGGTGCCCACTGATCCAGCTGAGCCCAAGCACCACCAAGCAGTCCCACTATAAGGCCAGCGCAGCTAAAAACTCATCCCCAGTTCACCCCAGAAAAACCCTGTTTCTCAGTAAAAACACAGCCATCTCCACTTGTTATTGTTTGAGGTTTTGTATCCTACCACCTCCTCTCTAAAATGTAAAACCACACACCAACAGATTACAGATGAATATCTATGCTCGTATAGTTTTATATTTAAGCCTATGAGATAGTGATAATTACAGTTTTAGAATGGGATCAAAAAGCACAGATCTATGGAGACTCTTTGAAGTCAATATCTATTTATTATAATTATATAACATTTTCCATCAGACCTGAAAGCATTATTCAGGCATTAATAAATTAAAGTTCACAAAAGAAAGACAAGCTTCTCCTGCCACTATTGATACCCATGTTATGGATTTGCAATCTGAGAAACAAAGTGTTTCCAGCACCTGGACATGACTAGTCTGTAGTGGGTGCAGTGCTTTACAGGCTTTCAAATAGTAACACATTTAGTTCAGTAGATTCACCAGATTCTGTTGATGTTCCTTGTATTTTCGCACCTGGAGCTTTCCTGGTTGGAGATGCCAAAGGCAGAACATTTTGGGATCTAATGGAGCTCCTCAGTTAATAAACTAACTTTATATTTAATATTGCCTTTATCCAACAAATGCAACACGGTTATAGAATCATGGGGTGGTTTGGGTTGAAAGGGACCTGAAAGCTCATCCAGTTCCAACCCTCTGCCATGGGCAGGAACACCTTCCACTAGAGCAGGTTGCTCCAAGTCCTGTCCAGCCTGGCTGGCAACTTGTGCTGGTCATAAGCCAGAGGAAAGCCAGC
>CM077881.1:2197500-2245000 GCA_039720435.1 Amazona ochrocephala | reverse complement strand
ATAGCTTGTCAAATGCAATGTGGGGATAAGCTTTGCCTGTAGATTAAAAAAAGTAAGGAAAAAAGAGAGCATCCTAATTTTTTGCCGGAATATGTGAACAAAGGGGAACAGGGAACCATTCAATGAAAGCAAGACAAACACTAAGGGCTGAAGGGGACAGCAATAACCACGCCACCTTCAGAAAGGAAAATAAAACTGTGTTGAGGAGATCAAAGATAGATCTGAATGATGTAGTGATAATTTAAACATTCAAGGAATGATTAGAAAAGGGAGGTGGCATGGATGATAATTATCTAATGAGGAAGGAAGGACTAACAATGACAAATGAGAACTCAGTGAAACACAAGTCCGCAGTGTGAGCCCGGAGCTGTGTCAGGGACACCCAATGGCCCCAGCTACCAGCTCCCTTGCTTGGCCACGGCTTTCCAGCCTTGGCAGGCACCAAATTTGCTGAGCAAACCTTGTGGCATCTTTGGCTGGTGGCTCTAGTGGTCTTGTCCCAAGTCCTGGGACTCTGAGATAGTGAACAGGTTTTGGGCATGGTGGGAACAGGTTGGAAAAACAAGAGTAAAGAGGGTTTTCTGGGAGAAAAAAGGGGGAAAAAAGAAAGAATTTGGTGAAATGAGAAAGAAGAAAGACGCTGAAAAAGACAGACCCGCAAAAAGTGTTCCAAATGTCAGCTGTGAGGGTAAAGGACCAGATCGAAAGAAGACAGACCAGGAAGCCTGCAGCAGAAAAGAAAGAAAGGACAAAATACCCTAAGAAGAACTAAGGATAAGGACATGACATCTTTTGTGTGTAAAATAATTCGAGGCCTTAAGGAAGACAAAGCAAGGATGCAGCAGAACATGGAGCACAAAAGGAGCCACAAGGCAGTGGGAAAAATAAGATGGCAATAGGTGGACAGAAATACAACAGAAAAATCTCCTGTTTTCAGAAAGAGGAAAACCAGACAATCTGATATTCGGATAGCACAATTATCAGAGCCTTAGATATGTCTAAAAGAGAGATCAAGACAATGTTTTTCTCCATCGGGACTCTCTCATTAATAATAGAAGGGGAATTTCTTTTTAAGCATGACGTTAGTCACCTTTCCTTCTGCTAGTGCAGGCAGGTGGTACCTAGACATGGGGTGCACTGGGAGCATCCAGCATACCCCCAAGGAATGCACATGAAGCTCTGAGCTCTTCTGGTGCCCAGACAAAGATGATATCATACCTGACTGTGTTACAAAATGCTCTTGCCTCTAGCAAATACCCTTCCCACAGTGAAACTGGGGCTAAATAGCAGCAATTCTCCAGCAGAACCTGGCCAAAGGGGTTGTAACAGTGCTGGGCCAGTTCCTTTGGTGATCATGGGGAAGAAAGGAACTAGCATGGCGTCACCAAAACCCTGCTGGTTTCCTGGGGCTGAAGCAAGCTGGGAAGGCTCCAACAACATGCATAGACCAAGCAGCCAAAAGGTAGCCTGGGTTCATGGGAGCACTTTTTTATCGCACCTTCTTGCACAAACACCTTTCACAGCCTCTGAGCATTTCTGGGCCACCACAAGAATCAGCTCACAATTTCCTTTGTTCACGTCACATGAAAATTGGTGTGAAGCACATAAGAGAAAGGAGTAAGGCTGATTTTAAGCATTCAGAAACACTACAGCTGTGCAGATAAGTGCATGTAAATGTGCATGTGTTTTTATTCTAAACAAATTGATCATTAGCCACTGTATCAAATAAAAATCTACCATGGTGGACCTGATTGCAGTGGTGACAAACAGGCATATTTCTAATCAATGTCTGAGTATTAACAGCCTTTCCATGCCCCTAATGCTCCATGCACATACATGGAGCACCAAAACCAGGACAGAAATTGATCTTCCACATCTGTCTTGGACTACATTAACATGTTATGCATCATCATACATACAACTGACAAAAATATATCCTATATTATAGCACAAATATCACCTCAATAACATATCTAAAATCAGCATCCTCATGACATATCAAGCCGGCCTTCGTGAGAACAAGCTGCTGGTTTCACAAGGCATTTTCGATGGAAAGGTGCTCTGAAGAAGGAAGCGGTGGGAGCCTGTCAAACAAGCAGTAAACTCAGGTTTGAAGCGTGGCATTTCCTGATGCAGATACTTAATTACAACAACAGAATAGATTGTGCGGAGGAGGAACTTTTACAGCGTATTAAAGGAAGGAGTGATATGTGGTACAGCTGTCTGGATTTCCTTGGAAATATGAAGCGGTATCATTTATTAATTATGCTGAGGTAACTGGGAAGAAATTTAAATATAGAAGTACCACCTGAAACTAGCAATTGGTTGGAATGCTATCACCCCCCCCCCCCTTACTCTGCTGCTGTAGAAATTACCAACATTCCGCTTCATTTCCCATGACACTAAACACTTGGAATATGGTTCCACATCTTAATATTATTGAAAGATGAAGTGACATTATGAAAAAACCTTATGCTGATCTCTCCTGGAGAGTAGGCAACACTAGCTGCTTCTCCTTAAATATGAAGGCTCCTTATGTTAACGTCTGCGCAATGTGGAGGTTCTGCTGCACAAAGCTCCCTCAAAATAATTCTTCTTCTCATGCTTTTGTTCTATGATTGACTGATCAAAATAGGGAATCTGTGGCTATCACTGTTTCTCAGCCTGTAAGACGGGAGTCTGGACTTTAGAGTTGTAGACAAACATTTGTGAATATAAACCAAAACAGTGTAAACCTGATCTGGCATCACACAGTATTGAACAAAATGTGGGAATAGCACTCAAGTCTGATAGTCAGCTGGAAAGGGTGAGTATATACACGACACAAATATTCCAGAATATTTGGATATAGTCCTTGGATATAAGGAAGGAATAGGGAAAATCCTCTCCTAAAATCTCACCTGGAAACACCCTGACTGGTGCTACACAGAGCGATGCCTCCATCAACTTTGCTATTACAGAGAGCTGGATGAGCCCCCAGGCTGGGAACTGACAGTTCAAGAAGTAGTTCTTCATCCATCGCATATTGACCGTTGAATTGATATGGAAATTCCCACTGAGGAATTTGTTCTGCAGCAAAACTTTGTTTGATGGATCAAAGTTCGAAAGCAGCTACCACTGCTAAGTTATGAATTTCCTTTGAATAGAGAATTTCAGTTCTTAGTGCAACATATTCCTCTAGCTGTGTAGCACCTGCATTAATTAAAATAGGATGCTGTAGGTCCTAAACATCTAGAATTAAATTGTAAAAACAAAGTAAATTCAAGGTTAGATATGTTATTCCAGCATTACAGTCCTGTGGGATGCAGATACTTGAGAGATGTCTGAACATCCTAGATTATGCCCCACTCAAAAGGTACAGCAGGGCTGGCCAGCAGGTATGAGGACAGCATGACACAGGGTAAATTACACTTTCTCATGCTTCCTTCAAAGACTTATAAAGGATATATATATATTTCTATCTATTTTACAAGACAAATATCAAGTTTATTTCGGTGGCTACCTGACCAACTATTTTTTCTTGAAAACATAAAAAATGATTCCTCAAGAACCACCATGCTAGGCAGTGTGGAAAACGTGCTTCAGAGTACTTAAAAAATATAAGTTCCTTAGAAGTTTGACTTGGCATTCTTCAATTACTAGCCTAATTACTCTTCCGTTATTTAGGCAGTGAGCCAAAGGTTTCCTGGGTGCTAGGAAGTTAATAGGGGAGATGAAGCAAGATTGTGAGGCCATGTCAGCATGTGTTCATTAAAGCTCAATTTCTTCAGCATTAAATTTACTGCTCCAACAATGTACTTCGCATTTGATGATGAAAAATATGCAAGAATAATTATTTGCAATATTTCCTACACAGCTTTTTTTTTTTTATTGTTTATACAGAACTATTAAAAAAATGGACGAATTCATTGGGAAATCTACAGAAAAGAATGCCATGTCTCCTGTTCATTGCTAGAAGGAAATTAAGGAGTTTCCAAAAGCTTGCCAGTAATCCCCACTGCTTTCTAGCATTCAGCACTGGATATATATTATTACATATGAAAAAATTACATTTGAAGAAAGTTATTTCAATTGCAAAGCCAACAGCTTGAAAGTTAAGAAATGCCATTTTTACAATTGCCCATGCAATCCTGATTCTTCCCACTTATGTATCCAACATCTAATATTAGAAGAGAGGCAATGGGAAAATATTACGTGATTATGTAGTTAAAGATTGCAGTGTAATGCATACACTCATGGGAGCAGAAATAAGGTTGCAGACATGTGTAACCGTAAATCTGGCATTCCTTAACATATAGATCTTGCCTATGCAAACTAAGTAACTTCCTCTTAACATAATTTTTATGTCATTTCCTGTTTTGTTTAGTTTCTAAGGAAATCTATAAACCAAATCAACTTGGGCAGAGCTATCTGAAAGAATGAATTTCTTCATCCCGAGTCCTAGGCTTTGTTTTTCCCTGCCTCTCATGCTTGCTCACCTTCTTTTCATGGCAAGATGGAAATCTTCCCACCCTGGGAGGCACTTGGGGTGTTCAGGAGTGCTGGGGCACAATGCAAGTGTTAGGGTGATGCTGGACCCCATGACTTACCAATGTCCAACCCCATGGTTAGGGTCAACTTTTTTGGCATTTAACCAAAACCCACCTGCAACCCAGGAGCCAGAGGAGGGAAATGGGGCTTTTTAAAACACAGTTTATAGCTCTGTTAAACCTGAAAGTCGCTTTGTGGGACCAAGAAAAGGCACTTCTCTGACCTGAAGGCTTCCCCCCTGCCAGATTTCTGGAGTCTGCTGCAAACCATGAAGCTGCTGGAGGTTATCCAAAACCAACCAAACCCAAAACCTCAGGAATCTCCCACAGTGTGACGGGCTGGGACACCACAAG
The DNA here is from genome assembly GCA_039720435.1 of Amazona ochrocephala. NCBI lineage: Eukaryota > Metazoa > Chordata > Aves > Psittaciformes > Psittacidae > Amazona > Amazona ochrocephala. The sequence goes on along the minus strand of CM077881.1, from coordinate 2,240,117 downwards.
GGGGTACAACAGCTCTCCTGTGATGCTTTAAAGTTGGAGGAGTTTGCCATTGGCAATACAGGGAGAAGAAACAGGTCCTCTCTGAATTTCCAAGACCAAGAGTTGCCCTGTGCTGCCGGCAGCAGCCCTCAAAGGCACAGCCCCAGCCCCAGCCTGCACCCAGGCACTGCCATTGGAATGGGATGGGGCATCAGAGGATGGGCAGTAGGAAAAAAATTTGTTGTAGGTATTGGAAACTAATCTAAATCCTACTTAGCAAATCTTATTTAATATGTTCATTTAAATTCATTTCACAGTCAAGGAAAATGAGATTTAAAGAAAATATATATTTATTCATGCAAGTTGCAGGCAAAATAAATCCAGCAGCTTCCCCACCCACCCTAAACTTGGTACTGAGAAACCTGAGATATATTCAGCGTTAAAAGCAAAAATCTGTATTTATATACTTATTTTTAATAGTGCGCTTAACTAAAGCAGGATTTCATGGTTCACCAATAAACATCCTTTTCAAAATCTTTCCATTAAAATTGTGAAGGGAAAAAGAGAAAGAAAAAAGGTAACCAAATCTCCAGTATGTTTTACAGCATAGAAGGCATATATCCAACCTCAAAGAATTTTTATTAACCTCTCACTGCTTACAAATTCAGGAATATTCCCCCAGATCAGAGTTCATAGTCTGACATCAGAAGCTGCCAAGCATCTTAACACAACTGAAGGCCACAGACAGTCTTTGGTGCTCCGCCTCCAAGGTATTTGGAGGTATGTCCATCTCCCCATGAAAGCTATAAAGGGGAGGAACATCAGTTTGCATCTCTTGCATTTCTTAGTTCATTGTAGGGTTATTCAGAGGCAGAGCCTTTTATCTCACGTCCCTGCTTAAATCTGCAGGGAATTAACAAAGGATTTGGCCCTGAACTTTATTTGGCAAGTAGCTGCTTCCCATGCGATGAACTACCAAGAGAAACCATCCTTACCAGAACATCTCCTGAATCAGAAACCTTTTTCCTGTGCAGTGAAGTGTTTTTTCCACACAATACTGGCAACCTGTCTTAAGCATTATTTTGTATGTTTTATTCTATTTGTTTTCCCACAGATCACCCTGCTTGAAGAGGCTAATGGACATCCTGGGTCTCTGGGACACAGCAGAGCAGGGGCACATATGCCTGACCTCTGCAGCAGCCCTCACTGCTGGGCTGGGACGCTAAAGGCTGAGAATCATTGCTGGAGGACTCGGCTCCAACTTGGGTATTGTCAACAGCTTTGAAATGCAGGTCCTCAGGAAGGTCATTAGAAGTAAACACAAGCATACCCACAAACCAGAAGCCTACAATGAAAGAAAACTGCATTGTGTTAGCTAAAAGCTATTGCAGAAACCACAAACCATGTGCAAGTGATTAGATTATGTTTCAGAGCAGCCTGATTCTGAACTAATTTTGTGGGGCACTTATCATGCCAAAAGGCACCTCACCCATCTTTAATCATGATGCAAATAGGAGCCCTGGCTGAGAAAGGGCTGCATGGTCATGTATAGCACCATGCAATGACCCACACATGAGCCTCACCCTCTCCTGCAAACCCCACCAACAACTAACTAATAACTACTAACTCTACTAACTCCACTAACTAACAACTACTAACTACTGCTCCAAAACCTCCCAGCCTCGCAGTTGTAAAGCAGATGTAGAGCTAAGAGCTGCCAACATATCAGGAACACCTACCAGCTCCCAAAACACCTGCTCCGAAATGTCTGCTCCCTGCAGTTAAATATTTAGATGATGCTTCATTTATGAAAATTGGATTTTTAGAAGTAGTACTAAAATACAAAAATGATAGTATATTATTAGAAACATATTTTTCTTGCAAAACTGTGTTTGTGATCTAGCCAAGAAAAGAAAAAAAAGTTATGAAATAGACTTTTTATAGTAGGTGTTAATTCTGAATAATTAGGATTAGGCACTGGGGATTTGCAACCCAAATAAAAATTACCTAATTAACCCTTATGTTGGCCCTAGCAGAGAAGCCAAATAGTTCAGCAATAAAAAAATGAGAAAGGAAAAATAACAACCCCAGCCCTCCACACATATAAGCGAATATCTAATAGTCTAAAACCAATATGGGGTTTAAAAACACCCCCTGGAAAATATTTACAGACCTGACAAGAGGCATCTCAGACAGCTGGGATTTGGATTTGCCATGACGCTATCAATACAACCCAGACATTTTATGATCGCATTCCCACTTAGGAAATGTGAAATCATCTCGGGTCCTTTATTCTTGACACTCTCCTAATGCTGCTGCTGCCTTCTCTAATTTCCTTTTATAGAGATTCTTGCTTGAGTTATTTTTCCCCCATGCTTTCATAATTATCCCATGACATGTCCAGGATGTCCCATGCATTCATGGGAGAAAGACCTTGCAGCCTCTTGGCCAACACCCCAGCCAGAAACGACACAAAACAGCTGGGGCTAATGCCTCATCAGCTCCTTTGGAAGTCCAGCCTTGGGCATCTGCTCATCAGAGCTGCATTAGATTCATGCCCAAGAGCCAAGGCAACCATCTCTAGTTGCAAAAGTCCTCTAAAAGAAAGCCCAGGCAGCAGAACACCATGATGGGGAGAAAAAAAGAAGGTTCTCCTTAAAGAGCCGCAAGCAAGGGTGCCTTGCTGGAGTGGAAAATAGTTTTCTTCCTTCGTTAAGGACAAGGATAGATACTACAGACTCATGCAAATGTAATGCTGAAGAAGACCTCCAGTTTGTTTCTCTACCCAATGTGTAATATTCAATACATAGATCCAAGGTAAAAATACTCTGCCCCAGTTCCATATGTTTTAAAGCTTCTTGTATTTTCATTTTGTAGACAGTCTTGGCAGACTGCAGAAATATGAGCTAGCACTTGAGCTGAAACAAGAACTGGCCAAACTTTGAGGCTGCTAGTGTTTGAGATGCATGCAAAATCAAGTTAGATCCCTGTAGATACAATCATATTCTATGAGTTAAGGAAATGCAGTGACATCTGTCCAGCTTTTCACAACAACAGGTGAAACATGCCAAACAGGTCCCAAATTGCTGCAAAAATGTGGCATCAGCCTCACTCAGTATGTGCAAATTCTCCTTTTCCTTGCTTATGGAAGGATATATACTGTTACCAAAATTACTAGTATGAGAACAGCATGATGCTATTGACAATCTAAATTAATTTTGTGGGATCACTGAACACTGAATGATGCTGGCATAAGTGAGATGAAGTTTCAGATATAAAGAGCTTCATTAGGCTAATATCTAGCCAGCAGTAATTACCACCCCTATTAAGAACTAGCTAAAACATTGGTGAGTGTTTATAGACTTATGCAACATACATGAGCATTGATACAGTCAGGAACAAAACAAAGCGTAAACTTTCTAATCTCTTTTACAGGTTCTCTCATTTGGGAATCCATGAATTTCTCTATTTAAATAACTTTAGATATCTTATGTTTCAGCTCAGAATAATATATAAAACAATTTACTTAGTGAACACTTGCTGTCCTAACATTACAGAACTCCCTTCCATCTCCATCTTGTTTAAACCCAGGCTCTGACACATCTCTTGGTGAGGGATATGCAATGGGGGCAACACCATCCTGGACTTGTCCTCTACCACAAAGTGGGGTAGCCCTCTACTACAGGTATATCTCATGGAGGTGCAGGAGAGATTTTATGCTGGGACCACCCAGTCCCCCTGTGAAATCACTGCAGGCCACACTCTGCCTCCCAGGGAAACACGGATTTTTCTCAAGGTTTATAGATTCAATCAAACCTCCTTGAGTAATTCCCATGGAAGAGCTCTCTGTGCATGATGCTGAAGCCTTAATTTTTAAAGTTTTCTTTTCCCCTGCTGTACACATTAAATATATAATTTGATTTCATTTCATTCAATTTTAAAATGAATTTAGTCTAAAAAAAACCAACCCACCCATATGAGTGTTCCCAGTTCAGTACAATTGGACAGGTGAATCTCAACTGCAAAGCAGAGCCCTATCATTGACCTGAGTTTCCCCTCCCTCTGTTCACATAGGCAAAAGGACCACTGAATATGGTACCCAAAATATTGTCCATAACAGAAGGAACAAGTTTCCAAAATCCAAGTCCCCAAGAGCATGGCAGTGCCCAACATGACATACAGGGCTCCATTTGCCTCTGCTGGCAAATTGCCTCCTGCAACGTAGGCTGGATTTCCTTCTTTTAAAATCTGGAAACAATATAAATGGGAGATAACTTGCAATCCTTAATGCTTTCCATCCTCTTTGCAAAATCTTTTTATAATGCTCAAATAGCTGGCTTCCAGTGATGATATTATAATGATCCTGGGGAGTACTGAGAAACAGAGTGAATTCAAGTCAAATACATTTTAGAAAATTAATACAATATCACAGCCCTTATATTGAATAATTTTCATTACAGAATATAATTCTCTTACTGGGGAAGAGCAATAACATGGTGATTGTTGATGTTGCCAGTGCTCTTTTGTATTTCTTTTTAAATCTGCAATACTTAGGCATTAAATTGTGCCGTTATAGTTGCTCGGCAACCATAACTTCTGCACATGCACCTCCCATGGTTTTGTAGCAACAACAATCTTATGATAACAAGGAGATGGGTATCTTTTTTTTGCGATCAAGATTCTTCTTGATATGTAAATTTATGCAACGTTTTTATGTATTATGTATGGAAAAAATTAAAATAATTATTTCATCTGAGTAACGAGCCCTAAGTGTTGATTTCAGTTTTAGAATTGCAGGAATGGACCTGCTGAAAAACTGATACCAATAAACAGAAGAAATCCACTGGCATATAGTAAAACAATTATGCTCTCTTTGGAACACCTGCTATTTACATATTTCAACTGTGAGATACAAAACAGGAGTAGGCAGAGAATTCAGGGTTTGTGGTTTTGAGTTATGGAGAATAAATGGCTATGTCAGACAAAAAGAAAAAAATCCAGAAAACTAAGGAAAATAGACTCAAAGTAAATTCAGTGCCTGCAGAGCAGGCCAAAGTTAACCTTCTCAAGAGAAACCTGATCCTCCTGGGTACACCTCCAGGACTCAGTGCAGGAGACCACTTTGACATACAATTTCACTTGAAGGTTTTGGAACCTGGTAGAAACTTGGGCATCCTCAGAGCAAGAGGCAGATGTACCTGGGTGCAACATGTCCTTGTGGAGTGCAAGCGCATGTCCTAATGTAGTGGGGAGAGGTTCAAAGAGTAAAAACCCCAAACCTCTCAGGTTTTAATAAGTGTTTTTGCCTTATGACTCTCTGGATTGAAGAGGAATTGCTTGTGGAAATGCTATGGTTATCAGATATTGTACCTCATCATGACCTTCTTCAGAAGTCCCAATCCTGAATGAATTTCCACCTGAAATATGTATGCTCACCATTTATATTTTGCCTCACTCAGAGAGTGCCTGAGACCCAAGCCCATGGCAAGCGGTAATGGCAGAGCTGCTTGGTCCAGGGCTTTGCTAAAGGACAGGGCAGAAGCCTTTAGTGTCAAGGCCACCACCAACATCACTGGTGAGCTCAGCCCAACCCATGTGCCCAGCAAAGTCTCAACTTTGGTCATCCAGCCCCAGGGAAGCAGGGAGAAGACTGGGACTGTGGTAGAGATCCTGCAGATGAAGGTGTGGGAGAACACAAACATGAAAGATGCTCTAAACAGTGCAGGACCTTTCTCCAGCACAAGCTGTCCGAGTGTCCCATCCACTCATTAAAAATATTTTCTGATGCGTTCGGACTGCTGAGCATTCACACCCTCCTCCTCCTCTATGGAAATCAGTGGGAGCAGCCCAATAACTCCAGTGGAAAGCACATGGACAACAAAAAACTGAAGTGCCTGTAGCTTAGTTCTCGTGTTCTATAAGGACAAAATACCGTACATTGAACTGAAGTAAGTTAAATGAATTTGCTCAAATTTTTTTTTGTGACTTTCAATGTCTTTTGATCCTGCGTATTTTCTTTTATTTGTCTTCAGAATGGTCCTACACTCACAGTACCTTTATTTTTATCCTTATCCTCTGTACAAACAGAATAAAAAAACTAAATGAAGAAATTATTAGACCATCCTGCAAGAACATCAGTGGACCAAAATGATTCCCTTCTTAATTGTTTTAATTAAAGAAAGAGTAAAATTATCTACATTTCCATTTCAATCACTCTAGGGAAAAAATAATTTGATATTTCATACTGAATTTGGATGAATCTGCTATCAGGCAGTACCTCTGAACTACCTAAATCATTTAAAATAATAACATAAGTTTAATTCTTTTCAGCTAGAATAGACTCCAACTTTTCACGCATACACTAAACAAGGATTTCCTTTATTTTTTCCTTTGACATCCCTTTCTTGTTTGAACCAGATTCCTCCACCACAAACACAGTTTAGTTTCTTCTTTCTTGGTGTCTGGGATGTAACAAACAAATTCATGTGCCACTGCAGAAGCAGGAACTGCTATGTAGATCAAAGAGGTAATTTTCCCTGGTTTATCTCTCCCGAACCAGGATACCTTCCAGCTTCTGGAAAGTCTTGTGAGTACCTGAACATCATGTGTCTTCATTAAGCTACAAATACTCTAAATTGAGCCTCCTGCTTTGCGGACACTGTTGTTGAGTGCTAACATCCCATACCTGCACAGCACAACCCATGCTGGTCTGACAGCATTTGTATCAAACCATGCTGCTCTAAGAAATGCACTTTTCTATGGCCCTGGGGCCACCACAAAAATTTATCTGCCAACCAGCAAGACCATAAATCGAAAAACCAAAGAAATCCCCATATGCTTCTTTGAGGAATGGTTTATTTGAGCGATAGAAACAAAGCCCCTGCTGATGGCAGCCTCCTGGTCCTTCACCAGGACATTGATGTGCATCATTCCCAGTCACCTGGAAGAAGCCCTCCCTTGCCAATCCCACAGTGCTAGCCAGAGCTGAAAGTGTTTAGGAAAGCACTTTAACTCAGATGTTCCATCAGAAGTGGCAGTGAAGGGAAGCTGCCACATCACTGCAATGCACTAAATATTTCCCCAAGGACATTATGGTCCAGGTTCCAAACATAATTAGGAGAAATTTCAAACACTCTTTTAGATTACGCATACAGTAACATGCAGTACTGACATAACTATAGAGAACATTTCTTAAAGTCTTTAATCATCAAGTCATATTTTGTCTTCTTTACTTATAGGTCATTTCTTTGACAGAATAAATTATGATTAGCCTCTTAGTTTAAATGTAAAATTTAGCAGAGCTATAGTGTCACTTCTGTCTGTGTTCTTTCTTCCAGTATTTCTCTTTCATTAAAACCGCCTTTGAAATCTTTTACCCTCTACTATATCTGAAGCCCAATGAGGACACTGTCATTTCTGAAACCCTGTCTGTGCTAAAGGAAAATGTGGAGGCTTAGGTTCCCACATCATTTGGGTTTTTTTCAACCCTTTTTTTTTATTATAGGATATGAAGATCACAGACTTCTGGCATACAACAAGTACGGAGAAGACAGCCAGAATACAAGATGTGCTGGGAGATATTCAATGCAAGCTGTGCGTTATCTTAGAGCATAATTCTTCTCTCAGTATCCAAGGAACAAGACCAAATACCTCTGCTGTGGCGACAGGCTGAGAGAGCCGGGCTGCTTCAGCCTGGATAAGAGAAGACCCCTTAAGGGAAGACCTTAGAGCAGCTCCAGTACCTAAAGGGGCTTCAGGAAACCTGGAGAGGGGCTTTGGACAAGGGCCTGTAGGGACAGGTCAAGGGGAATGGTTTTAACCTGCCAGAGGGGAGATTGAGATGAGCTCTTAGGCAGAAGCTCTTCCCTGTGAGGGTGCTGAGGCGCTGGCACAGGGTGCCCAGAGAAGCTGTGGCTGCCCCACCCCTTCAGTGTTCAAGGCCAGGTTGGACACAGGGGCTTGGAGCAAGCTGCTCTAGTGGAAGGTGTCCCTGCCTGTGACAAGGGATTGGAACTGGATGGGATTTAAGGTCCCTTCAAACCCAAACCATTCCAGGACCCTATGAAATTAAAATAACCATTTTCATTAAGGATCATCTCTTTCTTATCCCCCAAATTTTATCATAAAATATGCCATATATGTGTGTAGATATACAAGATATTTATTCTGGACAGAAACAATTTATGAAGTTCAACAGGCTCAGCCCTTTTGAGCATCATAAGCTTCGTTAGCCCAGCTCATTTATTCACGTACAATTTTCACTGCCCTCAGAATCTTTTTTCTGCTCAATTCTCTTTGCTGCTCAGAAGCATTTGTGAAGCTCAAATGCTATACGCACACCCCAAATCATGCCACGCATCAAACCCACTCCGTAATCACTCCAATTGTCAAAGTGCAGGAAGAGATGCAGCACCTTCTTTCCTGGGATCATACTGGGAATCAAACACTCACCAAAATTGGGACAACATTTGGATCATGCTACCACACTAAACTACATCCAAACTACCACAGATAAGCACGTTCTCACAGTGTTTTCACAAGAGCCTGGGTGCATATTAAGAAGCACAGTACTTTTGTTACAGGTGGCACCAGCACCAAATTAAAAATAATGAGAAAAGTGGGGAAAAAAGGAGAAATCTCAACTGCCCAAATATTACATTGCTAAAACCAGCTCCATCTGCTCCCGCAGCTCTACTTTGAGCAATGCAATGCTGGTAATGAGAAGGGTCATAATAAAAAGTGTTAGATTTGTAAAGGTATTATTTCACTGGGCTGAAACATCTTTTTGCACAGCCAGTGAGATTGTTTGAGTGCTGAATATTATGCAGGTTAAATCTCTACAAATATGACTGCAGCATGCAAAGAGTACCATAACTATAATGGTTAGCAACTGTCATCCAATGTCCCATAGAAAAATAAAACATTTTGTGAGAAACAGGAATTTCAAGTCTTCTGGAGAGGGTGAGGTTATAATGATGCTGGACCCATACTATAAAACATAAAAGACTTAATCCTGCTGTAATAATTCTGCTACTCTGATGCAGGATTTCTTTAAAACTGTGCATCTGCATTGCAATGTTCAGAGATGCTCATGATTCTTCGTGATGTATTCCTTCCAAAATCAGAGGATTTCCTTTGGTCAGGGGTTGATTTTCAGCTGGGAAAAACTAAAGGAGGTTGCCACTTGGCAGGACAATAGAATGTACATAGGAAGTCTGTGCCATAAATTTGAGAGGTCCATGGAAAGTGGGAAATGCAATTCTAAATCCCTGACTCCACTTCAGAGCCAGAGTAGCATCACAGCTGGAGAAAACTGGCTGGAGATGTACAGAGTTGGAGATCTACAGTTCCCACACACCTCCCCTTTCACACCTCCTGCCCATCTCCAAATCTGTCCCAGAAACCCCCTCCCAATCAGGATTTCCAATGCACACAGCACTGGAATGCGTAGCCCTTGGAGTGAGGGGGTGTCAAAGCCGTTAATTGTGACACCCCATGCCATAAACCTGTGGTAGATTCCATAAAGCCCTTTAGAAAGCTAGGTGCCTAATTCCCGTTATCCAAGGCCATTGCATAGAAAAGAAGAAAGAAGCAATTAGAGACTGTAAAATCCCTCTTAAACAATTCATATAAGATTCCTAAACTTGTCTTGAATGATCAGATCCTGTGGGAAGACTGTTATCTTTTAGAGTTTCTCACATTGTATTTGCAAGACAAAGCAGCTAGTGCATGGATTGCTGTTGTACAACATAGAAACATAGAATCACAAAATCATAGGATCATTAAGGTTGGAGAGAACCTTAAGATCATCCAGTTCCAACCCCCCTGCCATGGGCAGGGACACCGCCCACTAAACCATGACACCCAAGGCTCTGCCCAACCTGGCCTTGAACACCGCCAGGGATGGAGCATTCACAACTTCCCTGGGCAACCCATTCCAGTGCCTCACCACCCTTACAGCAAAGAACATCTTCCTTAGATCCAACGTAAACTTCCCCTGTTTAAGTTTGAACCCACTACCCCTTGTCCTATCACTGCAGTCCCTAATGAAGAGTCCCTCCCCAGCATCCCTATAGATACTGGAAGGCTGCTATGAGGTCTCCATGCAGCCTTCTCTTCTCCAGGCTGAACAGCCCCAACTTCCTCATCCTGTCTTCATACAGGAGGTGCTCCAGTCCCTGATCACCCTCATGGTCTCCTCTGTACTTGTTCCAGCAGTTCCTTGTCCTTTTTATGTTGAGGACACCAGAACTGCACACAATACTCCAAGTGAGGCTTAAGCTTGAAACAGTGTACAACGGAGCAGATAGAACCTCATGTAATTTACAAAGTCCCTTTCATGGTTTTTCATGAATCACACTGATTACATTAAGAAGAAGGGTGGAGAACTCTGCCTGGAAAAAAAGGGACAGAGGATGAAATTGCCATTGTACATTCCACAGCAATTTGTAAATAAATATACCTAGTAACTATTAATTAACATTTTATTAGATAAATGACTCATGCTCCCTAAATTACCATGCATAAATATGCCATTAATAAGCAGCAGAACTTATAGTTCAAAGCTATCAGCAACGTAAACATATGTTCACACACTCCATCTCAGTGTACTCATGTATCTATATTCAAGGACTGCCATGCAAATATATCAGTGATTTAGGGGGCTTCAAACTAAAAGGGGAAACACTATGGCTTTCAATGGAGCTTAATCTGATGATGGGATGAATTTGCTTCAGCTCACAGGAAGGCAGATCCGTCATTGTAGAGCTGTTTTGCTCTCTGCTGATTCACAGTAGGCAGAAAGCCTTGTTTTCTGACTGTTACAGAAATATTGGGCTGGCTATCTGTTGATGGAAGAATAGAACATTTCATACACAGGTAGGAGCCTGCTTCATCTCAGCCAGGGTACATGTGAGATTAATTAATATTATCGGTAGAACTAACCTCATCCTGTGCAGGTGAAGACACAGAACAACACATGTGCCCTGCGACAAAAAACCTCCCTTCCAAAATCCGGCCTAGTGGTATCGGGTCAATGAAATACTTCTGACCTTAACTTTAAGGGAAAGTCTTCTACTGGAGACTTTGGCCCATTTTCCTACATCCTTGTGTGCCCATAACTCCACAATATCAGAGCTTTTAGGCATTATTAACAAGCCCAGCCATGCTAAGCAGCAAATCAGGGATGTGCTGCTAACTTTTCCCAGATGAAACAAAGCAAGAGCCAGTGCTTTGCCCATGACAGCCCAGGACATGGCATCAGAAAGGACAATAGCTTCAGCCAAAGTCAGTCCTTCAGCCACAACACTGCTCAATGCTTTGAGCAGGAATATCTGGTGAAGTATGGCAAACTTCAAAGAGATTTAAAACTACATATAATTGCCATTTCTTATTTAGGAATATGTGAAATTCTTTTCCTCTATGTGCTTTTCCTCCTTCTCTTTTCCAGGAAACAAACAAGAGTGGTTAGCTTTTGCTTTTTATCCTGCTGTCAGGGTCTCCAAATACGTGACTCACAAGAATTTCTATTAGTACATACAATATGACATGTGAGAAAAGGTTAACCTGGACACTTTACAATGCAGCTCTTGACTAATTCTAATTTTAGAACAGAACAAAACACAGCAAGTGGCATTAGGGTGACAACCAGATAGCAGAAAGCGCTAGGATCAGGAGGACATCAATGTAAAACTTCCCTCAAAAAGAGCATTTTTACCTACCAATGCTTCCACACAGAGTTGAAAGTAACTTGACTTTCTTCAGCAGCAAAGCTGCATCTATTTAGATCAAATCTGGTCCATCCAGGCTGAAAGGGCAGGGGAGGGAGCCTCAGTAACCTGGGGACTGACACCAGCCTCTGCATCCCAACCAGGCAAGGGAGTCTTGATACTCCCCTCCACTTGCAGCCACCCTGAGCATTCCCCAGAGCAAGAACTCACCTGAACATGCATCACTCAGCACCTCCTGCAGCTGGTACTGCTCTTTTATATCCCTTAAACACACTAATAGCTTATTAGAGGTCAAAGAAATCATGTCTTGCCAGCTCTTTCCCCTGCAAAGTCTTACCTTCAGCTCTTCACCTGCTAACACAGGGTATTGAGGAGCCACTTGGTACTTTTCACTCTGTCTCTAATTTAAATACATAGTTGAACCTAAATGTGTATTTTATTGTTTCCTTGAGCTATGATTAACCTTCTCATCCACTACCACTGAGCACTGATTTTGGCTGACAGGATATTTTGGCACCTAATTCCCTGTCAGGCAGAGGACAAACACCCTGCAGTTCAAGGCTGCCCCTGCCTCCTCTCAAGGTACATCTGGCATGCACAATATCACATATGAAATGCTTTTAAAGGCTACACAGAGCTATGCAGTGTGGGTATGAAACTTTTTGGTTAAATTGTCAGACACACTTCACAGTTCAATATCCATTCCCAGGTACAGAGCATGCAAGCATACTGCCTTTTGCTGCCACAAGTTCCATATTCTTAGAGGGGCTGCACAGAAAAATCAACCTTAAAACTCTCACAAGAGCTTGTTCTTCAGAAATAGGGAGGAGGAAAACACACCTGAAGTTGTCCCTGTGATTTTACAAACTAAGCAGGAAATTCCCTAAAGGTGTTCTATGTACAAACAACATAAAATGCATGAGGCTGGGTAGAAGTTTTCCATAACAATGCACTGAGAAATTGCATTAAATCTCAGCTATTATCCCCAGTTTTATAGAATTGCCCACAGAGACAGACACCAACAGCACTATTAAGTACCAAGAAAGTACCAGGCTTGTTACAGGAGCTTTATGAGAGCCAAGGATCAAATATTTTTTCACAGTTTTATGTGGATAGTTTCATGAAAATTGATCAGGTCTAAAAAGTCACAGTCCAAATGAAGCTAAGGTTAAAGATAATTTATACATGATATTCCTAATTTTATTCTGAGCCCTTTTATTACTATGTAGGCCTTTATGACTTTAAAGAAAATGTCAGTGGCAGCAAATGACATTGTACTGAATAATCTAGTTATGAGGGAAAAGACATTTAAAACTATTCCATATCAGCTTTGCTCTGTTCTGCTGAACTTACAGTTTTATCCCACACAGCTGGGCATGACTCCTCTCTGTATGTTTAAATCCTCTTCACGGTTGCTTTACAAACCAATGTCTGTTCTTCTTTTCTTTTTAATTCTTTTGAAATTCCATGTTTTTCTCTTTTTTTTCCAAGTCATTCGGTTGAATTCAGTTATGACCTCACATGTGCAGGGGTTTATCACTATGTGTGCTGCCATGTCAGCTATGCAGCAAAGCCCTGGATGTTTAGGATATGGGGAAATCTGTTCAGTTCCTGATGTTTGTGCCACTTACCTGCCCTTGGGAGCAGCTACTATATTCAGATCAGCTCTGCAGCAGGGACACCAATTGGAGACACATTAATGCAACTCCTTAAGTGGACAGCCAAAGTATTTATATTGCTGCCTGAACAATGCTGGGAATGGGTTTGAAGGGCATCTTCAGCCCTTCCTCGGAGCAGCCCATTTCCCAGCGGGCACAACTTGGTCCCACTTCTCATTTTCCTCCTTTCAGCCAATCTCCACATACAAAACAATAACAAACCTGCAAAAGATTATGGGTATTTACAGTGTTATTATAGATCCTGGATTGATTGCCTTGTGGACAGACATCTGCCTTGTGCCATGTTTGCACTTTTTCTTGTTTCCAAGCAGAAAACATGGCATTGGTAAGAGTGGTGTTTCAGACCCTCTGAAGCCACTGTTTGATGAATGGAGCAGGTCTGGAGGGGCATCTTTTCCTAAGAGATTTCCCAGGGGGATCCAGAGGAGTGCCCAGGCCAGACTGCTATATCTACCAGGACAAGGTCTCCTTATGGTGGGACAAGATATCCTATCCCTACTGCTCTCCAGGACAAGGTCCCTCGTGGTGAGACAACCTGCTGTGGTATGAAAGACCCGAATGATGGCCAGGCATGTACTCCCAAGCATTATTGGCACTTAAATTACTGACATGACCTAAAAGTACCTAAAATCCATCAGAAGGATTCTCTGAATATTTAGGGATCTTGATGCAAACTGTGTTCCTTGAAGCATTTTTTCTTTGATGTAACAGAAGGATGAGCACATAAATCAGGCATACGTTCGGTTCTGCAACTGTTATAAATGAAGCTTATACATGAACATCGGTCACTGTGTGTATTGACTGGAAGGAAACAGTGCTAATAAATTAAAATAGGAGTATTTTCAAATAATGTGTTGGGACTATATTTCAATTGCTTAAAAAATCCTTTGGTGTTAAAGAGCTTCCTGGGTTTGGGTTTTTTTAATGATTTCTTGCACAGAGAAAGGAATTACGGTTCTTGTCATTAACAGTCTTTCCAAATTCTGCCACTGTCTGAATCAACACTACCCCCGGTTTTCCAGATGCTTGTTTGAAAAGCAACTGTTATTGCATGTCATAATTGTGTTCATAGCTGAGTAAACACCTTCACAGGTGCTAAAAGATCCAAAGGCTGCAAGAGTTGTAAGGCTGAAAAAAGCAGAATTTTTATAGCTACGTCACAGACAAAGAAGATGTAGAAATGAAATACAATGTTTTCCTGTGTCTTGAGTGTAACACTTGATTAGCTTGAAAAGCAGCTTGAGTCTTGAGTCCATGCACCAGATTTAATCAAAAACGTAGCCTTGTTTGAAAAGTGATTAGGTAAAAATGTCATTGATTTCTGAAGTAAATCTGCTCACTGAGTATTTCAGAGCCACAGATTCCTTCTTCTTGATACTATTTATGGTTTAACTATGCTTCAGCAATGGCCAGATTTAGCTATCAAGGTACAATAAGAGCAGAAATTGTTGCGGCAAGTGTTTTTTCTAAGGGCAAAAACAATTCTTGGCTGCAGGATTTGGTTCTCCCTGATTTATTTTTAGTGCATCAATCTTTCCTCATCACTATATTTCATTAATATTCTAATCAAAATGAGTCCTATGAAGCAAACTTCTTTTGGGTCCACCAATCACCCCAGTCTGCAGTGGCTTACCCAAGAAGGCAAAGGATTATAGACCTCAGACATGTATTATTCTTTCTATGTTACAGCAAATAAAATAGCAATTGAAAGTACCATCTCCTGTTCAGTTCAATACCCTACAGAGGAAGATACCCATAGAATCCTAGAATGGTTTGGATTAGAAGGAACCTTAAAGCTCATCTGGTTCCACCCCCTTCCACAGGCCAGGATATCTTCCACTAGAACAGCTTGCTCCAAGCCCTGTCTAACCTGGCCTTGAACACTGCCAAGGATGGGGCTGTCACAGCTTCTCTGGGCACTCTGTGCCAGAGCCTCAGCACCCTCACAGGGAAGAGCTTCTGCCTAAGAGCTCATCTCAATCTCCCCTCTGGCAGGTTAAAGCCATTCCCCTTGTCGTGTCCTTACAGGCCCTTGTCCAAAGCCCCTCTCCAGGTTTCTTCTAGTCCCCTTAAGATAATGAAAGACTGCGTTAAGACTGTATTCAAACTGCTGTGTCCCTTTCAAATGGCTGGAGAATCAGTTCTTGTTGGGGTCAGTAGGTTGGAAGGTGCTTTAACTGACATAGAAATACAGAAATGCAGATTTGACAAGGCAATCACGGGGCCTTTATTAGGGGACAAAGTATCACAGGAAAAATTTCCTTGTACCTAAGGAAAAGGCTGGTGATTGTCTGTGATGGAGCTAGTGTTCAGAGCTGTAGGTATGCAGGATGAGGAGCTATGTAGGACAAACCTTTTATCGTGTTTTCAAGAACCACGAGGCTTTTAGGTGATTTAGAATTTCTGTAAGGAAGATCTGGTACAGGAGTGCAAAGAATTACTGTGGATCAGGCAAACTGCTCACCCACATCACCATCCATGACCCCAGTTGCGTTTTCAAATACCAGAAGAGCCCAGTGTGGGTCAGGTAGGGAACAGCAGAACGGATGCTCCTTCCTAAATCCAGTTTGTTGCTATTTTGATGAAATAAATGAATAAAAATTAAAATGTAATTGAATATTTATATGGTAAACTGAGTATTTTTTTCATGCATCTATCTTCTTAAGTGTGCATCTTTAAAAAAAGTCATTTCATATTTACTATAGTGATACGCTCAGTAACTGCTAAATCTATATAAACATGTATTAACCTCTTAATTATTATGCAGTTATTTCATCCAAGTATTGCTCAGGTGAACAAATGTTTAATATCTTTCTCTATAATGTTGAAGAAATTGTCAAATCCCCCTTTACCTGAACAGGATCTTTTAATATGATTTTTAATGAGACAGAAGATAGCACAGAAACCCTGGAAGGGTCCTGTAGAGATGTTATTGATCTTTGGAGTTAGATCACCTTAATGATTATCTTTCATAGCAGCTGGAATATTTTGTTCCTTGTCTGGTAGAAAGACACATTTGAAGGTTAAATACAGTGGGATGAGCAAACTTTTGGAAAAGAAATTATAAATCCATCACATGGAGGAGGAGGAAAGGATTATTTGCTGCAGAATTCCCAAAGATGCCTCCTTACCTGTGTTCACCAAACACCAGGGAGCACACACTCAGGGCATAAGGCTGCAAATCAGGGCAAAAATCAAGTCAATTCATTTAGCAGAAGCTGCGGCAAACATGAATGCATTTTTTGATCCCCTTGGCAAGACCCTGGCGCTTTGATAGGTAAACCCAGCTCATTCAGTGGAACACCCAGCACATCATTAGAGACTTTCAAATTCATTGTGTAACCTGGTTTCTTTATTTTGAGCAGCACAGTATCCTTTTGCTACAGTGGTGCATCAAGGAGATTTTCCTTTATCGTGTCGGAGCCTGCCAAATCCTTCCGGTGCCTCTCCAGCACCCAGGGCATGCTGAGGCTTGGTGCTGCTCCAAGCTGCTGGTCACTGGCTGAGCATCCTCACAAACATCTGATTTGATCTTTTTTTTCCAAGCTGGACTTTGATAACTTTGGAATTGATAATTCTGTCAATTCTTCCTTGGGATCCTTGAGGGCATGTTGCAAAGAAATCAGCATGAATGGTTTCATAATGATGCTTCACATTTTCATTCCAAAAAACAGTGCATGCTGCACAGCAGATTAAGGGGAATACTGCCAGTGGGTTTGTGTCTAAAGCCTAACCCTCCTTGACCTTTTTTTCCCTCTTTTTAATGCCTCCCAGTATTGACAAGGACTTTAATTTGTGATCCAAGGCTGCACCACTTCTCAAGATTAATCTGCATTAGGAAGTGGGATCTGCTGGTGAGTGAGGACCAGTCCTGGGGCCTTCTCACTTTCTTCCCTGAGCGTCCAGGCACGGGCAGCACGTGGCAGCAAAACAGCAATTTATAATTCACTCAACAGATAAATTTATTGCGTAAAAGGTCCAAAGAACCTGGAGCAGAGTTAAAGAAGGTAAATGCACTGGAGTGGAAAGGGGCTCACACCATGCTGTGCTCTGGTGTCCCTCACATAGACACAGGGTGCATCCTGAGCATCCTTCCCTCACCGCCCCCTCTGCAGCCTTGGCACAATCCTAGTGTACAGCATGAAGCCCTGTGGGTAGCTCCCACCCAACCCCAGCATCGGTCCCAGGAGCCACATCTGCAATTCCCCACCAGACACTGCCTGCAAACACAATTTAACAGAGTTTTGGTTCTCCTCCTAGACCAAGATGAACATACCCCAGGGTGCTCCCTAAAGGGAGAAGGTGGCACTCGCTGCTTTGGGGCCCAGAGCAGTCGCATAACAGGATCACAGGGCTGCTGGACAATAGGGACAAAGAGGTCCAGGGGCTGTGTGGGCACAGTGATTTGAAGAGGGGGCCAGGAGTGGAGCTGGGAGGGAATCAGTGGCAGCTCTGTGCCGCTCAAGGATGCTGCAACAGTAGAGCATCCCTCCAGTGGCCCTTTAAGCCAGATTGAAAGATGCTCTGCATTGCCAGGCTGACAAAAAAGCAGCATTAGCCGAGCTGTGAAACTGGCTCTGTATGTTTAATGTCTCTCAATGGCTGGGGTGGGATAGCACGGCATAAACCGAAAGTCAAGCAGCTGAATCCTTGTGCACTGCTTTGAAAAATTAGGGGCATTTATAATGTCTAATATGTTGCAAGCCAGGATGATTTAACAGATGGTTTAAAAAGAAAATCAGCATGTCAGGCAAGGCCCATTGTGTAGCTCTCTGTAGGTTTCTATAGAATGTGAGAGCGATAAAAAATGTTTTTCTTCTCTATTTCAATACTGAAAGATGTTAAAACTTGAAACCTTGGGGGAAATCGCTTAATTACCCTTGTGGTGTCAGTGGTCCAGAGCACTGGGAAATTTCAATTCCCTGCAGAAAGGGGTCAAATAGGGAACAACCAGGACACTTTTTAAACTCTTGTTAATGCCTCATAACCTTTAATGAATAATTTTCAGTATCACGGCTAGGCTAACCTCACACAAAAGACAGTAATATTTACCTCTTCATGGCTTTGCCTTAATTCTGTGCACAAAGAGAAAAATGCCAACAACATCTTTGCTTCCATGCGAACAGAACACGGGAGAGGAGATTTGGATTTTTAAGCACCTGTGCTTCTGTTATACACTGATTCATAATTTTAAATTTAAGATACAAAACCAAGTTAACTTTTCTGATTCAAGTCCAAGGAGCAGGGATTTCTGCATATCAGGCATTCAACAATTACCCAGTATTTTTATCTTAGAAAGAAGAGTTAATATTTAAAGTTGCCCTTTAATACTCATTTGGAAACACTGAGTGAATAATAAGCCAAGCAGCTCAGTGTATCACATCTCTATTAAATTCTCTTGCCTTTTTTAAGATTAAAAAAAAAAAAGCCCAACTTTTTTCTTCCTCTAAATGCAAATCTTTCTGTGTAACACTGTGCCTAATCTACTACAACTAATTAATCTGTTTGAGCTGATGAAATGTTACCTCTGCATTTTTTGTTCCTTGTATACAATTATTGTAACAGTGGTGAATAAATCAATATTCCCAATCCAACTGTAAAAAACAATCAAGAAAAGCAGTGCTTCTCAGGGAAAAAACACCAAATAATATTTATTAACTCTGTCTCAATCCACAGCAGAGCCTAATACCATTCAAGCATTTTCTGCAAGTGTAATAAGCAAACTCAAATACATGATGAAAGTGGCACATGCCAATAATTTCACCATTTTACACTGCAGAGTAATTGAAGGATTTAATGAGAAACAAACCAATAAAAATAAATAGACCATGCGAGAGGAGGAGAAACTGATCTAAAATGGAAGTTGCTCCATTGTGAGTTTTAGGGGGTTTTGCATGGTTTGACCAGGAAAAAATAGCGTTGGGACAATTGGCTGTTGATTTCTACTTATTTTACATTTTGCAGTTTGATTTCCAAAGAGGAAAACGCCACTTGTTCTATCTAGATTCAATTGTGCATCGATATGCTATCATTTTGCTGCCACTTCCCTCAGACCTGTTATTTTCCTTCTGAATTATATGATGAATAGTGTCTTTCTACCTGAAGTTAGAAACTGTTTCTGTTGTATTGGTATTTATAAATAACTCTGAGCAGCCCAGCCTTTTAAATAATGGCACAGAGTCCTTCTGCTTTTAGAAATCTCTATAAATCACAGTCCTCATGAAAGGAATTCTGATTACAACCTCCTTTGTCTCAGCAGTGCCCCTAAATTTTAGCCGTGTACAAACATCTTACTGAAGGATGCCACTGGCACCTGAGCTGGTGCAGAGCGGGGACCATACATGCCTGCACAGAAAGAATATTACGGCCTTACATCTTTTTGATGTGTGTTTTTGGTAAACCAGAGCTGGATCAAGCTTTCAGTTGGACTGACCTAGAAAAATATTGCAAATAGATTTTTTTATTCTTAAAAACATATTGAGCTAAGGAATTTTGGACCAGGTTGGACACAGGGGCTTGGAGCAAGCTGCTCTAGTGGAAGGTGTCCCTGCCTGTGGCAGGGGATTGGAACTGGGTGAGCTTTAAGGTCTCTTCCAACACAAACAATCTTATGATTCTGTGAATTTTGACCTTAGCTTCAGCCCCTCCAAAGCTCGTGCCTCAGTGATAAAATGGGGGGTGGCAGAACCAGCAAGGCTCCATCTGAGAGCGATTTTGGTAGGGCACAAATCAGAGATGCTTCCAACAGAGTCAGGGGAAACACTTGGTGAGGAGGAGTTCAGATTCAAAAATAATACCCTGAAACCTTTGGGGAGCTAAGGCCAACCTGAGCTGGTTCATAATGGCCAGAAAGTGAATGGTTTCTCACTTGCTGTCTCCACCTGAAATATAGACAATTAAAATCTATGATCATTTTTGAAGACAGTTAAAATCTTGAGAAATATGGACCAGAACAAGCTCCTCACCTGCTAAGTGTATGAGACAGGCAAATGCAAGCCTGCTAAGCCTGTATATTCAGAGCAATCAGTTTAAATATTGAGCACTGTACACCTGGTAAAAGAAACAATAAAACACAATCTCATCTCTAAAGGGGATTATTTTCAGCTGTGTTGTTTTGATGTTTTTCCTTGCATGCACAATTGAAAACAAGGACTTGTAATAAGTTATTGCTTTGTGTGGTGCTTTGGGAAAGTGGGAGAGGGCAGGTTCAAAGACCAAGTGCGGAAAGGGCTCTCCCTGGACAGCTGAGGTCCAATCTCAGTGTACAGGTCAGTGACCCTTTTACAAAATCTTTGAAGTGCTTTCTTGAAGAGTATTGACTGACCAAGGCCTTTTATTTCATATCAAGTTCAAATGTAATGTCTTCATGAGCATAATGCACAAATCAATGCATTAGGACATTCAGATTATTTAGATAGAGCTGAGTGTGCAGCATGCACCGTGGCGTCTTTCAAACCATTGATAGCCTTCAGATGAATACTGTAACCCACTATGTTGTTTACCAGAAAGCATTTTACAAAATAGGGTCCGTTAACAGTGTTTTCTGTGTTTTTACTTGTCAAGATAACAAGTTTTGCCTAGACAAGGCAACAGAAGTTGTTTCATCTGCTTGGCAAGATGAAGGCTAGAAAAAGTATAAATCACATATTTCTCCATCTTCACATCCACAAGTATAATTGCTGCATTGTTGTTATTGTTACTATTATATTTTTTTTGTTATTATTGTTATTATTACCAGTATTATTATTACTGTTAAAATTATTATTACCAGCATTATTTCAGTAGTGTAGAGGACATGGACACTTCCACACGCTGTTCTTATAAAGTACAAAAGAATTCTCCCTGCCCCGTGAAATTTATAGTACCTTTTTTTGCAGCAAATCTAGTCTGTACTACAAGTAAAGTTTAGTCTATGTTACCTTTTATAGAAGCACAAGGAGACAGTGAATAGAAATCTCATTTTTCTGAGGTCCTCTTGCTTCTGCCTGAAGGATACCATGTCTCTTCTCCACCTGTGACAAGAATACATCCCAGTTTCCTATCACACAGTCAAACACCCAGCATCCTAGGAACTATCCATGAGGATGTTTATGATTCTATGATTCTATGTTGTGTTGGTCCCCAGACTCCATCACTCCAGACTGAACTTCTTTTGCTTGTCTCCCACTTTCCTGCCCTCCTGGCTGGTGGCAGCCCACATCCCCATGCAGCACAATGTGGCTATGGGCTCTGCAGCTGCTGCAAGGACTAGAGGAAAAGTTCCATCCCAAAGCTCCCTGGCTTTGTGCATCCAGGACAAAACAAAACTGTTTAAAGAAGATGGATTACAGAACAAGAAGTTATTACAGTACAGCACAAGGTCAGTTGTACTTTCAGTGCCAACAAGTTATAAAGGTCTCACATTTTTGGCAGGAACACGTTACTAATGAAATGCAAACCATCATGTTAGAAACTTTAATGTTTCTGCAATGTTTTAATGGACCTTACTCGAGGACCAGACTGACTACATGTTCATGGGCTTGCTTCTTGTGCTAAGTGTTTACTTTTCACTATCCCAGTGGGGGAAAAAAAAGAGCTGAAATTGCTCTTATGTCAAATTCATGGATGCATAAATGTGTGAGACGGAAGAATTGAGTATTATTCTCACTCCTGTTGTGACTCCTGGCAGTGACAGGGTGGCACAAGGAGCCAGGCTGCATGCAGGTTTCAAACACACACCTTGGACCTGGACTTTTAAATTCTGGCATCCTCAGCCTTGCTGCTTCTTTTTTCCCAGCTGGTCTCCAAGGAGCCCTGGCTGAGGCATGATCAACCCCACTGCAGGCTCCGGTCATTTCACCATGGAAAGGGAAAT
This sequence comes from Amazona ochrocephala, assembly GCA_039720435.1. Classification (NCBI taxonomy): domain Eukaryota; kingdom Metazoa; phylum Chordata; class Aves; order Psittaciformes; family Psittacidae; genus Amazona; species Amazona ochrocephala. The sequence continues at coordinate 2,217,876 of CM077881.1, read as the reverse complement.
TGCTTTTTGTGGTGCAAAACCCACAGGAAAACTTGTCCCAGGAACTGGAGGAGCAGGGACAGCATAGTCCTGAGCAGGGTGGAAGCAATGGTTCCCATAAGCATTTCTTCATTCTTTGGCAAACAAAAGTTTAATGCAAAATACATTGCTTTAAAGCAGTTATAGACCTCAAACACTGCCAGGGACGTGACAGCCACATCCAATGTACAGTAAATACTGTACATGCAAACATTCACAGGAATATTCCCCATACCAGTGAATGTGTGTTTGCCACAGGTACAGCTACTGCTGGCCTAGATAGGAAACATCCAAATGCAAAACCTTAGCCAAGGATTCAGTTTTCAAAGAGTTAATAACAGTGCTGACACACAGTTCAACACCACTCACAGACTTTTAGGCATGCCATAGCATGCCCTCATTATGCTCCATCAAAGACATTAGCAGAAAAGTCAAAGTAGAAAACAATAACTGTTAAAATCTGAAGCAGATTCTAAGTGGTGTTTCATCACTGTTTCAGAACCCCAACCATGACAAGTATCTCAGTGTTGGTAAGGACTTGACTCATCCCACCACTAATTAAACAAGGCATTTCCTAAATGCTGGGAGAGATGCATGTGAGCAGAGCAGGGAGAGATTTCAGGCAGAAACTGGCTGCCAACTGCTAAAGCAACATCTACCCCTGCGCACCTATTGACATCCCCATGGAGCACAGTACAGCCCCTTCCCGAGCACCTACGAAAGCTTCCCACGCCCTGTCAGGCCTCAAAAATCACAAATCGGAATTCAGAAATAGGAGTTTCTGAAGATGAACAAGCAAAAAACATGGAAATCCCATCATCCTTTCTCACCATCCCTGCCGAGCATCATTGCTCATGGATGTTGGTGTCAGGGCTGCCTCACTTCCGAGCCCAGAGGAAGCTGGCAGAGTGCTACAGGAACACTGTTATCCTAGAGTCTGGCCTGTGATCAGCTTGCTAGTTTATATTTTTGTTACACAAGGTATATTTTAATTGTGAGTCTCCAACAGAAAATTGATGGAGTTTTCAGGTTGTCCGGATAAATAAACACAGTGGAAGTACACACCGTGTTTGGGTCTGGTATTGCAGCACTGCCTTTTGTTTGCTTGTTTTTTTATCACTGGAAATTATAAGGTAGGTATTTCCACTGCCTTAGCTGTCAGCCAATCCATGTAAATTCCTGCTATTATAGGGAAAAAAGAAGTGTCCCTTCATTACCAACCAGAATTTCACTTCTGGCATCAACTACATCCTTGCATAAACCTCCTTCAGGAATGCCAGGACAAATAAGTGTGCTATATCTCTTGAATGCTCATTTTCCAGCCATGCCAAGGAAGATTGGAGGGTTTGTTGCGTGGTTCCAGCATAATTAGTCCTTTTTAATGAAATGGACCCTGGATATATTCCACTGTGGAGCTTCAATAATAGAATTTAAGTGAAAGTAATTTCAAAGTGCAACAGTAGTTTACATATTAGTTATTGTATAAAGGGAAAAAAAAATGCTCTGCTGTTCTAGGTTAAATGCAATTAACATCCAGGCCTTCTGCATGCCCCCTGGGACAGAATGATTGGTTTGGCAGGTTATTTCTCAGACTTTGATAAAAGAAAAAGAAACCCCACTTTATTTTAACTATATACCCCTGCTGAAAATATTACAGCACTCTCTAGGCTTGAGACCTCCAAGCAACTTAGTAGAACACATACATAACTCCAGAATTTTGACGAATTAACTGTTGCTCGGAAGCACAATTACCACTTGAGCTGTTGCCTGTGTAATATTGAAGATAAATAGAACTCTGCAAGTCCAAGTAGATGTCAATTCCTTTTTATTTAGCATTCGCTATGAGAGGGGTAGAAAGAGTTTTCTGTTTGATTTTGGAAGAACACAGCATCCAGAACCTTGATGTTGGAACGAACACTGTGGTAATTACAGAATAACATGTTCACTACCTTTCCTTATTTCGTATAGCTGTATTCTACCTGCAGAGGAAAATGTGTTTTTTATGAGAAACACACAAAGTGCTAGTATAGAATTGCTGTGAGACTGCTCACATGTACCAGGAAGGATTTTTTTCCTTTTAATATTATCTTTCTTTGTCTCTAGTAAGCACATTTTTAAGAGGCAATTTATTTTCTCACTTGAAATGTGAAGTCTTTCACTCCCAATTGTTTATTCAAATTCTAGCCAGGGAATTACAGACCAGTCAGTCTCACCTCTGTGCCTGGCAAAATCTTGGAGCGGATTCTCCTGGAAGGCATGCTAAGGCACATGAAAACCAACAAGGTGCTTGGTGACAGCCAGCATGGCTTCACTAAGGGGAAATCCTGCCTGACCAATCTGGTGACCTTCTATGAAGGGGCTACGGAACTGATGGACAGGGGCAGAGCGGTTGATATCATCTACCTGGACTTGTGTAAAGCCTTTGACACTGTCTCACATGACATCCTTCTCTCTAAGTTGGAGAGACATCAATTTGATAGGTGGACCACTCGGTGGATAAAGAACTGGCTGGATGGCCGCACGCAAAGAGTAGTGCTCAGTGGCTCAGTGTGCAGCTGGAGACAAGTAACGAGTGGTGTCCCCCAGGGATCGGTGTTGGGACCGGTCTTGTTCAACATCTTTGTGGGTGCCATGGACAGTGGGATTGAGTGCGCCCTCAGCAAGTTTGCCGATGACACCAAGCTCTGTGGTTCGGTTGATACATTGGAGGGAAGGAATGCCATCCAGAGGGACCTTGACACGCTTGTGAGGTGGGATGATGCCAACCTGATGAAGTTTAACCATGCCAAGTGCAAAGTCCTCCACCTGGGTCGGAGCAATCCCAGGCACAGCTACAGATTGGGTTGGGAGGAGATTCAGAGCAGCCCTGCAGAGAAGGACTTGGGGGTGTGGGTTGATGAAAAAATGAACATGAGCCGGCAGTGTGCGCTTGCAGCCCAGAAGGCCAACCGTATCCTGGGCTGCATCAAAAGGAGTGTGACCAGCAGGTCGAGGGAGGTGATCCTGCCCCTTTACTCTGCTCTCGTGAGACCTCACTTGGAGTATTGTGTGCAGTTCTGGTGTCCTCGACATAAAAAGGACATGGAACTGTTGGAACAAGTGCAGAGGAGGGCCACGAGGATGATCAGGGGACTGGAGCACCTCTCGTATGAAGATAGGCTGAGAAAATTGGGGCTGTTCAGCCTGGAGAAGAGAAGGCTGCGTGGAGACCTCAGAGCAGCCTTCCAATACCTGAAGGGGGCCTATAGGGATGCTGGGGAGGGACTCTTCATTAGGGACTGTGGTGAGAGGACAAGGGGTAACGGGTTTAAACTTAAACAGGGGAGGTTTAGATTGGATCTGAGGAAGAAATTCTTTACTGTGAGGGTGGTGGGGCCTTGGAATGGGTTGCCCAGGGAAGTTGTGAATGTTTCATCCCTGGCGGCGTTCAAGGTGGGGTTGGACATAGCCTTGGACGGCATGGTTTAGTGGGAGGTGTCCCTGCCCATGGCAGGGGGGTTGGAACTCGATGATCTTGAGGTCCTTTCCAACCCTTATTATTCTATGATTCTACTTCTACGCTTATCAGGGATAAAATCTAACTCCTGCAGCATCTGTTAGCTGGGTCGATGGGGTCTTATTGCAAAGGACCTCACAAAAAGTTGCTCGTTCTTAGTTGCATAGGAACGCTTAAGTCAAATCCCACTATTTTAATGTTTCTATAGGGAGAAAAAAAGATGCAGTTCAGGCCAAACACAAACCTCTGGCTGATCTGTATTGTTTTCATTTCTTTCAGACACTTTCTAAATGTAGACGGTCCTTCACAGGCTGTTAAACACAATCTCTGGCTCTGGAAGTCCCCAGCTTACAGAGTGTTGGAGACAGGAAAACACACAAGGAAAGTCTCACTGTAGGTCCCGCCATTCCTAATTCATCCGTATGCACCAGCTATTAGTCAGTGAGACCAGGTATTGGAGCAGGGGGTTATTAATACAGCCCACAACAGCTATTCCTACACTAGAGCCAGAGCATTTTACCTTTAAGAAATTGCAGCATAATTGTGTTTAAAACCTACTACAGTTAATAGAAATATTCTCATTGACTTCAGTGAGCTCTGGACCACTATATCAGATGTGTCTTTTCACCTTGACCTTCAGTCACGCAAAAAATTCAGATTTCTAGCAAAAGTTAGTCATCTAAAACATAAAGAGAAGTAAAATGACTCCATGGGACAATTAATGGAATCATTAAAGACATGGGTAAAACACCCCCTTCCCCCCATCAACTGCAGAAATACCTTGGACGTGAAACCTAAAATAGATGCCCAGCTCTTTGAAGGCTGCAAGAAATGAGATGGCTCCCATCCCTGGTGGCACAGTGGGCGATACTGACAATAAAAGGAACTTTATCAGCCCAAACTAAAAAGAATACATGCCAAAAGGGAGAAAAGAGGTGTATACAGACCCATGAAATCCTCCAGAAACAACAAATACAATATTCGTGTTTGGAGCAGTTTTAGGTGCAGTCTAAGTATTCCAGGCCTCCAGCTTATTTTCACCCTCTTTTGGCAGACCTGCTGTGTTGGTTTTCTTCATTTCTTAGTGCCTGGACACTGGGACAGGGGCAGCTGTGACCTGCACACTGGACACCACCACTGTGGACTCATGCTCCATATTCTGCTGATTTCAGCTGGCCTGGTCCAAAGCCTCCATATGCCATCACACATCTCAAGCTGCTGAGTTTCCTCAGGAAATACTATTCAAGGGCTTGTTTATTTTGCTGTTATGAGTGTGTTTTGCTACAAGAAATTACACTTAATTATGTTATAATATTTTCAGAACTGTTAATGTTAATATTAATGTGTTGAAAATAATTTTTACTTAATTTTTACTGGGTGTTCTTGTAAAATTGATAGGGAATTTGTTATTAAATCTTTTATTTGACTGATTACTTAATCATTCCCACATGGTTATTGAAGACAATCTTACATATAATTAATTTCACTAATAGAGACTCCCCATGTTTTCCTTCCTAGGCCAGTGTCTGCATGGTTATCAGGTAATTTAAGGCTTTCCTGGGGCAGCTTTAAATTATGCACATATTTGTATTAATTATATATGGCCAGATTCTGCTACCTTGTATATAATGGCAAGCACCCCCTCCTCTAAGAAACTCCTCTGAAATCAACGGAGCTCCTTGACGTTGGATCAGTGGGATAAAAAGTGGTGGAAAACAAGCGTAAATCTGAAGAGGGAAAGAATTTAAGTTAGCTGCTTTCATTCACTTTCCACCAGCGCAGGCCTCCCCGGGTATCTCCTGCCCTCTCCCTTTCATCACAGCTAATCCAAACAGACGGGTTCATCCACTACACCACCATTTCGGGATCAGAAATATGACAGCGCGGAAGCGCCAAGGCACAGGGAAAGGAGCATTCTCCTTTACCACCTATGAAATGCAAAGATATAGGGCATAGAGTAACAAAGGACCACGGGCCATGTGTGCAAATGTGATAGGGAACAAATTATGTTCAATGTCGTGAGAAAGCACTGAGTTATCAATCAGGTGACATGCCAAATCCGTGACAGGATGCTAAGTAATGCACCTGATGCCAATTATTGACTCCCAATGACAAATTGGGTTTGCATATTGCATAATTTCCCCCAGACTGAAACACGGAGGCAGTTCAAATAACAGCTAACTACAGTGCTGTACTTGTGAGGGAAAATGGAAATAGCATGTGAGAGACACAGTCCCGAGGAATTAACATGAGCAGCATCATCCCAGCCAGCTGTAATTTGCATTCTGATGACAGCAGCAGCAGCAGGGTCTGCAGAACCTCAGGACTCCACTGAAACCAAGAAACCACGACTGACCATGGGACAAGGCTGCTCAGGGGTCCCCAGGGACCTTCAGAGGGGAGCACAGCAGGGTCACTGCCTCACAAGCCGGTCCTTGCCCCTATATCTGGGATCTGACTGCACTCAGAGCACCCTCTGCCAGATTTCTTGCGTGTCACTTCGCCATTTACATCCTCTGCTCAGGCATGCCTATCGAAACCAGCAGCCTCAATGATGTTTGGTGATGTTGATTCTGTTTGAAGAGCCTAGTGTAAAGCTTTTCTTTAATGAGACATGAAACTTGCTAATGTCCCTTTAAAAGGCCCTGCTGAAATTCCTCCTCCTAAGCCCATTTTCAAGTGCGGCAAAATTCAGTCTTGGTGCTTATGATACATGGCACACTCCTAGGAACTAGCTCTGGTCAACTTGCCCGAGGGACTGAGCTCTTGCAACCCAGTTTCAAACAGGGCTGCAAAGCTGCAGCTGAGATTGCCTTCTTCTACCTTCCTTCCTCCTTCCCAAATCCGCTCACCATCTAAACATGGAGCAAACCCCCTGGCTCCCGAATCCAACCCCTCTGCACACCGCACTTGGGTCTGTTTTAGCAGATGTAGGTGGATATGGACCATGACTTGAATGAATGGAAATACCAACAGCTGCTGAGGAAATTCACTGAAGTCAACAGAATGGGGCATAAAACTGAAGTTAAGCATGAACTCAACTTTTTTGCAGCATCAATGCCATACCAAGAACTTTTGAAATCAATTTATTCCTGGGGAGCTGAGGGGAGCACGAGCTGCATACAAAATAGTGGCCACAACAACTTCATTTAAAGCGGATGCTCTTCCCAGCTAACATTTTAAGCTGCCCTCAAGCAATTCTCTGCCATGCATCAGTATTTCTGAAAGACCAAAAAAAAAGGTCTTATGAACCCAACTCTGCACAAAATTTCCCAAACAAGCAGGGACAGTGTTTAGTACTTGTGCAGGGATGAAATGTTTCATTCCCCAAGGACTGAGAGCTGGGAGGACAGTTTGGCTGCTAAACTTAAAAAATGAAAACCTTCATCAACTAAAGCTCTACCTGGTACTTTCAGTATTTTGCTATTTTGATTCTATTTAAGGGATTCCAGTGAGCAGGTGATTTTTGAAGTCTAAGTCTGCAAGAGCCCATCTTATTCCCTGTTACCCAAAATCTCAAGCCTACCATGGTAGCATCAGGTGGCCCCTACGATGCCTACCATTAATGTGGGTGATAGCCATTATTTCTCCCCACACACTATTTAAATTCTATGACACCAACAAACTATAACTCACAGGGAAACATTTTAAATTATTATTATTCAATGGCTTGTAAACTGTATCTCACCATTAAACAGAACAGTAAATAAAAATAATGACTAGCTTTCATGCCAGTAATGTAAAGAACACACTTTCCTTACCAAGAGTTGGTTCATTTTACTAGGTTTGAAATAAATTGAAATCCCTCCTTTAATTGCCAAGCTTAGAAAATGGTATTTGGGGTGAGGAACAGGAGGAAATCCCTTACTCTGCGTTGTCTCTATTCAGCTTTGTGGCTATATAGTCCGAGATATAGGTTGCTGAGGAAAAATATAATAGCCCCACAGATACTTTACAGTACCAAAACCTAGCTCGGGGCTACACATCCCCAGATGAAAGACTGCAGCTCTGTGGAAGAAACAAGAAATTTGTCGGTGGAGCTGTTTGAAGTGCACGGAGCCAGCGCGGAGGAAGAAGGGGTTAAAGGCAGCATGGTGGGCAGGGGGAGCAGCAGCCCCCAGCCCTGCCTTGCCCATGGTCAGCCGCATCATGTAATTCCATTAGGGTGCGAGATTCAAATGCAGAATTAGCTGTTGCCTACGCAGAATTATGTTAAACATGGCCCAGACTGAAAATCAATATTCTGCTTAAGTAACTGGCCCTCCAGTAATTTAATGAAGCTAAATTGCATTACACGGAGGTAAGGTGGTGGGGGACCATTTTGTCTCAAACCTTCCATTATACAGTGACTGTACAGCTGTATGCCTAAAGAGAAATTAAACATATACACTCATTTCTTCTTGAAGTTGGAGCAGTGTTTTTTTACACTGGATTACTTGTCTCCTTCCTTAATTTAAAACTACAGTAAATAATTTGCAGCCACATAATTAGGAAGGAGCCACAGTCTCATAATAAGAGGGAAAAAAAATTGCTGCCAGAGTATTAAAGGATTTTTTTTACTTCTCACAAAAAAAATGAAAAAGGACATTAAATGTTAGATCTGTATTAAAAATGTAATTCTAAAGGGTTTAAATCTATGACATGTCTACACTGAATTAATTAAATTCATGATCTGATCAAGGGCTGAAAAGCTACCTTGGAGCTATCTCTTAAAAATGCTATGTATGTACATGTCAAAATAGGAATTAAAAAAAAAGCAGGCCTTTGATTTATTGGCAATTCATGCATGCATTATTGTGCTTTCTTGCCTTGTAGTAGGAGGGAAGTCAAAGTTTTATAAAGCACCTGAAACCTTCACCACACGCTTCTTTATTAAAGGAACTTTGTTGCAGAAGACGACCGAAACTCTGAGCCATCTACCATGAATATGATCACGATGACATCCACGACGACTTAACTTGTGTTAAAGCTGATTGACAAGAACAAAGAGGGTACAATTACATTATGCAGTACTTGTACTGCACCCTCTTTTATTTATTATTCAGCTACAAAACTTCAACTGGAAGAAACACTTCAGAGTTTTTGTGCCGAGGAGGCAGAATTAAACTGACAATAATTCTGCGCCGTGTGGTATGAAGTTATGCTGATTAGAGATTACTTCCCCCTAAATCATTTGTCACATTGCCTTATATAAGGGTAAAACAGACTTCAACCATGTGTAGCTGCAGCAGTATCTTTGGGGAAATGCAGGCAGCAGAGTATGTATTGTTTAAAGGGAAAAGAAGTGATTTGCATGCTCAATCGCTATTTTTCTTGCCTGTCCGACTACTAGAATTTTCTTTCTATACTTAAAAGGCAGTTAAAACAAATGAAACTTATTTATGCCAAACCTAAAGTGAAGAGAGAGACATTGAAAAGCAGATGTCTGTTCAACACATTAGAGGGCATTCCTGTCCTGAAAAAGATGTGCCAATGTGAACTGCTATGGCTATAGCACTGATGTTGGGACTTACCACTAGATGAGGGGGGTTTTATTCCCACTTCCAGCTATTCTTCCTCCAACAACATGGTCCCATGCTAGCTGGACATGGACATGCTTCTAGGTGCATGGTGTTTCCTCCAGCCACACAGGAGCATCTCCCTTGCCTCCTGCTAATGGTCACTCTGGATCGGCATCAGTGCCATCACCTCTGCCAAAAGACAGTTGCAGCATAACCTAAGGCAATAAGGGAACAGCATAGAAAGTTCAGTCTCTTTCTCTTAGATCTTATTGATTGAAAAGAAAAAAAAGCTTCCAGGAGAAATTATTTTTCACCCTCTAATACCAGATAACAGATCTATATTTTGTCTCCATTTTTGCTCAAAAGATCTGTTACTCCCTCATTTTGCTTGGAATGGCCATTCAATAACATGTAATGGAACATTTGTTAATTACACCCTGGTGTAAAGGACTATTTTGAAGGGAATAACTGCTCTCAGAAATCCTGAAACACTTTCTGTTTGATCGCAGAGTGCATTATGACTGAGGCGTAGCTGTTCCTTCCCAAGCAGCGTTCCTGGCTTCCTCGGAACTGCGGGACCTTTTCCCCTCCCACTCTTACTAGTAAAACACAAATTTAAACACGTATTCAACAAGCAAAACATGCCATATATTTTAAAAATGCAAGGTCCTTTTGAGCAGAGTATCCAGTGATTTTTCATGAAGATACTCCTTTATGTTCAATGGTATTTCCTTCGGGATTTTCATTAACTTTCTGTCCAAAAAAACTCAACTATATTTTTTTTGCGTGAAATACCTTGACTGATGAGTTTTGCATTTTCCTTCTGCTCATATTTACATTTAGTGTTTTGATGATGTTAAATTCTACAAATGAGAGCCGTTTTTAAGTGTTCCTTTCAACACTGACTGCCTTTTCTGTTTGATTTCTCTCGCTGATGGTGTGTTGTCAATGCTGAATGCTGGAATTGTTGTTGAGCAGGCACAGCTGGATGAATTAAAGTCTCTCCAGTAACTCAAACCAGAAATGACTTCATCTCTAAACTTTCCATGTAGCACAGGTCAGAGCTCTGAGTAGGGACAAAAATAATGGGGTTACCAGAGAAAGAAAAAGTCAAAAGTACAAGTCAAAATATAGAGCGCAGTTTGGAGTCGCCTCATGCGACTGCAGCAATTTCTCTCTGTGTTACCAACAGGCTCTTTTACAGCATGAAGCCCCGATGGAGACATTTGATAAGTAATTGTGTTTTAAGTTCAAATAGAATATCTGCATGTGTGCTGATACAGAGCATTGTACACTTATCTTATTAGCTATTTACTTATATTATCTGTTGGGTATCCTAATACATAACTATTTGCGCCTAATGATACAATCTATTAATTTATTCAAGGAATTTTGCCAAAACATAAATACAAGTGTCTAACACAAACATTCCTTCCCCATTCATTTAGAGCCCATCACAAACAGCAAAGCATTTCAATGTGGCAGAGGCAGACTTTTTAAAAGGTAACATCTTTAATTAACATGAAGCAATTTCTAAAGTAAATACAAGATGGATAGACCATAATTAGGCCTTGATGAGTTTTGCCTGCTGGCTCCTGCCCAGGCTGGGGTGCACAGGGGAGGCTGCAGGGTGTCCTCACCCCTTCTCCTCAACCCACCACCTTCCCAAAAAATGCTCCTGCTTCACTTAATAGAAGCACTGGACCCTCACAGGGAGCTGGAAAATTTCTTTTCATATCAAAACATTTCCTCTATTTCCTTCTCTCATCATGAAGAAAAAAAGCACCCTTAGCATTTCCATGTTTTAAAAGAGGGCAAAGTAGGAGCAGCCCCTTCCTCACACACATCCTCAGGTGCCCTTTGCAGATTTCCCTCTCTGACACTCATGTATAAATGAGGTGATGCCTCCCATCAGTGGCCACCATGCCAAAAATTAAAACTCCTTATTTTCCTGAAGTATGTTTGAAAGATCTCACGTTCCCTGTAATTTCTGTGTATGCCCCAACCTGTCTACTGTCTGCTGGGCTGGATGTGGCTGCTCACAAGTTTCACGCTCACACAAAGCATCAGCATTTCTTTGCCACTAACTGGAGCTGATACAACCCAAGCCTAACATCAGCTGTTTAAAAGCAAAGGTTCAAAAATCTTTCCATATGTACATGTTTGAGGGCCTCTAAAACTCAATGTTCTGTGCTGAAATCAATTCCTGTTATCAATAGCCAGGAACTCCTGGAGCTTACGTTGTGATGTGCTGTATACCACTGCAATTTGGAAAAATCAGTGCCACATGAATACAGACATCAGAGATGAACCTGAGAGAATGAGTGAGTTACTTTTTAACAGTGAGATAAAACATTCAGCAGTGACAAAGTTCATTGGTGTCATGGCAAACCCCTGGACACACAGGACTGCAGTATTCTGCATCTTCTTAGCTATAAGTTCATGTATTTTGGGTGAGTTACATTAAACTTACATGCTTGCAATGTCTTGTAGCTGTGATGTTATGCAAAGAAATACAGAGCTGATGGGCAGCATCACAGGCACACACAAAAGCAGAGATTGTACTATTTAAAGTGCAAACACAAATTAATATTTCCCCATGCAAGAGAATCTGTGAGACCCTTACCAACAATTACAATCTGCTAGTTACAATAATTCCAGCTGGTTAATGGTCAGTCTGTACCCTCTACCTTCCATCCATAGTGACAGCAGGGCATTACCTCTAGTGTAGAGACCCTGACAACAAACTTTTCCTCCTCCCTGCAGCCAGGGGCCTGTTGCAGGAAACACAGGCAGCAGGTCCTGTTCCAAAGAAGCGTGTGGCCAGACGGTCTCATCTCCAATGGTCCAAAGGGCAATAAGGCCTCTTGGCAGGGAATTTAACTCCAGAGAGAAGAATTCATCTGTCCTTGCATGGGCTTGGCTTTCCTCATGCAGGTGTTCCCAATCTGCCTCCAACCTGTGCTCCCATTGCTCCACCCACAAAATGCTCATTCAAATCAAGGAATGGAGAAGCATTCTGAATTGCTTAGAAGCTTTTTACTCAGAGCTATCATGCCTTTGTCACCAGTTCTAAGCTAGTCTAGAAATAGCTATGCCACCTTCTGGCTCATATGTTGCAGGGAGACCAGCACCCCATGGTCTTGCCCTCTTTCTCCTTCCTTACCTGCCCATGGGGTTCATCTTGGCCCAAGACACTGATTCTGTGTCCTATGTCCCTCGCCGTCCCTCCCATGGTGCAGTCTGGCAGTACTGCCCGTACCAGTCCTTCCTCACAGAGCATGACATTGCCCTGATCATCTTCCCCTTTTCCAGCCCCTCTGGCTCTCCAGCACAGTCCAAATTGCTGTTTGAACCTTTTCCAGAACTCCTCAGCATTTGCCCTTAATTTTTAAGGGTGGTGGGACATTTACATGGGGGATCACACTAGAGATACAGGCATTTCTGCCTTACCTCTCCTCCAGCACAGGTAAGTTTTGCTGGCTTTTACCAGCCTCTCCTCCTTTCCATCATTGTTTTTAGCATTTTCTGTGGTGCTTGAGGCCAATTTTTGGGTAACATTGGAAGAGCAATGAGATTTATTTATACAGAGGATACAGGCATGATGCCACTGGGAAGATGCTTTCAACACCATGTGCCTCAGCCTCTGCTCCTGCTGTGCATGCCTGGGTATGCACATGCTTTGGGGGATTTCTGTGGGGCCCACAGTGAGTCTTGCACCTTTCTAATCTGAAAAAAGATGTGATTTTAAGTTTTACACTGAAAATCCCCCTATTCAGAGGCCTGTACATTTTCCCTGAAATGTATTTTTTCAGTTTCAGGAGCTATTTGTGAATTAGACTCCACCAAACTCACCCTGTTCTGAGCCTAAATACATTTGGTTCACACTCATGCTGTCATGCCCGCTTGCTTGTCAGCCTCCAATGAGTTTCTGACCCAAACTGCACGCTGTTGCTATTACTGGTAATCGTGATTTCATGCAGAGGGTATGGTCTGCCCTGCCAGAGCTGAAAACCACCCGAGAAGCTGTGCTTGTCCATCCTGCATGTTGGCCGAGTCCAGGAACCTGTGAGCACTGAGAAGTGATGTCTCATAATGAGGTGTTTTAAAACTGAGTAAACTTTGGAAAGCTCCAGTGCACTGAAGGGCACTTTGCAAATACATTTGAAATTCATCATTTGGTTTACATATGAATCATTCCCTGCATTTCTCTTGCCTGTCGCAGACTCTAGAAGGCCCCACGGTGTCCCCAGTTCCTAACTGCTGCTCTCTTACAGCAGTCTCCAAAGCTGCAGCTTGTGCAAATTTAAACAAACCCATGTTTTAACACCACCAAAGAATAACTTATTCCAGCCAACCTCTACAGCATCAAACAGGAGCTCCTCACCACCATCATCATTGATCCTGCAGCTCTGTGAGGAGGCTGGTACCCAGCACTCAGAGACAGAGCAACTATCCAAAGGTGAATTACAGCTTTTAGAGCTTCCTTCCACTTATGCATCATCTGCCAGAGAGATATATCCCATATTTATCTCAGATCTGTGACAAAATGATGGAATTGAGAGTTTCACACAAGCTGAAAGTTCAAATTCATTTTTTTGCGGAGCAACCGCTTAGAAAAAGGCCATTAAGGCCCAAATCCTACATTCCTTCTGCTTGCCAAACATTCAATAACTATGAATTTTAGACCTGCAAGGTTCGTGAGATCTGACTCTCTTTAACTATGATTCTCTTGGTATTTCCACTTAAAACTTTTATTTTCAAGGCACCGTAATTGTATGTAAAGTTTTTCTTGGATGTGAAAGACAAAAAGCCCTAACAAGTCAAAGGCTCAGCCTGGGAGAAACAATTGTCTGCATAGAGATGGAAAGACATTTTTAGAAGGGAAATCTGAGCATTTGATACTTTTTTCCCATTCTTATTTGAAATTGCTTTGGTTTTGAACTTACATTTTATCAACTGCAGGATTCACTCTGGTGTAAATCTCATTGATTTCAGCCACATTTTATTCCAGGGGTAAAATGTGATTTCATTATTCTATTACAAAGGACATTAAAACTAAAACGTAGATGACAACTTTATTACTTAAGACAGCATTCATTATCTGTGTGTAAGGGGGTTTATTTTTTTCAAGAGGCGTTTCATTTGGATTTCTAGCATATAGCCATGCACATATACAGAAGGAAAGAAGCTATAGCCTGTCATTTCAATAAAACATGTACGAAAGCATCCCTAAGCACCTCCTGACATGTCAGGAATATATGGTGTAAGAGTATGTCCATGTCAGCAGTGACAAGCTGAACCTTAATGGCTCTAAAACAGTCTTTATGGTTTACTGTACCCATAATCCATTTTATAATGAGTGCTCAACTAGATACAACGGTTCTGTGAGTTTCTGCTGCCTTTTAACTCACCCCAAGGTGCCTAGATGAAGGAAAGAACTCCAGATTGTGGGTGATCCTTCCATAGAAACATTATGTGCCGAAATACTTATGCACGACAGATAAATTAAGGATAAGGCTTTACTCTAATCCTTAAGTTTCCTTCTGTGGATTTTAAGAGAGACCAGTATTGATATTTTACTGATGTTTGTGGGGAAGGTTTTAAATTTTATGAGGCTGGCACTGCTTTGGACAAAATGAAGGGGAAGGGGAAGAGGTGGTGTAAGCCTATGACAGACACAGGCAGTATTCATTGCTGGAAAAAGACCAGAATAGATTTCCTACCATGATTTCACTACAATCTTACACTCTTTATCCATGCAAGATAATAGGGTTGCCAGCAAAGAACAGGGTAGCTGTGGCCAACACATAGCAGGGGCAGTAGCACCCTATTTGCAGCAGTCTCCTCACATAACCTATTGAAACTCAAAGCTCTTTGAAAGCACCAGTTGAACAAGCTGTTCCTCCTTGTAGAAGGAAATGATCCATAAAAAGACAGGTGGATGTAGGCACCATTTTAAAGAAAAGCAAAATAAGGCTTGGATTTCCAGTGAAATTGGAAATAAATAACAGGAATCTTCAATGGAATCATCTTTCTTAAGCCATATCGGGTTTATTTCTTAACGGGGAAATGTGCTCATGATGTATGGGTGAAAAAAGCCCTCATCTCTGTCAGCTTCCAACATCCCCGCTGCTCCTGTGACAAATGCATTGCTGCCTTCCCTGGCTGGTGTTTCTTGTTGGCTCCTGCCCTTGCAAACACTTCCATGCACAGATCCCATGGTCCTGTACTCTGATATTGGGATATAACATTGTAGAAATTGAGTTCCCTAGGTGGTTTGGCCACTGTGTCACTGCATTGTGAGGGTTCTGAGGCACTGGCACAGAGTGCCCAGAGAAGCTGTGGCTGCCCCATCCCTGGCAGTGTTCAAGGCCAGGTTGGAAACAGGGGCTTGGAGCAAGCTGCTCTAGTGGAAAGTGTCCCTGCCCATGGTAGGGGTTGGAGCTGGATGAGCTTTAAGGCCCCTTCCAGCTCAAACCAGCCTGGGATTCTAGGATTGATCCTACGATACTATGATCTATCCTGCAAACAGGAGGTGCCCAGGTGCCACTGGGAGGGTATCCCATGGGTCCCGAGCCTAGGGAATGGGTGCATGGCGAGCGCCCAAGGGGAAGAGGAAGGGAAACAACTAGAAACAGCCACTTAACATCTATTTAGAGCCTGGGAGCATTTGTGAAAGCCACCCCCATTACTGTTGAAAAGATGCAAATTTGGTGAAATAATCAGCTGTATGGCTGCAGGCTGTTTCTCAAGTACCCTGATTCCTTACAGGAGTGAAGGTATTAGTGTAAGACACACAGCAAGGCCAAGTTCATGTTGCTCAGAGGTAGCCCCTAACCAAACTCCACCAAGTGCTATAAAACAAGATTTGTTATCCTCGAAAGCATTGACAGTTCGTCCAATAAAGCCCCCAAAAACAGAACCCTTAAGGCTGGTTGCAGGGGTGCAAAAAGCACTGCTCACAGGCATGTGTGACAGAGAAAACACGTGTTGGATGCCCCTCGTCCAGCCTACACCCGGTACCCATCAATTAAAGTAATTTCCTTCCATCAGATTTTTCATCACTAATCCCTTCATATGTCTTAGGATCCATTTATCTGCTGCAATAAAGCACATAAAGCAATCCATGCACAGGGCACAGCATTTGCTTTGTATTTAAAGCTGGTGAAGAAGTGAGGAGGAACTCTGATTTAAAATCATTGGAAAATAGCTAAATGCAGGACTTAATGCAAGGTGTTAATCTATTGCACAACTTCAGCCTTTCCTCTTTGCATCCCTATCTACCTCCTTGCTTTAATTCAAGGAAAAAATAATGATGTATTTAAGAAAAGGATAATATTTAAGACCAAGCCCCCGTTCTCCTAGTATCTATTATTATAAATATTGTACTAACAAGCTTAAAGTGCTGTAACACTGAAACTATATATTTAATGTCAGGAATATCAACTCTGTTCTTAAACCAGTAGTGTCTTCAGCATAGACAGAAGGTGAGCCTTCAGTCAAGTAGCTTAATCATTACAATTCCAGCCCTCCCTAAAATCGTTTTTACAGTCAATAGCCTAAAATAACATCATGGAAACAAAAATATATCTATCATCAGACACACATTTGGCTGTGTTTATGCTGTGAGTACAGCAGTGCAGAAGATAACCATGTCAGGCATCATTTTGAGTTCTGAAATATTATTTTCATGTATGGCAGAAGGAAAAAGCAGTTCAAGGGGCTTTATAGCACAGTAATGGAATAAACTGGAGTCAGAGAGGGTGTGTTTGTGTGCACAACAGAGTTTATACTACAATATGCATCTTTATGTGTTATGTATTCAGTTTTCTCACATTTTTCTCAGTGGACAGATATTGTGCTGTAGTTCTCAGAATACCTGAGAAAAACATTGCAACAAATTGCATTACTTGTCTATACGGATACTATAAGGAGCACAAAATAGGCAAGGAGAGTTCATCACGCAAAGCTTCTTTTTGATTCCTCCCCCCCCCATCCTCTGTAACAACATAAAAGATACTGTTATGACAAGTACTCTGGTAGTTCATTCTTTCATTTATAATTTAACCACAGCCTATATAACCTAATCAGAAAAATGTGGAGCATGATTAGTACAGCAATCGAATACAGTTGGGCTCCTTGAACAACTCAAAGAACAATACAAAAGAAAGCCGGAAAGAAAGAGGGTGGGAAAGAAAAAAGAAAAAATCAAGGCAAAGCATCGCAGGCATATCAGAAAATACGTGGTATTTCTTTAATATTTCATTTTAAACTACCTAATTGTGTTTTTAAGCTTCGGTTCCTGTAATTTTGCAAGATGAGGCATTCCAGTGAGAAAACATATGGTAAGGGATTTTTAAACCACATAGCTAGAGTGCATCATAGACTTATCTGCTGCTTTAGTGTCACAAAAATCCACCACTGAATTTATCCAGTCACCCATTAAAAAAAGGAAAGAATTAAAGGAAAAGGAGTTTAAAAATCCCCAAATGCTACAAAAACTACTGGAAAGTGACACCGGGTTCAAGTCGGAAGCAAGGTAGATGTGCGAGACTTCCCATGGCAGGAAAAGCAGCAATTAGCTCTCTCAAGGCTGCCGGATATTTCGGGATAATGCACAGCAAATATTGCACTCGGTCGTGACAAACTGTCAGCAGCAGCAACTTGTGAGGATGGCTTGGCTTAAACGAGGTTTAATGAATCTCATGCCTGGGATTGAGGTGAACTTTAAATTTGGCCCTTCCTAAAGCTTTTCCCAATGCTGGTGGTGTTGGTGGTGTCTATAAGGAGCAAACTGAGGCGTGTGTGCAGCTCGGCAAGTAGGAGCTGGTGAGGAGACATTTTCCAAGAGAGACACTGAATCAGCACTTTGTGTGATGTTTTCTGAGGGGATAACAAGATAAAATAGATGCAAACTTTGACATTTGCTTGTGGCAGGAGAGTTGGGCACATTGGGATGATGCTCTGACTCCTAGGCATATGGGCTGGGTGGTGGGTGCTGTTCCCTTCTCCCACAGCAATGGCTCTGCTTGGAGTGGGAAGGGTTTCCTTAAGCTGAGCCTAAGGTAAGAGGAGGACATGGCCAGCCTGGGCTGCAGGGGAATTTCAGGCAACGCCTGGAACAATGTCACTGCCACACAGCGAAGGAAGTCACAATGCCTTGGCACTGACATCAAGTCTCCTGGTTCTGCGGGAAGCAAGCGGAGTTCAAAGAAACTTTGCTGGGCCGGTGGTTAACTCTTGGTGTGGAGCAAGGGATGCGCTGCGGGAGGCTGCGTGGTTACCCCTTTAACCTAGCCTCAACACAGACTCTTATAACCCCTGTGAGAAAGCAGAGAGCTTCCAGTTATTTGTCCACAAACGCCAAATCACCTCCCTGAAAACCTTCCCTTCACGTGTCCATGAGAAGTAGTGCCATTGCGTGTGCGAGCGCCTGCTTCCTCATCCTGGTGTTATTTAAAGTCACCTGGAATTGCTCTTTCCTTCTTTATTTTGCTGCTTATCTTGCTTTTAAAAGCCAAACTCTTAACCCGTTGCACTTAAGGGATTCCCCCAAGGTTCTCTGTTTTTTTTCCACCGGGAATTTCTAAGTATAAGGACTGAGAAAAGTGTAAGGTGTTAATCTTGATAATTAGTGCACAAAACCAATTAGAGGTCCGACCAAAAAACCTTAAGGCACAGAAAGTGATTTTTTGTTTATTTGCTTACCTTATTAAGTTAAATATCTGTCTGAATTAATCACTAATGAATGTGAAGAAGGCTCAATAGCACTGGCTTAATGAACAGCAGTGTCAAATGCGTTTTGCAGGGTACCAAATCACTGGGTATAGTAAGCCAAGCCACTATTCAGAATCACTTTTCTGCCCAATTTTCTGTTTGCAAAGCAGTAAATTATTTACATTTATTGTGCTTATTTAAGCACTTAAATTCTATGAATGGAGTTCAGGCACATTTTAAAACATAGAGTATCATTACACAACGCTGCTGATGGAAATTCATGCTTTCCCCTAAAGCTGCCTCCCCCCCATCAGCTTTCTTTTACAGCAATTCTTGCAACACCCCTTTATTAGATTAAACATATTTTTTAGCTGCAATTTCTTGTTGTGCATCCTCCCTTCAGAGCAGTGCTTCAGGACTCCAATTCTTCACCCTCAGATACGTCCCTTTCATACTCGTGGAGTGGCTCGAGCAAAGTTCATGTGTTTGCTGGCGAAAACTGTGCTATATTTCACCCAAACCACAGCGTTTTCATTCACTTTCAATCCATTATTCACATCGTAAACATCTGCATTGTAAACGTCAAATGTACTAATTGTCATGTCTCCAGCTCTGGGTATTAAATGAATGCGTTCAACATTCTTTTGCCTAAAAAAAATGCTCCTTTTTTTCCCTATTAATATCTCAAAATGCATTTCCCTTTATTTCTCGATCAGGCACAGAGGCTTTTGCAGCAATCTCTTACGCTGTATTTTTTTCCTCCCTGCTTTGGAAATCCTTCATGAAACCTTTTCCTGCTGCAGATTTTGGCTGCAGGGACGTGCGAGAGGAAGGTGAGCTGATTCATCAGCCCTGCGTTAGAGACACATAATGGAATATATATCAGAAGGGAAAAGACTCAGAACAGAAGAGCAGAAAAAGTGGGAATCCACAGCTTTCTAGGATCTCCTTCAAGGTGATTTTTTATTCTTCTTAAATTGCAGCCTGCAGAACGAGCAAGTAAATGTTTTGTAGCAGATGAGCAGCCAAATGTTCACAGGAGAAAAAAACTTTGTGCGTGGTTTTAGGGGTGAAATGCTTTGTAGGAGCGCAGAAGCTGCGTGAGAGCTCACACAGAACCCAGCGCGGGCACCCCCAGCCTCCGACTTGGTGCCTTAGTCCTTTTCCCACCTTGCCTTAATCAAATAAACAGCAATAACCCATTGTAAGATACGTAGTGGGATCATTGGAAGGGGGAGAAATTGCAAAAGGCATCTTGCGAATTTAACTCTTTCAGTGATTTGTTCTAAATCACAGTGATGCAGCGTTAACGTGGAAAAAAGTCCTGTGTTATTCCAGGAGATCGCACAGGAGCAAACATTACAGCAGCTGCAATGGTCTGGTTAAAAGAATCGAGACAAGCATCCCACTTAAAAACAATGGGAATATGACAATTGATGGTGAGAGCTGGGGTCCGGCATGGGACAGTGCGCTGTGCCCTGACCAGCGCCCATACGGGGTCCTCTGCTCTTTGTTATTTGGTGCCACGCAGGATATTCAAGATCCAAGCAGTATGTGCCGGGGTGTTGCTGCAGTCCCTGTCACACGGTTGGCTTTTTATTGTATAAATTTTATTTGCTTTCCTCAAACTGAAAAAAACCT